>JAQMCX010000046.1:8476241-8628505 GCA_029814765.1 Acanthurus leucopareius
ACTCATTTGCTAACTGGTTACTTTTCTGGCTGAAAATGAGTTCTTGAACTCCCACTGAGTCTCTCTCTCTCTATCTCACACACACACAAACACACACACACACACACACACACACACACACACACACACACCGACAAACACACATCACACACACACAGTTTAGCTGCATGCATATGTTTGCATTCATTACATATAATGCTACTAGTTTTAATAATGTTAATTTTCCAGTGCTCGAGGTCAGGTCTGCAGTGCCGATCATCATGGGCGCCAACATCGGAACATCTGTCACTAACACCATTGTGGCTATGATGCAGGCAGGAGACCGAAATGAGTTCCGCAGGTAATTCAGACATTTTTTGACACATGTAGGATGAAAATAAAGCTGCTGTAGAATAATAACCCTACAAACAGCATGTTCCTTAACTTCCAGGGCATTTGCTGGCGCTACAGTCCACGACTTCTTCAACTGGCTGTCTGTGCTGATTCTTCTGCCATTGGAACGAGCCACAGATGCTCTTTACTTGCTCACAAAGCTTATAATTGATTCCTTCCACATCCAGAGTGGTGAGGACGCCCCCGACCTTCTCAACGTCATCACGGATCCTCTCACCGACTCCATAGTTCAGGTAAAGTCGTTGACATGAAATCGTTGAGAAATATGGATCATTATGTTTTGCAGGCTGTTCTGCAGAAGATTCTGTTTGTTTGACCTAATTTTTGTGTTTTGTATAATACAAACATCAAAATAGGTTGCAGGGTGTGATCAAAAAGGTGGGTGGGGCCAAAACAAAACAATATCCAGGTTTAAAAAATCTTTAATTGGACTGTTAAATGAGCGGGGCACCACATAAACACAGGATGAAAGTGTGTTTATTTAGGTCTATGTGCAATGGTAATCCTTATCCAGACAACATACTGATGAGCAGAGTTTGCTTTTTGAATCATGCAGTGTCAGCGTATCCCATAACAAGTCTGCTTGGGAAAAGGGGACTGCATAAATTTGTATTTATATCTGATTTCATGATTGTTGTGTTTACTGTTTGCACTGTACTGCTTAAATTTCTCTTCATGAGATAATAAGGTCTTACTTGACCTTGAATTAATACAAAACATTCACATTTTTAATGTTTTAAATTTGTGTTGTCTCAGCTGGACAAAAATGTTATCGCTCTCATCGCCACGGGTGACGATTCAGCCAGAAACATGAGTCTGATCAAAAAATGGTGTGATACAAAGGAAAACGTGGTAAGAAATCAACAGGAGGTGCATCACATGCATGAACTTTTAGTTTACTGCACACTGAACATAACTCAGGAACAGTAAAAACATATAATTTATGGTTACCTGTGCTTTGTTTTGCTAATGACTGATATTGTCTTACTCCCATTGTGACCACAGTCACTCCATTGTTAGTTCATACTTCAAAGGTCTGTTATTTTATTAAAGGTGGTATGTTGCAAATGATCATTTAAACATTGTCATAGCCTCACTGGATGTTTTTATGCCTCTGATCTTTTTTTTGCAGACTTCAACGGATGTCCCAGTGGAGATCTGCCCTAATAATACCTTCTGCTGGAATGTAGGAGGCCAGCTCTTCATGAAGGAGAACACTACTACAACAGAGTACATATCGAAATGTAAGCATGCCTTTATCAGTGAAAAAAAGGAACTTTTGCATAGCAAATAGGGTTTCCTGATCCCCTGAAGCTCCGTGAAACATGAGACACAACAAGCTCCTTCATCCAGACTCTCTGATGCCCAGACAATGACTACCTTTGAGTCTTAATAGTGACTCAGCTTATAGCCTCCCTTGACCTCTTACCTGCTCAGAAGGTCTATTCATGCCGTCCTGGTGAAGCACCTTAGAGCCACAAGACCATAAAATGGATCACTTCTTCAAAGAATTCTTCGCTTGGTTTTAAAAGTTAAACAAAACCACTAACTTTTCCACTTAGATGAGATCAGAAACTGGTCTTAAGTAATGTATCACCTCAGTTTGTTTCTAAATTACAGTGAAAGAACCCTTTTTTCTCACAAAATGCTTTTTGTTATCAGCACAATTTATCAAATAAAGTTTCATTCTCTCCTTGAGGCTTTTTTTGGCTGTCACATAAGGCCTTTTGACACCAATCATCTCTTTAACTGTCCACTGCAGGCTCACACATCTTCGCCAGTACCACCTTGCCAGACCTGGCGGTGGGGCTCATCCTCCTGGCTGCATCCCTGTTCATCCTATGCACATGCCTCATCCTCATTGTCAAGCTGCTCAACTCTATGCTGAAAGGACAGGTGGCGCTGGTCATCAAGAAGGTGCTCAACACAGGTAAAAAACAACAAAAGAACCTCCCGTCTTCATGTTCTCTGCAGCCTGTTTGATAGTCAGCACATCTGCCTCGGTGATGGTGCTTGATGAGCGACTCAGGTAGAGCCTCCCTGTTGCTTCTGACTCGTCTCCAGGTCCACTGGTCCTGTTGTGTGACAGAGAAAGCACAGGCACAAATACTGCTTTGATGAAAACCTTTGTTTGTTGCGGTCATAAGGTCCTAATGTGTGCAGTCAGACTTTGCTCACTGTATCCGGTTTATTACTCATCTCTCGTCTTTCTGTTTGATTTCAGACTTCCCCTTCCCCTTCGGCTGGGTTACTGGCTACCTCGCAATTTTGGTTGGAGCAGGGATGACCTTCATTGTTCAGAGTAGCTCCGTCTTCACCTCAGCTATAACTCCTCTTGTTGGTAAGTCACCATTTACATAGAGATTTCATTGCATTTTCCTTTTATTTTTTTAAATGGCACCAAGGTCTCTTTTCTTGTCCATCGTATTTTACCAGGCATCGGTGTCATAAGTCTTGAGAGAGCCTATCCTCTGACACTTGGCTCAAATATTGGTACAACAACCACAGCTTTACTTGCTGCGATGGCGAGCCCTGGCGAAACACTGCGGGAGTCCTTGCAGGTAGGATGCGATGAAAATCTCCCTTTTGTGCCTGTTAATAAGCCATGTTAGCAGCATGGCTCCATGGATGGCACTGATGGTCCTTCAGTCTGTAAACAACTCCAGTCCAAACTGAAATATCTCATTAATTTTTAGATGGACTGAGATTTAAATTTTAAAAAAACATTAATGGTCCTCAGAGGATGAATACTGCTGACTTTCTCTCTTGCGTCATTATGTGGTTGGCATTATCTTTTGATGATATATCTTAACAGATAGTGATTTGATTGGCATGAAACGTGTAATGCTAACATTCATAACAGTTCAACTTTGATCTCCTTGAATCCTTCGTTTATCTAAACATTCAGCGAGGTATCAGACAGAAGAATAATCAGTACAGGACAGAAGAATTACTTAAAAGTTATACAGGGTTTATTTCATTGGCTTCAATGTTAGCTTTTTAGTGATAGCACTGCTGTGCCTGAGCACAGCTCCACAGAGCCTGACAGCATGTTAGCATGGTAAATATCACACCTGCTGAAGACACCAGCATGTCAGCATTGTAATGGTGACCATGTTAGCATGTTGATGTTAGCTTTGCCTCACTGAGCTGCTAGCATGCTTTGTTTTACTATTTATTACTTTATTTATTTATTTAATCTGGCTCCTGTTGTTTGATATTTTCTTTGAGCTAACAGTGATACTTAGTCTGACTGTAATTTATGTTTGTTTTTGTATTTTATTTTTTTCTAGATTGCACTTTGCCATTTCTTCTTCAACATCTTTGGTATTGCTATTTGGTATCCGATCCCTTTCATGCGGATACCCATCAGGTTAGCCAGAGGGCTGGGGAACCGTACAGCCAAATACCGCTGGTTCGCTATTCTCTACCTAATCCTGTGCTTCCTGGTTTTACCTCTGACTGTTTTTGGCCTGTCTCTGGCCGGCTGGCAAGTCCTGGTTGGTGTCGGCGTGCCCATCGTTTTATTTTTTATCTGTATTATCATTATAAATGTGATGCAGTCTCGCTGGCCCCGCTTCCTGCCTGATGTCCTCCGCAACTGGGACTTTTTGCCACGGCCCCTTCACTCGATGGCGCCGTGGGACGCCATAATTACCTCGTCCTTTGGCTTCTGCAGCAAACACTGCTGCTGCTGCTGCAAATGCTGCAAGTGCTGCAAAAAGCAGGATGAGGATGACAAGATCAGTGTAGGGAGCAGGAAGAGTCTGGAGATGTACGATAATCCAGCCTTGTCACAAGATTTTGATACCAAGGTTATCACTGCATCACAACTTTAACTTCATTGAGTTGATTTTGTATCTGTACGCAAAATGAAACACAATAATGTATTTAGAACAGACATAATTGTTCATCCCCTCTCAGGTTGCGCTATGTTCATGATTCCCCTTTCTTGGTTGTTGTACTAAGCACTGCAGGAAACACTGTCTATCACTGTAATGTTGGCGACTATAAACAGACGTGTTGGGCATATTATTGCAAACCTGCTGTTTCCAGCAATGTAATGTTTATGATATTTCAAGTTTATAGTTCAGACTCACAATGGGTGGTGTAGCATGTATTGAATTCATGGGAATTATGCATTTAGTCATGTGTGTGTGTGTCTGTGGGTGTATATACTGTATATCTGTAGCTAATCTCACATACTACTGGACCTATCATCCTAATGTTTTTTGTGTTGCACATCTTTGACTATAAGCTAGAGGAACTCTGTGGTCACTATGAATCACTGTTTTTTTTTTTAAAAAAAGCTATTTTATTTACCTTCTCCACTTTAAATCACCATGCTGGCTCCTCAATCCTCTTAAACAAGGGCAGCAAGTGATCAGCAACTAATTCAATTTGCCCTTAAACACGCAAAGTGGAGATCTGCACTTTTATAGTGTATGTGTTCTGTAAAATACTCTATGTTGGCCTTTTGTTTTTTTTCTTCAACTTTGATTAAAATGAATTGAAATATCAGATGTTAAATGTAGCATTCAAAATATGTTATCCCTCAGTATTTTAAAGCTTTATCATTTGTAAATAAAAAATTCACTATTTTTAAAGTTCGTACTTTTTTCATTCTTTTCATTCACTTTTGCGCAGATTACACAAGGTTGACATGTTCACAAAGAGGTCAAAGTAATGTAGAGATGTGTGTCATTTTAACCGATTTTAAATGATCTCCACCTCAGACATCTCTGCTCATGCATGTTTTTCACGGGACAGATCAGAAGATTCACCGTCTTACCTTGTCACAAATATTCCCTCTTTCATATCTGATTCGCCTTTGAACAGTAATTTGGTATCTTTAAACCAAAGTAATGGGCAAAGTCTACCGTAGCACCAGAGCAACATTATGCAAGTAGCTCTTTATTCCATTCGTTAAGTAATTATTTATCATTAGAAACTTTTTTGTGAAGAGTAAATGAGTTTGAGTACATGTTTGGCAAAATGAACTGGTTGTTAAATTTTAAATATGGTTGACCTGGTGTCTAATTTGAGGGCAAAAGCTGAGCCAGATAGTTCCTTAATGAGGCCAAAAACAGTTCGTACTGTAGCCTTCTAGTCCTCTCACACCTCCACCCACGCAGCAGCGCATGAACACTGACCTCCCTTTGTGAGGTCGAGGAGCACCAGTGGACTCCAGGTGAAAGTCACTCAGATCAAAGGGAGACTTAAACTTTTATTGTTTTATTACACAATAATTACTCATCATCATTACTGACTATGTCATTTATAAGTGCAGTGGATAGTGCTGATACAGTTAAACGGTTGATTCCAGATTAATACCGAAAGATTTTTTTAAGCTCTGTCCCGTAGATTTGAATGCAGTTTTTATTTTTTAAAAGTCACATTAGGTGACTGTTAGACAAAATTATAGAAAGGTAAGAACACATAATTAAATCTCATTATTTAAGTTGGTCATTTGAGCCATTTGCCAGCTTGATAAATAGCTTGTTTTGGTCACATAGGAATAAAACTGCAATCATTTCATTCAATTTCATGCAATAAGTTGGTGCAAACTTTCCATGTTCTGATATTTTACCTTTTTGAGTCTTTAACTACGAGCAACATTTAAAAAAAACTTCTGATGAACATAAACAGTTATGGTTCATGAGGCCGGCATGAAGACACTTTCCCTCTGTAGTTAGACTGTTTGATTCTGGAGTTCATGAAAAGTTTAACCCAGTTTTATTTTCAGTTCTCCTAAATTTTGTTATACTTCGACCACAGACTTTCATCAGGGAGTTTCACAACTCCAGAGGCAAAGATGGAGAACAGTAGAGCACTGGAGCGATTGAAAAAAGCAATGATAAAATACAATACAACAGTAAATATAAATATTGAGCCAAGCTGCAGAGCAAACGCTGAAATCTCAGCTTTAAGGGGTTTGAGGTTTGTTTAATTTTAGTGGCTCATTGTTGATATGAAACGAACAATGATTCCAGTTTCACCATCCCTCATAATCTTTCACCCACAAACCTTCATTCACAAAAGCTGTCAGCTATTTGCAACAAACGGCTCCGGAGATATCAGCGGTGTGAGAACAGCTGACTGGGCTTTAGTTTCCCGGATTTTACCTTGGATAAACCATCCTGGAAAACTGTTTTTTCCAGAAACACAGTCACAGACACACAAGTGGGGAATGCAAGGAAAATATGTATTTCTTTTCATTTCTTTTTAATTTCCAACAATTTGTTTGTTGCTTTATTGTTTTTATTCTTTAAAAGTGTAATTATGTCTGCTTAATGTCTTGTTTTTTATTTAGTTTCATGCTTCTGTAAAGTATTTGAATTGCCTTTAGCCTGAATGGTGCCTTATAAATGGACTTTGCCTTATGTGGGCATGTATGATCAGGGATACTGTCATGGTTAAATAAGACAATATAATAAATATCTTTTCACTGTAAAAAAGAAAAAAAAAAGAATGAAAAAAAAACTTACTTACAATATATATACAATCATGATCTGAAGAAGAAAAAAAGCCAAATATTCAGCAGTTGGAATTATTTCTTTCCGTGTTTGTGTGCAGTTAATCTGTTTCTACCCACAACCTGTAATAAAGTGAATAATCAACAGTCAAGGTTTCATCAGCCATCATGATGTGGGGTCAATTTTAATCTCCAGATGGCAACTCAAAGATCAAACTGGGATAATAAAAGCTTTCTAAGTCTATTGTCCACCACGGATTAAAATAATAAATAAATAAATACATAAAAAAATAAATAGTAAAACAAAACATTGCGACAGCTCTGACTTGGATGATTAACTGTTCTGAGTGGGTTATGTAAAATGAAGCAAGTGACGTGACATGATAAAATTACAACTTATCAAATTTCCATGACATAAAACTTAAACATGTTCCAAGAGGCAGCTGATTACTTGCTGTTGATGATCTACTTGATTAGAGACTGAAGGAGAAAATGCACCTACAACAGAACAGAAAACTCACCTTTTAATGCATTTAAGCCCAAAATGCAATGAGGGAATTTAAATGTTTGGCTACTTGGGTTAAAACACAGGGGGGAAACTTCGCGATGAAGTATTTTTATCTTTAAACTAGCTGAGCTAATCGATGTAATTCAAGTCTGACTCAAGTCTTACTTAACAGGGCTACCCATTGCTTACTAATAATCATAAGGCAGATAACCTACATTATCACATATTAAAGGTCCTATATGCCCTTACAAGATGTTCCAGGTCTGATTAGACCTCTGTACAAGTTGCAGTTGGGTGGAGCTCTGCTGTAATTACATCAGGCCACTGAACTTCATGAGCCAACAGAAATGTATAAATTTTTAAACTTGTCATATTCATAGAAATGCAGAGAGTCACAGAGACGTCAATCAAGCCTGTTCACACAGTTCTGAGGAGAAATCAGTGACAAAACTGGCATGGGTAGATGTGTGTGCAATGAAACGTAGCAGATAGTGTCGTAAAGAAGTTACGAGCCGCTGCATGTCATAATGACAGGCCATAATATTACCTGTTGCATGACACATCACCGAGAGCAGCGTCGACGCAAATTCCAGCTGATCTGCTGCACTGCTGCCAAGAAAGAGGTCATAAAAAAAAAGAGAGAGATCTGATTTGGGAATCTTTACAACTTCTTATGTATTTGTAGGGTTTCAATAGAGGACTGCTTGGCTGGTTTGTTAGTCTTGACAGAATTTGCCTCATCTGTTACTGTCTTTGCACAAACTGTGACAGAGATTTTAAATTCTACATGGCATCCATATTTAATTCCATGCAAGTTTTTCTTTGAACACAGACACACTCTGAGGTGACAATCTGAGCCACTTGCAGGGGCCCATTTTCTCTATGGACCCCCTATCCTGCAGGCCCTGGTGCTCAAATGGTGTCTTTTCAGATCTTATGTGATGCAGAGCATAATGTGTCCCTCTCCAAATACTTACACTGCACTGCTGTGGGTGCATTCATAGGTGCACTAACAGTCCTTTTCCCTTAAATCATCTTCCCTGAGAAAAATGCATTATCTCACAACTGCATATGTGACAAAGCAGTCGATCCTGTATTCTATACTGGTGTGATTATTAATATGTCCAAATGGATGTTTCAGTTTGGTGATAAACCCTCCAATATCATCGGCGAAAATACAAAATTTGAAAATCCCATGACTTGTCTGTGTCATTGTGGTAAGCAGGCGATAAAAAAGGATAAGGATATTTAGTCACCTTCATGAGATAAATCAACAGCACAGGAGTATTTCTCCTTTTTTTGGGGATTCCAGGTCAACAGACAAAGTAAACGCAGACAATGTCAAAAACACAATGAATCATCTCACTCTGCAGTCCACTAATGGTTTCTGAAAAAAAAAACATACAGGCAGACTGGAATTTAACTGTGGTGTTTCTGTCAGGAGAAATGAGGAAGAAAAATAATCATTATACATAAGATTTGTTTGGTTTTGAGTAGCAGAAAAGTCCACCAAGCTAATTCATGCAATATAAAATACCTTAGACTTAAGCGCACAGTGTTGACTGTCAGAAATTTTGTATGTGAACCTTATGTGTTATTATAGGACCAATTTTTAGAATTTAGAATTTTACACTTCTGTCTAACACTGTTGTTCAGCAATGTTTTATTGGCTTTAGTTAAATCAATTTAAAATCAACTGAATTGAACTAAACTAGCGACAACTATTTATTCGTATATATGTTTTTTTTCTTTCATATCCAAAAGCAAAAAAAGGGTTTGGTAGTTTCTTCTGTAATTGACTGAGTTGATATCTGATTTTTATAGACTCAAAATTGAATTATTATGGAGGACTTTGTGATATCATAAAATCCTGGAAGATTGTCCAAGAATTGTATATAAAACAATTTGGCAATTTAACTTGTGGTTGTTCACCCCTATCTGTTTATGCTCCTGGTAGCAGTTAAAAATGGTTTATACTGTGCAAAAATACCCAAGTAAGCAGTTTTAAAAGTCCAATAAATACTCATCTGTTGTGCAGCCTTGTTTGTTATTCTTTGCCTGTCTCACAGCAGCAGATGGCATTTTTTCAGTTTCAGAAGGGGGCAATGGTCTTAGGTGAGACGGGTTACAGTAAAACTTGGTGACATGTCCAGAAAATAAATGGATTTGTTTCATTTCGGATTTTGGTTTCATGTGAATTCACGTCTCTTTCAGGCGACACGGTGTGTCCCCTCTCTCACAACATTAACATCCACATCACCACCAGTACACCAAAAGGCCCTGTTAATCTGACTATTATTGTCTATTATTATCATCTAATAATTGCTTTTTATAGCAGGAGGTAGGAGTAATTACCGGCTGCTGATAGTCGAAGGTCCGCAGTGGTCAAATGACATGTGACACACAGCTACTGTGACTGGATGCAACCAGATCTTCAGTCTTAAGGTTTTTTGCAGCTGATATTTAAAGTAGAGTTTGTATATAAGCTGGCTGAGAGCTGCACAAACAGGCCAGAGCACCACCCCCACCCCCCCTGACAGAATAATAAAGGGTGCAGACACAACTCTCTCCAGCAATGACAAAGCAACTCTTCAGCTCTGTGCAATTTTTGGTTGTTTTTAGTTCCAAGTTGGTTTCTTTGAGCTCCCTGATGCTTAAATCTGCACAAATACCTGAGACATATGAACACTGTGGTGTGATGATACACAGTCAGGCTGACCTTAATATATCGAAATCATGTAACCCTGCCTTTCTTACTAATGTGCGTGGGTGTATGTTTTTCAACTGAGATGCCTCCTTAGCTTGGAAATGATTAACAAACTTACAGTCAGTAAGCACAAATCTTTGAACTGAAATAAACTGAAACCTTTTTAAATCTGCCAAAAAAAAAAGAAAATCATAATTTTCCCCTCCATGGTTCTCTGCTGATTGTTAATGTCATGGGAACATTAAATTCATGTTTGATGATACTGTTTCATGATATGAATTCTTTATTTGGCAATTTAAGTTTTCTAAGATAATTTCTAATGATTTCAGTGGTATTTATGACTCACATTTCTAATCTTATTAGAAACAAAAGTGTGGAATTCAAGTGGATAATGAAACAGATATGTCAAATGAAAGCAGGCTGCAGTTTTGTTCACACGTCACACAAAAACAAGCGACCTAGCTACCAACTAAGCTACATAATCCTCTCCTCACCGAACCCTGCAAGTGCCATAACTGCAGACTGTCATGACACAATTAACAAGAATAGTAAATTACAAAACAAAAGGAAAAACAAGCTCTGGCTGAAAAACACAACCTCCCACGGAGAATAACTACTTGCTCAATACTCAGGACTTTTTTGTTATTCCAAGTAAATTCGATGCTACACACACTGCCAATAACTGCATTGAAAGTATTAAAACTTTTATTCAGTGAGGACAAAAATTGCTCTCCAGTGTGTCGGTTTAGTGAGACAAAGTGAAGCTCACATTCGGCAGTGTGGGCGGCGACGGGTTTTCCCCTCTGGGCTTCCCGAACACACTCAGATGCTCAGATGCACTCAGTCCAGGCACAGTGCATCAGGACTGTGCTTTCTGGGAACAATGAGTACTTTTATTAGCTGATGACATTTTTTTTTTTTTATGGTGTTTTTTTTGACCTTGAGTCAGTCGATGTTCTGGCTCTGTGTCATTTTTAAACTGTTGATTTCATTAAAAAAAGAGCTTGTTCTGCAGGGCAACAGAAACCCTGATAATGCTTCTGACTTATTTCACACCTAAGTGCTACATTTACACACATAATTTAAATTCATGAAATTCATCACTGTGCTCAGCAGCGTCTGACTGGCCCTCTGGCCTCCAGCCAAGGCTAAGGGCCCACGGGTGCTTACCTCAAGGACTGCCAGTGGACATTTATAGTCTATAAACATTGCTAACTACGTGTGTGTGTTTGTGTGTGTGTGGCTGTGTGTGTGTGCATAGTAACAGATATTTGTCTTATATTTGGTGAGAAAAAAGCAGCTGTAGCCTTTTCAATGTGAAATAAATTTACCAATGAGGATGTTCACAACAAAAAGAACATAAAATTTCTTTAAGAAAAATATATATCATTTATAAATTAATTACAAGTATTTGTCCACAGAGCTCACACAGACTTATATTTTGCAACATTGTTTAAGAACAAAAATCAAAATAAAAAAATGTTGCTAAGTGAAACAGGACATATATGTTTTACTCACAATGTTACAATCAGAAAATGATTGACAACATTCACAATAGTCAATTTTATCACTAGTCATTGGTGTTACTTTGCAAAACAAAAATCTTTATCTTATTTTGGGGGTTTTTTTGGCATTTACTTTAGCTAACTGTGAAACAGACTGAGTTCTGTGGGATAATACCTGGAATTATAAGAATGTCGCCTCAGTAGCAGCATGTTATATTTATGATTTGGTTTTTATTCTCTTTTATCACCTTGTCAGGAGGTTTTGTTCACCCGACAGCTCGATACACATCTTGTCAAAGTCCAGCTTAGACATTAGCTAATCTTAGACATGTTACAATCAAGCAAGGTAGTGCGGTATATTTCACATGTACAGGAATTCCTTTATTTAACTTTTATGCCTCTATTGCTTTTTAGTTCCTATTTAATAACTATATCACAAAAATCATTTAGCCATTCCACTCTTCAATATGCTATG
Source organism: Acanthurus leucopareius (assembly GCA_029814765.1). Classification (NCBI taxonomy): domain Eukaryota; kingdom Metazoa; phylum Chordata; class Actinopteri; order Acanthuriformes; family Acanthuridae; genus Acanthurus; species Acanthurus leucopareius. The sequence goes on from JAQMCX010000046.1 coordinate 8,488,305, forward strand.
TGGTGCTAATTGTTCATTTCACCGCAACTCCTTAAAATACTGACACTTGAGTGTTTTCACAACAATCTCAACTTTAACTCCAAGTGTCAGGCTGCATGCAGCCATATACACACATTTATAAAGCCAGTGCTTATTGTGAAATGTGTGGGAAGTTTAAAAAAATGTCAACAAGGTTTTGGATTTGATTTCATGCTGCAACGGACACTTGAAAAGAAGTGAAATTAATAAAAGATTGGTGCATCAGTATAATCAAACTTGTGACAATCTCTTTGATTATCATGTCTTGAGCTAATTAATATTGCACTCTAAAGTCGTGAAAAAATTAACAGTTCTGACAGGGGCGTATGTTTTGGCAACATTATTGCATGTGCAATAACCACATGATGCAAACTTGTTAGCGTCTGCAAGATTCTAGAAAAATCTACAAGTCAAATATTGGTTGTTTTAATCAAATACTCCAGAGAGTTCAACAAGAGTTAAATTCAACTGGAGAAGAAGGAACAGTCAAGCGCTAAGCGAGTTGAGCGACTGGTCAAAGTGTCTTTCTGTGGTGAACTTAAGCACAGTATACTGCAGCATTTCAAGGTCACGATAATCCATGTGTTATCAACTATCTAATTAAAACAAGGGCTGTTAACCATAACTTTTGCACACCACTTGAAAATATTTTAACAATATCAGGTAAGAATAGTTTCCGTGTGCAACTACATCAATATATCAGTGAATCAAAGTTATTACAAATGAGGCATGATTAAAATAGAAGAGTTTCCATGCAGATTTGCCCCTTCATTTCACAAATAAGGATTACAGGTTAAAAATAACAGTATAGTTGACTAACAATCCTAATTGAATGTTTGTCAGTAAATTTATTAAATTAATATATAAAATCTATAAATTAAATTAATCCATGAAATTAAGATTAGGCTGTTTTGGCACCCCTCACCCGTCTTGTTATCAACATTCTCAAATGCCTGGAAATCATCAGCTTCTACGCCCATTTACAAGGCTGGCGAACCAACAGAATTAGCAAACTATGGGCCTATTCAAAGATCATAAAGAAAGTGGTCACAGAGACAGGGCATTTTATACTGTAAATCATTATGTTACTTTGTCCAAACTCATGCTTTAGTTTCTCTGAAAACAATATGAAATGGATGGAGTCCTAATCTGACTATGTGGACTCAATGCACACTGATTGGAACAAAGCTTTTCTCACAAACTGACTGCTCCTTCGGTGTGCCACAGGGATTCATCCTGGGCTCCTTACTTTTTGGCATATATTAACAACCAAATGTATGTGGACAATGCCATAATCTATGTGCATGCTAAAACAAAGCAGCAGGTGGCCAATAAGTTAACGGCAGCATTATTTAACATCACCAACAGACATCAAATAGTCTCAGATTTAGTCAGATATCGTATAACTGTTGATCCACATCTTACTTTTAAAAAACATGTGAAAAGAGTGTTCTGTAAAGTCAAACTGAACTTAATGACGCTTCAAATTCATTCATAACCAGTTGACAAAATATGCTGCTATTATATTGCACTCCATGATTATTTTCTTTTTTTACATTTGTCATTTACTACCACTTGGTCCCAAGTGGGAAAAAATATTCTTAAACCCATTCTTGAGTTTGTACAAAAAAACACTTAGGGTACTGGACAAAAAGCCTTTAAGGTATCATTGTTGTCATATAATCTAAGTACAATTTATGGTCCTTTAATAATTTACAAACTCATCTTACAAACTCCTGTCACTGTTTAAAATTATCCACAATCTTGCTCCTCCCCCAAAGTTTATTTTACTGCTCTCAGATAAACAAGGCAAACCAAAGCATCTACCAGAGGCAAATGTATAGTTCAGCGCAGGTTTATTGAATGTCACTGATCAGCTTTTTCCATCAGAGCTGTAAACTTCTGGAACACAACACCTAGCACTATCAGAAAACGCTCCACCCTGTCTAGTTTTCAATCACAGTTGAAGCTGAAAAATAATCAATCGTGTGATCATTAACAAAAACATAAATAGCACAGTATGTAATTTTCCTTTATTTTATACAATGTTATATTTAAAATGTTAATATTTTAAATTAAATGCACTTTTAGCCTTGAATGATGTAATGTCTTATTGTTTGTAATCCTGTTTATATTGTATTTTTTTCTGCAATTTGCCTGCAAGGGGACTGCAGATATCAATTTAGCTATCTAGCTAACTCTGGGACAGTTAAAGACTGTCTATCGTCTCTGTTAAATAAAATAATAGACAAATACATAAGCAGTAAAATGATTTTTCAAAAAAAAAGTGATAAGCTTAAAAGCAGATGTCAGGATCCAGCGTGTAGATCAGGGGTGACCACACTCCAGATTTATCCAGAAATAAAACATTTTAAAAAATTCTAAAAGTTTAAAACAACGCACATGCTAGGCTAGCTGTTTCTATGCTTTTAGACCAGCTTTAAACAGCTAATAATAGCAAATAAAAATAAACTGTTCCTTTTAAACAAAGCTTCCCACATTAATAATTGTTTTTTATATACTTTAGTGTATTTTCATTTTATAACTAAGAATGTGCTATTAGCTCTAATTTTAGGAAAAGGTGTAGATCATCTTTAAAGAGATCAGCCTTGACTTACAACTTTATTGACAAGTTTTGACAGAAATGTTTCTTAAGGGTTTAATAATAAGCTTTATAGGTACTGATGCAATTCTACTATATAAACTGTACAAATCTAAAACACATTTGATCACATTTGTAAGATTATGCAAGGTTTTTGTTTTTTTTACGTGTTCCTCTAAAGGAGGAGCAAGAGAAAGAAAACACAAGGGACAGATATAGCAGAAGAAAGAGGGAGATCATTATTCCATCCTCAAATTATACACCTACTTAACTCTAAACTGAAGGAGCTCCGCATGGAGCTGTTTACACTGTGAAACTCCTTATTTAAGTAATGACAGCTCCATGAATACCAGGTCACCGCTATAAACTGCACATCATCACAAGTCACGCGGCACTGTAAATAACTGTTAAGACCTGAGTAACGCTGCCTTTTTCTCATATTTTCTCGGCAGCCAGAGAAACAAAATCCCTCAAAAGATTTTTGTCATATTATGTTATCTTTGTGAACGCAATAACAACAGCAGCACACAGACGGATTAATTTTTGACTAGTCTCCAAGTACTCAGCACTCACTGGGCTCAAAGGATGTGTTTGAGGTGTCCATTGCTATAGTAACTTATCCTTTCAAACAAAGCTTTTTCTTGTTATTGTCTGCTATAGTGATGGCTAAATGTGATATTGTCCACCAAGGATCACCAGCCCTGATAGTGGCTAGAGCCATAACTCCTGCTCTGGCCTTGGAAGAAATGTATATGCCCTAAGCGAGCCGCTGTTGCATATTGAAGCTCCTGTGAGACATTTATCATCAATATTTCACTGATAGGGCCAGGAGTGTATCTTAATAGTTGACCTATTAGAACACGGTTTATATGTCCTTCAGTGACGTTGATCCCTTTATTTATTTTAATTTACAGCCATTAGAACAGTTGTGTCAGGTCCAATAGTGCGATACTACAACTATAATCACATATTTTCACAAAAAAAGAGGAATTTTAAAATAATATCCAGTGTTGAAATATGCTTTATTGGACTTTAATGTTGCGTAACAGAAGCTTTACTCTCCCCCCTGGCGCCACATCCCTGAGATGATATAAACTGTGGTTCAGACTCCGCGTTAATAAGATGAAGCGTGTGATAAGTTTTTCATTTTCCACAAACAAAAAACAGCGGAATAATGGTTACTGAGGGAACATTATCGCCTCGGCTCTGACACAGCAGCACACTCACATTCTGATCAGCACTTCTGTCCTTCCTGTAACTTAAAATGAGTCACATGCCTCTGAAATACAAACGTGTCACATGAATAGCTCTAACTCATCCGCTAAATGTATGCTCTTACAATTTGTAGTGTCTGGGGCTTTGCTGTGGCTATTGGATCACTGTGCAGGGTGTTTTATGTCATAAGAGATGATAGAGGAGTGTGGTCCAGAAAGCACACAGACACACACCAGATAGAGTCATGGCAAAATCTCCTGTCTGCCGGAGCCACTGCTCGCCATTCAGGATGGTAAGCCATAGATTCCCCGCCGCTCTGTAGGTTCCCCCAATGATGCCATCTTGCTCTCTATTCAAGTTGACACCATCTTGGCTGAGAGATAATGATGTCCTTGTCCTCTGTGCAACCGCACGGTGTTGGAGAACCCGTTGTTCTGTGTTAATTTAAAGATGAGGAGGATTAAAGGAGGTGCATTGTCATTGCAAACAAACATTGTCTTTTGATGTACGATTCAAAGCAAGAGGTAGCAAAGCAATATGTGGAGAAACTGCACCATCATGTGGCCAATATGTGCAAGTGGGAGCAGCAGAGAGCAGCACAACTACTTACCAAGACAGCTCTGCAATGGCACAATGATAATGATGACAAAGACAGATAGAATAGATGCATATGCCTATAGAGAATAAAAAAGAATGACTTAAATAAATGATCATATTTTCCTTCTCAGATTTAACAGCCTATAGCGTCCTTAATGTCTTATTCATGACGAAAGTCTTATTTGCATTTTCAAATAATTCAATTATTAAACTTTGATCAAACTATCAAAGGGGTGTAAGAGGCTGCAGAAGTGCAGTTTGCAGCGTGTTGAATTTTTCTCTAACTACACACAGTAGTATCGCCTTATTATGCTTACCAAAAGGAGCTGTGCACCGTTCTGAGTCATTCTCCTCCAGGCTTTTCCCATCTGAACTCCAAGCAGAGCTAAAGAACAGGGCGTCGTTGCTTCGTTATCCGCAGTCTTCAGACATCTACAGAGATAACACAGCTGTTGTTGTATGTAGAGTGCATGAAAAAGTAATATCAAGCCTACAGTACAGGCGCATCATTGAAATTACATGAGTGCTGTCAATGAGTAACAGCAGAGCAGATGTAAGGGTTTGACAGACAAGTAGATTTAGTGAGCAAAGACAACAGCAAGCATCAGGTACTGACTTTGCTGTGAAGAATTTTGCTGTTACGGGTTTATTGCCAATAGTTTAAAAAAAAGTCATTCTTGTATTGTAAACACAACTTTATCATTAATAGGAAGTTAGCTCAGCTTAGCACAGAGACTAAAAACAGGAGGAAAGTGATATCCTTGATCTGCTAAAAGGTAAATAAGTAGATCTACCAGCATCGCTTTAAATCAACTCATTAACACAGAAGCAGCAACATCCAGGGCTGAGAAATGAAGCTGACTCTGAAGTGCCAAAACTGCAGTTCCACAAATGGCCACTTGAGGCTGACATAATATTAATTAATGGCCATTTTCTACAGGAGATTCATTTTCTATAACTTTTTACATAATTTTTGTATCCTGTTTGAATAAGATTAAGGGTTATATTTAGTTAATATTAATATTATATTTTTTAAGGAGACGCTTTGAGTGAAAGCTAGCTGCTAGCTAGCTTCTAGCACCAGACATTATTTGGTAGCTATGCGTGTCTTGATCCGCCCTTTCATCCAAATATGGTCACTTCCAGCTCCAAAAAACCAAGTTGGCTCAAGGCATTAAAATAATTTCTGAAGAACCGGTAGATGAAATCACTCTGTCAACTATGTTAACATGAAATATCTTATTTGTTTAATCTTAAATAGAGAATGATGGAAACAGCAGCCATCAGTTTCCACCTGTTATCTTTGTACTCAGTGAAGCTATCATGCTGCTGGTGGAGCCTTCATAGTGTTATAAGATACAGTCATGCAAGTGCGTGTTAATAACGTTCACATATAACTCTTGGGAGAAAAAAAAAAGAGGATATAAATAAGTAAAAAACTCAGCACAGCCTTGAGTCACACAAGTAATATTCAAATATTCAAGGTCTTATTTCACTGTTGTGAAATTTCATAAAATAAAAAATTACCTTTGGAAGATTTTCTCCACCACAACGTCCTGCTCATCATGACGTGACACATTAAAGAAGTCATAGACGTTTAAGGGAAGAACGTGTCCTTGTTGTATCAGAACGACCAAGTTGTACATTCCCTGTGAGTCCACGCAAGAAATAAACCAACATAACAGAAGCTGATAGGTTATTCACTGAGAAAGTCTCCAAATAATAACACTGAATAATGCTGTTTGTTGTTTTTATTGCAGTGGGGCCCGAGACCGTGGAAGTTTAATTAAGTTTATCTTAGGGTGATGAGATTACAGTCCGAGTAAATCTGTCACCTGAGGGCTGCCTGCTAGAGCTGCTCTGCTATACATTGATATGGCCTGACCAACCAAGGGTAATGAGTCTTCTCGCATGCCGGAGGAACAGTAGTAGTAGTCTCCCATTTTCAGCAGAGCTATAAAAGAAGATAAATACTTTCTGTTTATCGACCAGACCGACAGGGAGAGGGAGAGGTTAAAGCAAAATGAAATGAGAGGAACTCACCGGACGGATGGGGATCATAGTTTAATATTGAGTAGTTATGATATCTCCACTGACAACCATGAGTGAAATTCAGCTCCTGCATTTGGGAGAATGAGCTCAGGGTGAGAAAGAGCAGAGCAGTGATGAAGGTTATGTTATTAACTGCTAACGATTTCCCTCCGGCTCGGCTCTCTTCTTTTTTAGTATGTGCCTGGAATTTTGTGCTATTTGTTCATCAGCTACCTTCAGAGCTCTGATTACAAAACACTGATTTCACACTTGTGCAGAAATTAAGATTCAAATAATAGTCATTGTCTTGTTAAGAAGAGATGCAAACAGTTAAAACTAAAGTAAAAGAAATATACATTCACCTCACACAGGTAAGCAGCGTTGCTCTGAGCCAAACCCAAACCGGTTTCGGCTGCCAAAACATACTTTACCAGTGCATCTTGTCTGCTCGCAACGGCATGAAACAAATGTGAAGAAGCAGAGACAAATAGTTAAGTGCAGAGAAAATGATTAAATGAAGACAATTGAAAAATAATTGAAATTAATGTTCCCACCTAGAGCCCTGCAGGTAGGCCTGGAGAGCCTCTCTGATCATAAATCCAAGGTGTCCGTTCTGTTCACAGACCCTTTTTAGCATTCTGCATGGAGGGTAAAGGATGGGTGATGAATTATGGCGTGTAATTTTCCCCAAATAAACGGAAAATATTATAAAAATGATCCAAAAATAGTATCTGTTGAGGTCATTCTAAAAAAAGCCTCTTTAGCTGCAGCAGGGGCTTCTTTAAATTCATAAGATACCAAAGGAACAATGGTAAGCAGATTCTCCCCGTGCCAGACAATAAATGCAGTGACAGTGACTCTTATTTTTAGATATGCAAATACTAGGTTCTGACCTTGAATTAGCCACTGTCATTGAAATTAGATGCCACTGAGCTGCAGGCTACAGTGCAACAGTCCATAACAAAGCTTCCTTCACCGAGCTAATGAAAGCCTCTTACATCACAGCTCGCTCCACATCCTGAGACACCCCTTCCAGACTTCCTGTCGAAAGGTACCAGGCTGCTTCCACGGATGCAGCTACGTGACCGAACCGGGATGCATTCAGAAACTGCTGGAATGCAGCCGTCTATGGATCAGATATAAAAATATATCAATTAATTGATCACACCTGATCAGAGGAATATTAAAATTCAAACAGAGGAACAAAGTGTTGTTCTAAATGGCTTAAAATAAATATAGATTACCTAAATATAAATATTAATGTTGTAAATATAAATATAAATATAGACAGCCTAAATATAGATGAGACAAGTATAAATATTGATGTTTGTCTTGATGGATACAGTAAATGTCCTTTTTTTTTTTGGTAAAATGTCCAGACATATTCTTGAAAAAACATGCATGAAATATTCATTTAATGTGGCATTGTCATCATTTTTTATTGATTTTGGCCCAGATATGGCTTCATGCTGTGTTACCAAAATGTTTTTTAGCCAAAAGCACCTTTATATAGACAACTGCATGCATCTGTTTTCCAAAAAATAGCATCATTAATTTGGCATAAAACTTATTTTTCATTTTGTTTAGACTTTTATTACTCAATGCCAGTGTATTTACAGTGAGTTTGACTACCAAGACCATGCAGGTATTCAAAATAGTTGAAGAACGGCTTTTAATTCACCTTTTAGTTTGCCCCTTATAGGCTTTTTAGTCTAACTTTCGGTCTATTTTAGTATAACTTCACTGGGGTTGTTAAATGTGTGCAACTCAAACCTCATTCCTCCACGGGCTGTCCGGGTTTTTCCCATTGAGATGGTAAATTCCAAGGTTAAACATGCCATCATCACTCCCATTTTGCGCTGCTTGTTTAAAGTATTTCACTGCATTTCTGTGGTTGTTCAGTTTAATCCCATGGTACCAGCCCAAACCATTCAAGGCGTTAATTGAGCCCTAAAGCAACGAAAGAGACGCTGATATAGTGAAGGCACATACAGTGAAAGCACATACTGATTACAAAGAAAACACACTACCATTTCTGCAGCTTTCTCCATCAGCTTCAAACCCCGCGTGTAGTTTCTTTTTACTCCCTGGCCCTGAAGGAATCAACAACCATCCAGTGAATCAGTAACTGTCAAAATATAGAAACACACACACACAAACACAAAATATACTTTGCTTCATTTTATCATAAAATATGAGCCTCTGTAATCTCACAGAACCTTTATCAGTAGGATGGAGTAGTCATACATCGCTGTAGGATCCGTCATCTGCATTGCACTTCTTTCAAACCACTTCGCTGCACTCACAGTGTCTTTTAAAAGTCCATGTTGTCCCCAGTAAAGCATCGCTCCCAACCGTTTCTACAAAACAACAAAGGAGCTTTTTATTGGTCTGTTCTGAATGGTGACTTTGTCTAATGATCGTAACAGAGGAAGAAAAGCTGGATTTGATTCGAACATACCTGAGATTCAAGATCTCCTCTCTCTGCTTGGAACTTAAGATACTGAAAAACGTCACTTTTCTCATGTGTGAGGCTGTTTAAATCCTCTTCATTGCTCAGATAGATGTGTTCAGGCATGTATTGCTTAAAGGAAGACAAACAGAAACATTTATATGGTACACACAACAGTACTGTTCATGCTGGGAAATAGCACCCACAGGATTTCCCTCTTAATAGGAAGCTGACTGAGAAAATAGGTTTTCGGGTCCTTTAATTAAGATTGGATCCTGAGACTGAGTTGGTCAAAATGCATTAGGTGGAGTTTTTTTTACAATTGTTTTCTTGTTGCATCGGCTGCCTTTTGAAACTGGAGCAGACGCTAAACTCTTTATCTCCATGGACCTCTGCTCATTTGATGCAGCTTATTTAAATATTCCAAGAATAAACAGGAAATCAGAGTGAAGTAGAGATGTCTCATAGACGGCTTCTTATCTTCCCAGGACTCTTCTTCTATTAATCATTGACAGCTAACTCATTCACATTTTTAAATTAAGATGTAAGACCCACCTTTTCTCTCTGACTGGACCGACAAACACACTATTAATCATATTTTGCAGCTGGTCCCTTTTGTATCGCTGCCGTTATTGTAAATCTGTGCATAAATTGCATGTATATTTGTGTATTTGATGTCTGTGTATTTGAATGACTTATGGATTTAATCATTTTACTTATCTGTTCATACCTCTGTGCATTACCGGATATATATTTATGTTTTTATGCATTTATGTTTGACTTATGGTCCTTTCGCTTTTTTCCAAGAAATAGTTCAATATTTTATTAAACTCATTTTCTTGCAGAGAATTAAATGCCACTTTCATATCTTTCCATTCAATTTGAAGCATAAAAGCTGTAAAAGCTTGTCTGTGTTTATTTTATCTTTAGGAAAAATGAGAATACATAAAAGTGTTGTTTTAGTTGATGGATAATTTCTTGGTCAGGGGCAGTTTTACCTTCAGACAGGGTCAAGCTAGTAGTTTGTGTTTGTTTCCAGTATTTGCTAAGGTAAGCTAACCTGCTGCTAGTTCTATATTTATATTAAACTAAGAGGTCAGTTGTTGATTTTGTCATTTAACTCTTGTCAAGAAAGTATATAAGCTCATTTCTTGCTGAGCTCTTATATTTGGCAATGCTAGCATGCTAATATTCTGCAGGTAAAATGTTTTTCACCATCTTAGTTTAGCATGTTAACATGGTAACATTTGCTAATTAGCACAAAACACATGGCTCTCCTGTGGCTGATGGGGATGTTGTTGGTTTTATAGGTAAGTATTCATAAACTAAAGCACATTATTGGACAAATTGAAATTTTGACCACATAGTGGTGCATGTACTGAGGTCAGGTGCTCAAAAAAGTATATAAAATTCCTTCTCTAGGAGCTAAGAAAATCCATAGCAATCGATTTAGTCATAGACATTTCAGTCTGGACTAAATTTCCTATAAATTATACCTAATTTTCTGGTGATGTTAGTTATTGAAACATACTGTATTTTCATGCACCCTGAAAGCGTCAAAGCTGCTCTGCAGCCCAACGTTGGAATAGTAGCTGTAAGCCACGTCCAGGTCTTCAGGAAACCCATCAATTCCCTGTGTGTGCTTGTACCCTGCATGCATCAGGGCGAAACGATCATCACCTGCTGCGCCAACCAGACTATAGACATGACCCTGAAACACACAGGAGTCAATATTATCAGTCATCCTTACTGAAGTGGCATTACACATGATAAACTAGCAATTAAAGGTAAAGGAAAGTCAGTAATGCTACCTGTGGTTGATCGACTGCGTGTCCCAGGCCGGAGAGGTGGATAGCGGCCAACAACAGAGATGCTTTGTGTTTTCCAAAGCAGGAGGAAACTTTTAGTAGATCAATTGATTTGGATGTAATTTTATTTTCCGTCTGATCTGCTACGAACATTGTACTAACTGCCTGCTCAAACAATGTCCTCCTGAGGTCCTTTATGCCTAAAGTTCCTGCAAAAAACCCCAAAAGACTGTCAAAAACTGTGAATAATGACGTGAGCCACATTTCATTTTCACATTCATAGTCAAACGGTGCAGCAATCTCCGACCTGTCCTGATTTCTTCCTCTTTTGTTTGCAAGAAATGAAAAAGTGTGCTGTAATTCAGCTGTTTTTCCCAGGTCCATGCTTGTGTGCTGATTTTCTCTCCAAACTGACCCCACAGTCTTCTGAAATGCGGCACACAGACACCTGAAATAAAACATAACCTGTCAACAGTAATCTTCCCATACTTTAATAGGTGTGCAGTCATTGTACTGACACCCTGTGGATGAGATCTATTTAAGGTTGATCCCTGTAGAACGACTGCACTGCAGCTTTAAAGCACCTGTCAAAAAAGCGTTTCACCTTTGTTGATGAGTGACGGGAGGTGACTTTCAGTTACTTGTTGGAGAAAAGCTCTTGTGAATGCTTTTATTTCCTGACACTCCTGATGAGTCCTTGCCAACTCCTGTAATGTTGACTTGGGATTTCTTACCTGTGACACGGATAACATCGAATTTCAACACAAAATAATGCAATGACAGAACAGTTTTATATTATTTTTTTTATAAGAAAACAGTTTGTTTACCTCTTCAGTTCCAAACCGATAGTATTTGATAGGCCCAAAATACCCATGAATGCCTGGCATGTACCTGCCTCCTCCGATCACAAAGTATCCATCAGTGTCGTCATAATGGATACTGTTCTGAAATCTAACAGATATTCAGTCAAACAGGCTCTCATGATTACTGTGCATGCATCAGTCATCCTAGTTTTCTTGCAATAACTGGACTAACAGGTGTTTTGTAACGGCGACAGCTGTGTTTTCCTTAATTTACAACGTTTAAATGAGGGAAAAACTGACACAAATTGTATTTTTATAGCACGACTTACTCGTATGCACATCTGTGGGTTTCACCATCCCACATTGCATCCAGCAGCACCTGAAAGTCAAGACATAATATCCTCTGAGCTCACGACACGCAGAAAAAGAAAGAAAAAAAAAAAACCTACTCAGCTGTGAACGACTCTAAATTGCGGTTACACACTGCAATCGCCTGGAGTTTCCCAGCTGGAAAGGAACCATCTTTCAGAATCTTACAGCTGTTTCGAAAAAAAGGAAATCAAACACCGCAAAGCAAAGGCACCAAACAAAAACTCAAAGGAGAAAGGATGACTATAAGACGCTGCCCCCCAGCTTTGTTTTAATTTCAATTCCTTATCCCCGCTCCCACAGGCCCTCAGTGAGCTCCTATACCTTTGAATCCTGTATGTAACAGTCTAATCGAATCCATTTCCACAGGGGCAACACTGCAGTGCCTCGGAAAGCTTCATCTTCTCCTGTTGTCACACGTGCCTGAATTATGACGTTCCCTACGCAGGAGATAGGAGTCATATATTTCACCACGGGAGATTCAACGGTCTTTATTAATACATAGCACAGTCTGTTCAGCAGTCCCACAAAAGCACACATCATCACTCACAATCATCTCATGATACCTCAATTTAATCCCCCTAAACTGGTATCAGGTGTGCCCACAAGCTGCTGTGACCCACCTGTGTCTGTGAGCTGCATCAGGACCGAGTCGTATGAATTGTTCCCATCGACGTGATGGATGATCCCGCAGAGCTTTTTCTGACACCATTTCCGTAGGTAGATCCACACAGATAAGGTGACGCTAAAAAACCCAAGCGATGAAACATGATTTGACAAATCATTTCCTCGCTCACTGAGGCGTGAGGTTGGATGTAAAGCGCCGGCGCTGTCAGCTGAGAATGACTGACCTCGCTGTCTGTCGTTGACCGTAAATAAAAAGCTTATATGCTCTGGTGAAAAAAGCTTTGTGAAGCTTGTACAGTCATTTGTACTGAACAAAACTAAAAGTGGAGTGTTTTATAACAGCTGACAGCAATGAAAAGGAAACAATCACTGACCTGTGGCCTGTTTCATCTGCTGATATCAACACAAAACACTGGTATTACATTCTGTACAACTGAGGGGAAATATATGGTGGTTTGTCAGGATTATTGGATTTTATTGCACATCTAAAAAAAAGTCTACATTCGAAGACCCTGCAGGAGACGTTTTTCATGCTGTGCACCTGAACTTTTCACAGAATAAGTTCCAGATAAAATGAAATAAATGAGAAGTCTGTGTGTGAAGTCAAAGTCCAACCTGGGTTGTGACACAGCATGACGGCGGCCTCTCTCCAGGGATCTGTCAGCAAAGGCCCGAAACCTACGGACGACTCCAAAGTGCTCACCCGTACTTGCCAGTGGAAACTTCAGAAGGTGGATTACATCTATATGCATGTGAAAAAAACAAGAGATTACACACAGAGACCAATTATATTTTTTGGAAGAAAAGACAGAACGTGGACAAAATGACAAAATGTGACCGAGGCTCTGACCTGACTCATGTGGACAGTGCTGATTTCTATTTCTGTTAATCTGCCACATCAGCTGAGCGGACCATGAAGGACACCCAGTGGGAGGTTTAGCTGGACGCTCTAAGGCTGACTTTATCTGCAGCACTTTATAAATCCTCAACATGGAGCTGCTGTACGTCCCAAGTTCACTGCCATCATTAAGATGACACAACCAAGCACGAACTGTCACATTCTGGGCGTCCAAAACACGCCTGTTGAAAAAGTCTTGTTGATATAAAATTGATGGAGGCCATTTGAGCAGCACCTGTCGGATCTTGTAGACTCTGGTTGTGTTGCTGATCCATTTTCTTCTGAAGATGACAAACTCCGTCTTCCTTAATGTCGACACCAGCACCTCCACTGCGAGCTGGCACCGCTCGGAGCATCGATACCGCACACGGACCGCCGAGGCGTCTGCCACTTCATCAGGAACTGAGTCAAAACTTAAGAAAGTGTCAGGTTGGCTCTCATCGGTCGGAGATGAGGAGGCTGAAGTGGCTCTCAACACACAGTGTCCCTGAGTTAAAGAGAACAATAATTACATCAGAGTCAGTGAACGTAGAAAAAGCATGCAGTCTTTTAAGCATGAATAAGTGAGGCGGGAAACATGTTGCCAGAGGTCATATTTTCAAGACGATGCTCACTTGCACTTGGTGTGTATCATCACTAAAGCCTATAGTTTCTCAAAGTATGGCCCATGGGCAAAATGGTGGCCCTTCAGAAACATTTAATGCAAGCCACAAACATGACATGATATGCATGCAATATATTTTCATCATTCAATTTTAATGCTTTCAACTTCAAAAGCTTATGACGAGTGATTTACAGGTTAGGAATGACATCCTACAGCTACTGGCTGCATTGCACCTAGTTGCACCAGTTGAATGTCATGGGAACTGCGTCCTGTCATCAGCGCTAGCGCTGTTAGCTTTAGTTAGCAATAGGGCTCTAAGCAGACAACCAACTCACCGTCTGCAAACACCCCAGTGTCAATAAACGTGCACTAACACCTCTGCATGTTTGCTGCGAGTCAAAGTGTGACGAAAGGGACAAACAATGAAAATACAGATATTACCTGCACATTTTAATTTTATTTTAGTAAGTTTTGTTATTACACAATATCATTTCAGGTAGCGTTTTGATTTTTTCCTGAAGTCTAGTTCTTAGTCTTTATTTCAGTTACCTGAAATGTTTTATCTCCTCTTTAACATTTATGTTGACCATAGTTCCTGAGTGATATACTTGGTTTTTTAGCTGCTAACTGCTCCACTGTGTTTACCAGCCACTGTTTGTCTTTAAATTTTTCTCTGTCTGCTATTTGCTGAGCAGGGAGTGTTTTTTTAAGAGCTTTTTCATTAACAGCTGCCAACTGAAACAGTAAAGTTGTTGGCAGCTTAACAGTGAATTGAAGCTCCGAAAAGGTGATAAAAATCTGTAGGTTCGTGATGTCATGTGACCTCTTTCACATTAGTGTGATCATAAAAACATCAGATTTTTAAAAATGTCAAATTAATCAAATTAATTTTACTCTCAACAAGTGATATGAGAGTTACAGTAAAGAGCAGTGATACAGTAAAAACAGCAAAGTGTATCAGAGTTTCTTACCACTAAAAAAGCTGCAGTCAAGGCAAATCCGAAGTTCAACATCTTCATATTTTTGGCTTAAGATGAATTCATACATAAAAGTAATGAAATCCTAGAGTTCATTTTATAAATAAAGTTAGTAATGTTAAAAACAATGTTGACATTCGGAAGCATTTCTGTCCGAATGCGTGGCAGCAGTGTGAGCACACACCTTTGCAGGATTACCTGATATTCTGGTGTGGCGAGTTCAACTGTTTGCATGAGATTCCTTTAAAAGGCTACCTGCTGAATCTGAAAGGCTTGGCTGGAACGACTGTTGTTTAACAAAAATGTTGTCTGGCTCATTTTTTTTTTTTTTTGTTTCTGATTCTATTAAGGGACCTTCCACAGGAACGATGCATCAAAGCGCAGAGACTAACTTAATTTGATGTGCTTGAGCCAAGGCCTTGCCATCACCCAGCGTCCTCCCTGGCCTTCGCCCACACAAGACTTTGAAGAAATCTGATCTGAAAAACAACCTGATATCACAGCCAAAACTAATTACCCATGGGCGACTGACTGTTCATGCTTCAAAGTCAAGGCAATGATACATCATTTACTGTTGCTGAATTGGTGTTTTTTAGGTGACCACATGAACACGAGAGCTGTCTGGTTGTCTATATAAGAGCGTCTGCTGCCAAACTACAAAATCTACAACTCCAGCTTGAACACAGGCCTTCTTCAGACAACTGATGTGAGTGGTTTAGAGAGGGGGGAAAAAGGTCATCATATTCAATGGCTTTACAAGACCTCTGCAATTTCCAGGACTTTTTTCTGGACCGTAAAACCGCTGAATGTCCGTCACTGCCTTTTGGAAAAAAGACTGGTTGTAACTTTGTGAGTGGTTTGCCCTTTAGCAACAGCACAAGTCTGTTTAATTTTTACGTTCCAGTTGTGGAGTATCTTGGAGAAAGTCCAATACAGTTTGGGCAAATCAGCACTGTCCAGAGCTCCAGCGCCATCTCATCTCAAGACTCCTTCTTCCCACTCTCATCCCTGCTCACGACCCTTCCTCTGGCCTCCTCTACGTCGGCCCCTCTGCCGTTTCCCATGTCTCACGGCACCACCACCCTGGCCTTCATGTTTCAGGGCGGCATGCTGGCTGCAGCTGACACTCGCTCCAGCTGCTCCGGGCTCGGGGCTCGTGGCTGACCCGGCCGCCCAGAAGATCCTGCCCATCCACAGTCACTTGGTGGGCACCACATCAGGCACTTCGGCCGATTGTGCCCTCTGGAAACGGATTCTGGCTCGAGAGCTGCGGCTCTATCAACTCCGCCACGGCCGACGGTTATCAACGAGAGGCGCTGCCAAGTTGCTTTCACACATGCTTCACCCGTTTAAGGGAACTGAGCTGTGTGTGGCGGCCACGCTGTGTGGTTGGGACGGAGGAGAGGTGGATGAAGCTGCAATGATGGCTCTAGATACCAGTCCTGAAAAGAGCTCTTCCTCAGGTGGTCAACAGTCTTTCTCTAGAAACAGTTTCTCTGGACCTGGTTTGTACTATGTGTGCAGTGACGGCACTCGCCTGCAGGGAAAACTCTTCTCTGTTGGCTCCGGATCACCATATGCTTACTCAATTCTGGACCAAGGGGTCCGATGGGGACTGACGGTGGAGGAGGCCACATCGATAGCCAGAGAGGCCGTGTACAGAGCCACATACAGGGACGCGTACTCAGGAAACCACGTGGACGTTTACCACGTCACCTCAAAAGGATGGACTCGCAGGAGAAGAGAGGACTTAAAAGAGGAGTATTACAGAGAAAAGGACAGACGAGAGAGAAAGGTGAGACAGGACGTGACTCCGGCTGAGTAAAAAGACATGAAGCAAAGCAAAATGGCAGGAGGAAAGAAAGGCAAACATCGGGGAGTATTTTGGAAGGATGTGATGGCAGCTTTTGCAGCAGATACTAAATTAATGAAGAGGACAGGCAGTTGTATCCTCCAGGCTATTCCTCAATGATTTGGGCATGCATATCGTTCCCCTTTTAACAAACAGCTGATGTTTTGTTTGCACTGATGATAAAAATGCATTCAAACTTAACAGCACACTGCCGGCTGGCATTTTGATTTAAATGTTAGAGCATTATGAATCATTTCAAGTATGAGAGATACAATTACAACTATTCTCCAGCATGTGTTTGAATTGCATAAACACAGAGAGAAGCGTGGGGGGAAAAAAAGTAAAAAAAAATTGAAAAATGTCTGGAGTCTGAAGGTCGTAATGTATTGCTGTGTGTAAGGGTACTAATTTAGTCATAGCAATAAACACCGAGGAGTCGAGAGCTGATTTGTGTCGGCCGTCAGGGTTCGTCTGAAGTTTCTTTGACACTTCAATAAATTAATGAATAAATGAAATTTTGCTGAACCTTCCTGTTCATTCTGTTTGAGCAGTCTGGTAGTAAATTAAGCACACTGGTAATTATTCAGGTGACAATGGCTGCGAAAGGACATTAGAGCAGAAGGTACAGAGGTGGTCGTACTCGTCCTCACTGCCTTTTTATAGACTTCAGTTAAGGCCGTCGAAGTACGGCGGTGAAAGTTTTCAAGGGTGAGGCAATTAACCATATGGAAGGAAACCTAACAGCATATGGACTTCGCTACCGCATGTCAAAACGTTGGAGCTGAGCTTCCACTTGAGGTTTTTTTTTTTTACATGCAGATACGATGCTGTTATTTTTATTTCTTTAATGACTAATGTGTGCATATGTGTGCAGCCGCCTGTGTATACATCTATGTGTAATCCACTGTATGAAATAAATTAGAAGGCAGGGTTGCGTGAAGATGCTCGGTACATTTCCAGTGCAACATCACAGAGCCGAGCGTCTTCTCAAACCTACACGAAATGCAACTGTGTGACTGACTGCAGCTGCGAGAGAGAGAGCGAGCGAGCGAGCGAGCTGGGGAAAGCCTCCCTGCATCCCCAGCCTCATCCATAATTCCTATCTTCACAAATTCATTAATGACGGAATTATTGAGCGTGTGAAAAATGAAGAAGAAAGTAATCTGAGACCAGTTCGGTGGTCCAGATTTGAAAGCCATGAGGGACGGAGTTGTCAGAACAAGAACAAGTTTTGATAGCAGAGTCAGAGTCTGGATCTTGCAAGAAAAGAGCTGTGACTCAGTGGGCGTTTGGGCTTCCTTTTCTTGCCCTCTTCAAAGCCCTTTGTTGGGTTTTGGCACTTTCCACTCCTCACATGCACTCTCCAGCTGAGAGCAGAGCAGGCTGCACTGGATTTGACCGAGCAGTGAAATGTCACAGACCCTGCCTTCTGAGCTCACATCAGTACATCTGGCTTTTTGGTTTTTTTTTTTCCTTTTTTATCTAAAACAACTTTGAAAAAACATGTGACCCCAACAGCCAGAAATTTGCTTGACAGCCCCTCTCACAGTCAGGACTTAAAACCTGTTTTGCACTTGTAAATTTGTCCTTGTGCTCTCACATCCAGAGCAGCAGATTGATGACAGCTTGGCTCTCTGGTTTTTTGCTTACACAGTAGTTTCGGCATTAATAAACCTCCGTATTATATCCCCAACCGGCTGGATCCGAGGGATCCGAGGAGTGACCTTAAGGTTGCAAGTTTTGCTTTCTAGTCGGATTAGTAAACATTTGTCTCACCACCACCACTGCTTGTTCAAAGGCTCTGTTGTTTCTCAGCCAGGAGTCAAGTCAAGAATGATCAAGACACGTCGATGGGTGAAGCAAGAGAGGACTCAACTGTTGACTGTAATGATCAGCTTTTACAGCACTTAGATGCTTAAAGCATGAGACTCTGCAGCTGTTAGATTTTGAAGATCAAATTATCTGATTTTTGTAGAGAAATGTCGAAAAAATTTGGTGTGAAACAGCTTATTTTATTCCAGGAAGTAAAACAAATAAATGTCAAAATGTAAATTTATCCCATTTGCTAGTATTTTTATGGTAATTTCATGTTGCCACAACTCCCAAACAGATAACTTGGGCTTGATATTTAGATTTTCAGCATCCGCAGGACTTTACAAGACAAAATATAACATTGAAAATGTTGTTTTGAACATTCACCCTTAAAACTGTTGAGTCTTTAATCCAAATGGTTCATTTCTTTCTTTTTTTTTTATGAAGCTCTCCACCTCAGACAAAGAATTACAAGATCTCATTAAAATCAGCTTTAAATCTAAACTTAATTAGAGACTAAATTACAGAAATGTACTGTATTTTAAGCCGATCATCGATTTCCAAGAAGAAGGGGAAAAAAAACACATCATGAACAATCCATTCAGCTCACTGGAGAAGAAATCCTATCTAAGTGGAAAGAAAAGAGGGGTAATTAAGGTCATACATTTACATGTTTTCAGCGAGTGGGAGAACACTAATGGTGAAATTTCATCTTTTAATGCATCCTACTTGAGTAGCAATTTTCTGGTCCAGCTTCTTCTTGGTGGAAATAAACTGGGAAAATGCTCACTTACTGAGGACGATTATGCAGACTCGCTTTAGGATTTAAGCAGATTACAAAACATTGCTTCAAGGAAATGATACCGCGTCACCAGATAATGTTGAAGGGGCTTAAAACGATTCATGTGTTGTTGTGAGAAAAAAAAAAGCTTTGGTAATAATTGTGATGATTAGAAAGCAAAAGCTGTGATTTTTAAAGACATCTGGTTTTGAAACTGAGGCGACCTAACATAGTAATTATCATTCATATCACTGTGGATGCATTTTGTGTCCGTTTGGTCACTGTGCATATTTAAAAACTAGTAGGTTTTCACGGTGACCATCGTCTCTCTGAGATAGTTGATAACTAAAGGAGAGAAGGGAGAGAGAGGGAGACAGATAGAGAGGGAGGGATAGACAGAGAGAGAAGAGAGGGAGAGAGAGAGAGAGAGAGACTGGTCTAAGTGGACAGACCTCACGTTGAGCTCAGATGAACCTCGGCATCCTTTCCCACGTTGGATCATTTCAGCTCCGTTAAACCACAGAAACCGTCAAACACACGGTAAGCTCGATTCTGCTTCACTAAAACCACTTTTTTTCTCTCTCCGTCTTCACGATTCAGTAGTTTATTGAAGTGATGCCTCTTACGCTTAAACAGACGTGACAAGTTTCCTGTCCTCGGCTCTCCACTTTACCGTTCAGTTTCTTTCTCTTTTTTTTCTTGCATTTTGCATTTGGGGCTCAGCCACGGTGCGGCGGCTTCCAGCTGTTTCACTGTTTAAACCTTTTCGCCTTCTGATGCCGCGAGCAGATGTTCCCATGCGCGAGCTGTTTGGGTTTTGTTTTTTTTTTTGGGCGAAACAATGATGCGGTTTGGAGCAGAAACACCTAGTTTTGAGTGACTGAACTGAGCGCCAAGCTCTGACAGATGGTGGGGCCAATGCTCTGCCTTCCCTTCTCATTTTCTGGCTAGGTACAGTTGGCGTATGTGCGGCGCGCGCGTTTGGCTCGTGCGCGCCGCACTCACCTGACGCGTGCACTTTTTTACGGTGGGACGCGGGCTCGCTGCAATAACGGGGTCTCGTCTTCGAAGACGGCAATATTTTAGGACGCTGCGTGCATTATGATAGCTATCCCGAGTGTGTAAATCACATTAACGTGCATCAAGTAGGTCATCTTTATTGCTTCCTCTAACAAGACAAGGTCACGCTCCGGGCTGTTCTGTGTGTTTCCTCTCGATATGCACATAAGCAGTCCAGATGTGAGCTTGTATGCGAGTTCGTGTGTATTTGTGTGTGTGTTTGTTTGTTTGTGTGATAGAGACCAAAGGGAAGCTGCAAATAGCCATCATGTGTTCAGAGAGCTGCAGCTTCCCTCTGTGTTTACAACACAATGTGATGACAGGGAAGAAAACTACCATCTCACACAAAATAGATTCAGACAGAGCACCTTGTTACCACAGAGGGTTTCTTCTTCTTCTTTTTTTTTTATATGACGAATAAGGACAGGGCTTACCACTTGTTCAGCACAGTTCTTATTGCTGCGGGATCACTCAAGGTTAAGCTGTCTGAGTGTCAAACATTGACTTCAATGGGGGTGACTGATGTGCTGAGTACAGGGGGGGGCCTCTCCTCTCTCTCTCTCGCCGGCGTGATTTGGAGAGACTTAAGAGATTTCCACACGTGCAGCGAGCAGCAGCAGCAGAGAGGCAGCAGAGACACACTGGATGAGAGCCCTGCGAGCATTAAGACGAATGGAGGAAAGGCAGGGATGCTCAAATGGAACAGAGTGCGTCTTGGTCATTTAAGCAAACCAGGCTGTTCTCCTTCCCGATGTACTTCCAGCACCAGCAGCAACAACATCTCAACCCCCCCACACACACACACCACCTCCACCACCACCACAACCACCACCCACCCACCCCCAACCTCCTCAACCCATTCCCCTCTCTGCCTCCATCTACTATTTCTCCCTATGTAAAAAAGGCCCCGACATGCACAGGCTATTTTTAATAAAAATGAAATAGCCTCGTTGCAGTGAAGCGACTCCACGCAGAGTGGAAGTGGGACTGAAACAGCGATTTGCAATTTAGAGCCATGTCACCACTCATCATTCCATTCTGAGCCGGCAAACAGCAAAATCACCCCTCACGCTTTCATCCTCCATCCCTTTTTGCCTTACATTTTCAACACATATCTCACACACGCTCACACTCTGAAGACTTCAAACAACGGTGAATGACATGAACTGCTGGCAGCGTGGTTTTATGAGCAGAGCTGGCAGGGAGGGATGTAACAGCCCTGAGCTCTATCTATGCTAATACACAATAGCTGAGGAAGACAAAAGTGTTTTTCTTTCTTTTTTTTTGGATGAATCACTTCTTGTTTTCTGCAAGATTCGAGATGATGGCAAACAGATGCAAAAATGCTTAAACACGAAGCGTTGCATACTGTATGTTGATATAATTGGAGAGCAAAATGGAGAAAAAAATCAATGGTCATTTTTTTTCTTTTTAAGGAGAAATACAGTGAGGAGATTAGTAGTTACTATTAACTATGATCAAATGCTTTAATTGACTCTGTTCTAAAGCCTAGTTCTCAGAAAGTAGGTCAGTATCCGGAATGAAAAAGAACATTGGTTTCATCTATATGTGTCCTTCCTTTCAAATGAAGCGTATCTACTTGGTTTGAACAGAAAATGTAACGGTTCGTATTATAAAGTGCCATCAAAGGCCTATGACTACTGTACAGTAGACCCCCTCTGTGCTTATTTGCATCTACATTAATCAAAGCACATGTTTTCCTTTTACTTCGTCGGACCACAGATGAGGCTCTTTGTCATTTTATTTTATTTAGCCACCACTGATGCAAATTTGCAAAGCATAGCGAGCAAGTCGTGCAGGAAAGTCCCTTGAGCTTATTTAGATTTTGACAAATCTTGAACTAGAAAATCTGTTTAAAAAGAGATTCATGAAAACTCTTACACCCCCTGTACCTATGAGTCATGCTCTGCTGGGCTGTGTGTGTGTGTGCATGTGTGTGTGTGTGAAACAATGCTTGCCTCAGTGCATGCATAAAGGTGAAAAACAGTTGTCAGAAAATTGACATTCACTGCAGAAAATAGTCAGACAGGCTGATGGATGCACGTAAAATGTCGATGGAAAAATCTGCGATCGCACAGTTTCGTTCTTTTAAGCTGCTGACACTTTTCAGTACATCAAATTTTAAAGATCAATGGTCGGGATCTGACTCAAATACTAACGAAACTCAGATCATTAAACTTTTGGGAAATGAGGACAAGTCATTGATTGAATTATTTATGAGCCTAATTAATCTCTTTAGGGTAACTTCTCTCACTACTGGGCATTGAGGCATTGGAGGTGGGGGGGATCTTTAGAGATGATATCAATCACCTGATGTCCAGGCAAATGTGTGCGACAAGCAGCAGTAAAGTACCTGCGCTCCACCTCATCGCCAGGCCCTCGGGCTTCAAATTAATTGAAAAAATTTAAAGACCACACTTGACTCTCTGAGAATGACCAAATGATCAATAACAGGATTAAGACAACAGCAGTGAACGAGAATGATATGAATAACAACAGCTGGTGTGAAGAGAATTCTTCTTTGTAGGTCGTTTTTTTATCAGAACGTCATGTTGATGATTTCTGTGCAAGATTGGCAGCTGATTTTACAGCAGCTGGTATAGAGCTCATGTTAGCAAACAAGTCCTGAGTCAAAACAGGCAAGTCCTGAGTCTAAGCTCCAAGTCAAGACTGACAAGTCTCAAGTCATACAGGCAAGTACTGAGTCAAAACAGAGAAATCCTTAATTAAAAAACAGGCAAATCCCAAATCAAGCTCAGAGTCTAGACTGACACAACTTGAGTCAAATCAAGCAAAGTACAAGTAAAAGTCATGGTCAAGGCTGACTTGCCCTGAGTCAAAGCAGGCCAGTTCAGAGTTAAAACGACAAGTTTTGAGTCAAGCTCCAAGTCAAAACTGATAAGTCCCAAGTCTAAACAGGCAATTATCAAATCAAAACATGCAAGTCAAGACTTTCACGTCTTAAGTTAAAACAAGGAAGTCCTGAGTAAGAACTAATTTGCGCCAATTCAAAAACAAACAAGTCCCAAGTCAAAACTGACAAGTCTCAAGTCAAAACAGGTGACTCCTGAGTCATATCCCAAGTCAAAACTGCTATGACTTTTTACCAACTGAACCTCAGTAACATCGCATTGATTTCATTGTGGTTCTTTCTGCAACTTGACTGGATTTAGTTGGATTGATTCAAACGGGGTGGAATGAGCAATTAACCGTCGACTTGCAGGAAATGAAAAATGTTGATAGAATGAAGGGAAATAAAAATGTCAGTGATGCGGTTTTAAAATACAATACTTATTTAATATTTAGCGTGTTGGTATCACGTATTTTAAAGTCAAACGGCCTCGGTCTGAGTGAAGTCACGAGTCATTTGTGTTAAAGTCCATGTTGTGTTGCAGGTGTTTTTTTGATTTTGTCATGACTGAAGTCATTAAATTTGTGACTAGAATCTGACTTAAGTGCAAATCATGTGACTGCACGCATCTGGCAAACTCACCTGTTCAATAACCAAAAATCTACATTTTTTTTCAATATATCAAAACTCTCTCCTCTTTATAAACTAATGAGTAACATGTCAAAATCACTTCACTTCTGTTTTCGTGTCTGTATCTTGAGACACTTGTTTACCATTTTAATGAATGCAATCAAGATCACATTAATTATGTCTTCTCTCAGGTGAGCCTGTGCAGCATGTGTTCTGCATGGAAAAAATGTGAGAAAGAAGATGAAATGAAGACTCACTCTGGGGAGAAGAAGACCTGAAGCAGGAGGATTCAGGCAGTGTAACAACACAAGATGGATCATCACGAAAACCTGCATCTGATCAGCCATCCATCAGTTATTCTTTAAATCAAACTGATCAGTTAATCTCAGATATGGCAGCACATGTTGTGCTCCTTTTTCTTTTATTCTGTAAAGGGGAACGAAATGGCATTTCAGCGTCTCTTGGCCTTTTAGAGGAAGAAGAGCAGAATTTGCATGTAATATCAAGCAAAAGACAACAAGTTTTACCTCATCCAGAGTCCATGGACGACTTTTCTGTGAGTTCAGAAGAGTCAGAAAGTGAACTTCAGGACGCAAAGGATGATGCAACAACTCTGCCAAATGTGGCTCTGAGACTAAATGACAGAAAACCTGATGATTTTGACTTTAGGGACAATATAACGAAGGAAACAGACATATTTAAACAACCTCAATCTGCTGCCAAATCCTTAATACCTAAACATAGCCCTGAACTCGCTCTGAGCTATGAGAAAAGAAGGAATTTGACTAATGGAGGGACTGAAGGTGTAATTAATGCTCGCAGTCCTGTGCCGGGTTCAGAAGAGGAATTCGCTCTCCGGCCTGAACTCCATTTGGAGACAGGTGTTGGTGACGTTTCTCATGAGAGGACGCCGGGCTCTAAATGGGTCACAGGGTCTGAAGATGGTCGGTCTTGGCCGTACCTGACGCCTCGCTCTCGCCGCAGGAGAAGTTGGCTCTGGAACCAGTTCTTTGTGATCGAGGAGTACAGAGGACCAGAGCCAGTGCTCATTGGACGGGTAAGCTGCAGTCACAACCCTCAGGCATGTGAATAACCTGTTAAAACCTGCACAAAGATACATGTGTGCTTCATTTCTGAGATCACAGTGGAACATTTTGCACAGGAGAAAAGATTTTTTAAACCACAAAAGATATTTTTGTTGCAACTTGAGCAACCAAAAAATCTATTTCTGCTCATTACATTCATTGGCTTGTTTGCAAAATACACTGGTGAGCCATTATTCACATGAATGCATGCTCACAACCTCTTTCCCTCATTTCCCCCTCTTCATTTTCTGCTCTCAGCTCACAAACCCTTTGACATTTCTTCACAGTGTCTGTCTCGCTCTCGACATCTTGCCTGCACACTCAATGGATGTATTATAAGGACCAGATAGCAGACTCAATGAAACAACCCACTCACTTGAATTGAAATTGCTTGTCGAGCACAGAGGAAGCTAAAAAAAGTTTCCTGGATTCCTGTGCTGGTTTCCGCGTTGGGCGGTCCACTTCTCATACACATTTAGTGATCCTCAGGCTCTTCAGGCTCTTAGAAGTTTTTTTTTTAGTAGAAAGCTGCCTCAGATTAAACATTCATTATGTAGAGAGTTATTATTGACCTGTAAACAATTTTACAGATGTCTCTTTTATAGTGGTGGTAAAAGTGTCCCAGCCAATCTGGATTATTGTAGGTGTTTTTTCTCCTATTGGATTTCTCGCAGTAACTAGTAGGATAACTGGAACTGGAAATGGAAGTAGGGAACTTAAAAGGTTATACAAATCAGTTTTGTTTGCATGCATAGTTTTACAAACCTTTAAGAAATATTTTTTTTTTCTATCAGTCTGTGGCTTAGCTAACTAAGCTAGCTGTCTACCTCAAAGGAATTGACCTGAGAGAAGTGCAGAGCCCTTAATTGATTTTCATATTAAAATAGTTTGCCGACTAATTAATAACTAGAGATCATATTATGCAATAACTTCTTATTAAAATGGGATACAACACATTCAGTTTTGGATTTAATGAAAAGTTACAGACACAGTTTAAGCAAATGGTTCTAGTGTATCATATGACAGAAATGACAGAAAGTTTTTGCTACAATCTTAAAATCTTTGTTGTTTTATCCAGAAGAACGTAATTAGCTTCCCATTAGCATAGCTAAGTTTAAGCGACCAAACTAAAACTATCTCGCAGTGCTTCCCTCTTAATAATAATAATAATAATAAAGGAAACAAAATTGCATTAATAAATCACCTACTTTAATTTTCTAATTGGCTGTAATTGTGGTCCACTTAAAAGATGCATTGAGAAAGAAACATTAAATATTTATCTATTCTCACATTTTTGACCATTTAACCTTTTGTGTTTATTTCCAAACAGCAAGTGTACCAACTTTATAGATATTAGCTTTAATCTAGCTACTATGTGGGAGAATGTGCATCAGAAGTTCTAAATAGTTCTCTCTAAAGAGCTGAGATGTTCAAGAAATACAAATACTGTGAATTAAACATCCAAAGGTCAGGGACATGCACAGAGGGCAATGAACAAATTTTGCACTTGTTCAGATATTATAAAAAACAGGCAAATACATTTATGGAGGGCCAAATAGATTTATTATAAAACTCTCAAAATGTCCTTTTGCTCGCTCAAGAATAAGGCACAAATACAACCCGGCATGATTGCAGTGTTTGTGCAGCTGTCCTCCCACTTGTCGTGTCACTTGAGTTTTTTTTTTTTTTCAGTCTCCACACCAGCAACCTTCAACTGCTGTGGGTGTCGCAACAGGAAAAGTGTCTGAGATGATTTAATCCACTGCACACCTGAACCATTCAGATCCCTGGGGTTTACTTGTAGCATTTCACAGTCAGGCGCTCTACGCTAATGCAGCTGCTGGCAGCTACAGTATTCTCAGAGTGGGATTATATCAGCTGTAACGCTAACAGGGAATGCTGCCAGCCACTTTGTAGCTAGCAGTATACTTTATAGTGACAGTCTTGATTGGATTCTTACCAGTGCAGTATACACCTCATAAATGTTTAATCTTCTTCTCTGGTTGTTATTGATACAGTCGGGGAGGAGTGTTAAAGCAATCAGTGGACGCGCATGACTGTTCATTTCTCTGCAAGCAAACTCTGGATGCTGATATTCTTTATAATAAAGAATTCCTGCATTGCGAGGGGGGTTGTATGCATGTTTTTTCTCTTGGAGGCAGCTCACTTTTCTTGGCCCGAAATAGAGAGAGATTATCTTTTCAAACCCCTTTGCCACGCAAGGTTTGAACTAAGTTATCAACAGTTCACATCGCAGGTGCCTCAACGGGTGAGAAAGAGGCAGAATTCTGTCTGCCAAGGAAAAGCAGTGTGAAGCAGATATAAAACCCAGAGGTGGATGTACTGCACGAGTGAGAGGAGGGGAAAATTTGGGATTACAGAGTGGGAGAGAAAGTGACAAAGCAATTGGAAGAGACAATTTCCTCCTTTCTCCAGCTTTGTTTGTACGGGGCGGATAAATTTCCTCCCCACCGTGAGATATTTTTCCATGCTGACTGAAGCACAGCAGGACTGAGCCAGCAATTAGACAGTGAGGAGAGGAGGGCTGGAAGGGTAGAAAAAGAGAGGATGAAGGGGGTGGTGGCAAAGAGCAGGGGAGGAGTGAGATAGGCACAGACTCTGACAAAGATGTCTCTCGTGGTGAAGTGTGGGATCAAAATCGAAGCTAGCTTTAAGGAAGAAAAGAGGGAGAGGGATGTGGGTGTAGGGATGAATAAAAAAAACCCTGAGTCCCTTATCTAGCAATTTGTAGGGTATGCTATCATGAGCTCCTATAATCCTTAACTTTATCCTCCGAGACAGACACACACCACACACACACACAACGTACACTATTCTTATATTTCCTCCTAGTCTCTGCCTGCATGCTGTGCAATGTGTGTGTGTCAGTGAGTGAGTGTGTGTGAAATTCACTTGCATTAGCATTTGCTGTTGACATGCATTTATGCCGGAATATGTAGCTACTTCAACTAAGCGTCTGTCTTAAGCGCATAAATGAGTATTTCTACACTTTACATAATGTAGGCAATTAAATTTCTCTTTTTTTTTCCGTGCTGCACAAACAGTTTGCGTGTCACTAAATGAATGTGTCTCAGAAAATTGGTCTCTTTGAGTTTGTAAACAGCCATTGTTGGAGCTGAAATTAAAACTGAGGCTTTAGTTCTCATGAGTATCTGAGGTCCACAGCAGAGGTTGTGAGTAAGCCTTGTGGATTATGAGCATGTGCAGATGCGCCTTAAGGGTAGAGAGATGTGAAGGTTCCTGGTCAGAAGCTCACTGTGATGAAGGCTGAGTAATCTCGAGCTTTCTATTTCTGAGTGTTTGGCCTTTTACCTATCTGGCTCATACTAATATCCTCTCTGCCATTAAATACTAAACGAGTATTCTGCACCAGAGAGCAAAACAGTCAGAGGGAGGGATGGATGGAGGGAGGGAAGGGAGGGCAGGGGGGGGTTGAGAAATGTGAGCAGATGGGCATTTTGTGTAACCGAGGTAACTTGATGAAAAGAGAGAGACACAAGGAAGGGATAAAGAGGTGGTTTAAAAGGTACAGGAGAGTCAGGCAGATGGATTTACAAGAAAAGGGAAGGAAGGGACAGATGGATAGAAGAGATAGGAAGATTTACAGATGGGTGCTGCCTGTGCAAGCAGAATGCATCTGTGAACATACATGTAGGACACGTGCAGGACCACCGTCCACACTGATGTGATTTTGCCCTCAACAAAACCCCCAATGGCGTGTCTGGTCCAGTGAGTTAATTAGCTGTATGCATCAGTACTCATCCTGGTCCCAGATGTATCTTCCACACCTGGTGCCATTCATTTAAAATTCACTGAGCACATGCAGTCTTAACATAAATCACCCACTTCTCATTGTCGTGTTTTCAGTACTTGCCAGAAAAATAAATGAGTGTTAATGAGCGTTACCTGCATCAGCTTCGCCGTGTGTGAAAAGTGATGTTTGCCTGGAGGTTTTTTTTCTTTTTTACAGATGTTTTTTCTGTTACAGCTTCACACAGATATGGACAGAGGAGACGGACGCACTAAGTATATGTTGGAAGGGGAAGGAGTGGGCTCTGTGTTTGTTATCGACAGCAACACGGGCAACATACATGTCACCAAGTCTCTGGATCGTGAGGAGAAGGACCAGTACCGACTCATCGCCACCGCCACGGACCGTCAGACGGGCCGAGCCCTGGAGCCGTCCTCCGAGTTCATCATCAGAGTGCAGGACATCAATGACAACCCACCCGTCTTCCCCGATGAGCCCTATGTTGCCATGGTGCCGGAGATGGCCAACATAGGTACGACTCAACAACAACATTAAAGCGATACTTCGCCTAAGAAGTCTTGAATCGTGGCTGCAGGATACCTGTTGTGTTGTTAATTGGGAGCAGCAGCTCTGGTCAGCATGAATTTATTGAGCAAACAGTGGATTCTAATGAGGATGAGTTTTCACAGTTTTCACAGCAAAACAAGACTGAAACTGTGCAAACTTTCCACTCATTAAATGCCTCATGTGCACTTATTAGTTTTCTTTGTACAGAGAAGTAAATAAAGATCTCAGACACATGATTTTGCATTATAACAGACAGATAAAGTTAGTAATTCTTGCTTCTAAATAAAGTGAAGCTTTTTATTCTGGTATCATGGCAGAAAAATGTCATAATGGAGGCTTTTTTCTGTCCCACTTTCAAATTAGAATAGAATAGAATACAGTTTGAACACCACAGCAAAATCTGCAGCCATGCCAGAGGCCTCACGAGGCTGCACTTAGCTATTGCATGCTAATGTAGCATGCTAACTTGCAAAAAACAGTCTTGAAACCAATTAGCTATCATTTCAGGATGATATAGCCTCTTTGGGCATTTCCCAAGTGTTTCGAGGCTTGCAGTGCAGGCAGAGTAAATAACAGATAACTGTAGACTTTCTCTTCTGTGTGTCTTCTTTTACAGCACGATTAGCAACTTGAGCTGTCTAATAACTGCATATAAGTGCAGATAAAGATAAAGAAAAGCATCACATCTTTGCTTGAAAAAGTGAAACAGTCAATTGAGTGTCAAAATAGATGCAGATTTATATTCTATATCCATCACTAATGCATTATTATAATGCATTATAATGATTCTACTCTGTTCTAAGCCTTCTTTTGCAGCATAGTGGACGTTCCTACTGGCCAAACATAATCTCAGTTCCCTGAAAACAGTCAGGTTTCTGCTAGAATGGAACTAAATACGCTGCCTCTGGCAAAGCACCAGAGTTTCAAGGGCAATTGCTCAACATGAAAGCAGGGTATTTAGTCATATTTTGTCAAAAAGATGAATGCTTTGAAGACACAGCTTCTTTAGATAGACAGCAGGGAAGTGCGTTACCCTTTTAGTCCTGCAGATGTAAGTACTTGGTATTCAATAGGCAGATCTTGGGCGGAGTATCGTGTTAAGCTCATGAACCAGCAGCCACCAAGCTTTATCCGCTATATGACTGTGAAAGGGGCCATTTGACTTATCGCCTCCATCCTGTCACATGTCACAGGCACGTCCATAATCCAAGTCACAGCCAGAGATGCCGATGATCCAACATATGGAAACAGCGCCCGGCTGGTGTACGCCATCACTCAGGGCCAGGACTATTTCTCTGTGGATCCCCAGACAGGTTTGCTCGTGGCCTCCCAATGCACCACACGTCCACCACGTCAAAGCTGTTTACCATAAGATGCCTCTCCAGCTGATGATTGCACTTCACACTTAATACCCCTGCGTTGGAAATCACATGGCGTATCTCTGCTGCCATATGTCCAACGTAGATAAGAACATTTTAACTCACATTTCACATGATCCCTTTCAGAGATGGGAGACGCCCGCAGTCATATGTTTTTTCAATGTCCTACTTCCTCCAAAATATATGCGTCTGGCTCACTTTGATGGTGATTTCCGGAGACGTCGTGTCACTGTGAAATCTGTTGCCGTTTGTGATTTTTTTTTTTTTTGCACCATGTCCCCCCTCTCTCTTTCCTGTCCACCAGGCGTCCTGCGCACAGCGGTACCTGACATGGACCGAGAGACCCGGGATGAATATCTGGTGGTCCTCCAGGCCAAAGACATGGGAGGGCATCTGGGTGGATTATCGGGGACCACAACCGTCACTGTGAAGCTGACTGATGTCAACGACAACCCCCCTCACTTCAGAAGGAGTAAGCGCCGCTGTTATCAGATCACCACTTTACTGTCGGCCGCCTTCAATCTCCACAGCTGTAGAAAATGTGTGTGCGAGTGTGTGAGTAAAGATTAAAATGATTAAACATCTTGTAATGGCATTTATGACAGCAGGCGGATATGTTTTTCGCCTCCTTTGGGTCCTGGTTGTCTTGACAGTCGGATGAGAAGATATAAGCTTTAAAAGTAGCTGAGCGGCTTGTCAGACTGGTATTGCACTTTTTATTTGATGCACTCGTCCTAATCATTGTTTTTAAC
Source organism: Acanthurus leucopareius (assembly GCA_029814765.1). Lineage (NCBI taxonomy): Eukaryota > Metazoa > Chordata > Actinopteri > Acanthuriformes > Acanthuridae > Acanthurus > Acanthurus leucopareius. Next base: position 8,519,867 of record JAQMCX010000046.1, read on the forward strand.
ATTAGTCGGAACAACATAACCTTTTTTTTCACCCAGACGTGGGGCATTAACATTGATATAAACACTCTCATTTGGTCTTTTGAGATTCAAATGGACTGTGTCTTGATGTAGAAGAGTGAAAGATCATGTCCGCCTTTTTTTTTTTATCTTATCCAAGCTTTTCCCCGTTCCATGCTATTAATATTTCATCCTAAAGTTCAGTGCCTTCTGCTTCAATAGACAGTAAAATCACTGCAGAATGTGTCTAACACTTTGAGACATACACTGCATTTCTCTATACACTACCTCCCCTCTGTTCGCTTTTTTCCCCTCTTCCCTACTTCTTCTTCCTGACAGTCTCCGCTTACTGCCATTCATCTTAATGTTTAAAGCCCCCCTTCCTCTTGTTGATATATTGTGCTGCAATACAGTCTTTTATAGAAGCAATTTAATATTTCCAAATGCCAGCAGTATGTTATTTATTTACTGAAATCTGACTGACTCCCCCCACCTCCTCCTCCTCCTCCTCCACCACCAACAGCACCACCTCCACTGTAGGTCATTATTTTCTGTTTGACAATAATGCCACGATTTAAGCAAACGGCTCATTTGGGATGCTCTTTGAATGCGAGGAGTGTGGGGTTTTTTTTTGTTTTTTTTTTTAAATGTTCTTCATAATGTGGAGGATTTGAATGATTAACAATCGTCTCTGATTAAAAATGGAAGCGTTCCTCCGACTTTGCGGCTCGTTGTTGTGCAGCATCGCAAATGATGTAGAGGTCCTCGTGTGGGTAAATGACAAGACCTGGCACAGATCACCGGCTGGGAAACAATAACACAGGACCAGATTCATTAAGCAAAGTTCTCAGATTAATGAATACAGCTCTTGATTCATTAATAACAGAATGAGGCAGATGATTATCAGTCAATCTGAAGCTTTGTAGTCCTCTGTTCTGTATGTTTGTAACATCAGCGGTGGGATTTATAGAGCTGACACGTATTTTTTGTCTAGAGATTTAACAAAGAAACTAGGGCAACAGCTAACAAGTGCTTTCATTATCAGCTGTTAACTCCTTAAAAATGTCCATCACAAGTTTCCAGGATTAATGTGTTCAGTTGTCTAATTTACCAACCGCCAAAAAATTAATGATATTCCATTTACTAATTGAAAAAATAAGCTTTACAATCATATTTGAGTTGGTTGAGCTTGCAAATGTTTCCAATTTCTTGCTTGACAAATGACAATTAAGTCATTATTAAATAGATATCGACTGTTATTCTTTTAGATGTCCTTTATTAGGCATGAATTTGCAGAACAAAGGCACCAACACATTGAAATAAATGAAGTAATTAAATGTAATAAGTATATTTTTCACTCTTTAAATCACAAATTTGGTAAATATTAAACTCAGCTTGATAAAATCAAGAAAGTATGCAGTTGGATGATAGTAAACTGCATTTTTAAAGGGTTTCCCAAAGCTTAAGTTTCAAAAGAAAAAGATGTAATTTTAAGTTTGCTATGACTCAGTTTGTCTCCCTTCATTGCCTGAATAAAGTAACATTAATGATGTTCAATCTCAGTAAGTCGACACATTTTTCCCCAGATTCACTTTGTTTGAACTAAATCAACAGCATCCAATCAGGAACCCTGAAGAGCTACAGCTCCATTACTGAGCTCCAGATGGAGAAAACACACACTTGAGATAATATCATTTGCATACAGAAACAACACCGTGTTCAAACAGAAATAAAACCGCAGTATTTAAAACACGCCTTTTTTGAAAATTGCAGATGTAGAAGCAACAACTTCCAACTTTGTTTGATGAAGCCTCTTGGGAAGCCCTGTCTTACTCTAAGCTGCTCATTTCCTGTTAAAAAAAAACCTTCACAAGCATTCAATCATAGGTGTTAAACTGAGGTTTGAAGTTGCACAAAAAACAGAAGTGGAGGCTCTTTTGTTTAAAATTACTTTTCATTATGACTCGTTGACTACAAACTCAAGGCTTAGAACTTGATACTTGAGTGTAAAGACTCAAGACTTTGTTGTAACTTACAAAGTAATTCCTTAGTCCAAACTCTGGAACAAACATGCACATATGGATGTGAATAATGTATTAAAATTGAGCTGAAAACCTGTGACCTAATCCGTTACACCTGATGAAGAAAACGTGTGAATACACGCCATAATGTCCACATTCGTCTTGTTAATAACAACTGTGGTTTGGCGCAAAGTGGAGACGTCACCCTGCAATTACTGTATTCAGTGTGTTTTCTCCTCTGCAGGTGCGTGGTCATTCTCTGTATCTGAGCTGGCAGCACCAGGTGTGGAGGTGGGCCGCCTCACTGCCACCGATCCTGATGTGGGAGAAAATGCACAGCTGGAATTCACAATCCTGGATGCAGAGGAGGCTGAAATATTCAATCTAACGGGGAGAGACCAAGAAGCTGTCATTGTGCTGAACAAGGTGAGCGAGTGAACATTGATACAGAAACACTCAGAGTGTGAAGCAGCTTTATAAATAATTACAAATATAAGTTTCTAAACAGCTAATTATCTAAAGCTACGTGTAGGTGTTTTGTTCAAATAGTCACACAGTGAGAAAAAAAAATCTATATTGTTCGACATTTCAGTAGATTAAACCAAATTACTTTGGTTTGGTTTCGCAAATTAATTTTATTTGGTCTTTTAACATTTTCATAACTGCACTCCTACACATTCTACTGTTGACAGGTTGAGACACCAAACGTTCTGCACGAGCAATTAAAGACCAACGTCGAACAAATGAGCAGCTGGTGAAAAAAACCGTAGCTCATTTGAAGTGAGTAGGTCATGTTAAAGGCAGTCAGTGTGAATCCGTCTCTCTAATTTAAAAGCTTTAAAAGCTTCAGTCATTCAGGAACAATTATTGCTCAGTGAAAGCTTAAACAAAGAGGTTGCAGGAGGGAAAAAAGAGACTGATGATTCATTACGAATCATTATTTAATTTATAGAAAGGAATAACTCCAGAAATAAAATATTGTACTTGAGTTATGCGTAGAGAGAGGTAAAACAAGCGAGAGCAAAGTATCTAAAATATCTATAAATGAAGTATTACATGTGGGTATAAATATACGACATGTATACAGTCCATTGAAATTATAAATGTGACTTTGAATAAAGCATAGCCTACAGCAGTTTGCTACCCTGCAGGTGTTGAAGTTTTATAATCACTGTTATTTCTCCAATTATTTCACTTTGACTTTTGAATTTAATATCAGATTAGTTTCAGTTGGTTTCCTGTGTTTTCAAATTTTAGTTTAGTTTTGCCAGAAGCGTTTTTTTTTTACAAATTTACCTTTAGTTTGTTCTTGCCAGCCATTTTTAGTGTTTCATTAGTATGTAGGTGTAACTAAAATTTGATGATAAATGCTTTTTATACAAATTTATCAATTTATTTTATACAAATGTTTGTATACAAATGTATGATTTGCATTGGTTTGCTACATCTTTAGATTCATTGTGCAGCCTTGTGTTAAAACTAACTTGTTTGTTCTTTATCTATTTTAGTTACTTTTGTTACCTGGCAAGAGTTTTTTGTTTTTCGAAAGAATATCGTTTCATTAAGTTACGATTTAAAGCAATTTTTCACACCTTTTTTGTCGCAGTTTTAGTTTATTGTAATGCTCCTGGCTCCCACTAGGGGGCGCAAAGGCTCCATAAGGAGATGGGGAAGGGTATTTTTATTTTAAAAAGTAAAATAAAGACAGCTATTAATATTTTTTAAATATGGTCCGTCTATATCTTTGAACCTGATTAATGCCTGTTTATTTATATTAAAAAAACTAATAAGTGTAACAGAATGAGGCCAGAGTGAAAACCTGAACACAAACTTTATTCACAAAGACTTCACTCTTGTTATTGCTTTGAAAAAAGAAGCCTATTGAGCTCGTGTGATTGCTTTAAAAAACTGCACATTACTGGAAGATAATTGTACAAGAAGTTTCTAAAGATCTCAGAAAACTCATTTCTTATGTAATAAAAAGGGAAAAGAATCTGCTCAAAAATTTATTTTAATAGCATATTTTATTCACATAAATGTCCTGCAGTTTTTATGTTCACTTTTGTAAAAAACTGTACAGTTTATCAGGTTTCATACTTTTATTTTTATGCATTGAATAGTAGCTATGATAATAAAAAAAGGGTTCCTGAAGGAATAAGTCTAGTAACCACTGATCTGCAGACTGAAGCTGCTTTATGTTTCACCCAACAGCTGCTGGATTATGAGGCCTGCAATTCCTACACTTTCTCCGTGGAAGTCGCCAACCCAATGGTGGACGCTCGCTACCTCAGGAAAGGTCCCTTTAAGGACCAGGCAACAGTCCGGGTCATGGTCCTCAATGCTGATGAGCCGCCACGATTCTCCGAGGCTCGATACCATCTGGACGTGTCTGAGAACTGCCCCCCTGTCTGCTCCGTGGGCCGGGTCTACGCCGTGGATCCGGACACAGGACAAAGCAGCAACATCAGGTGGTTATTACACCATCGCAGGAGCTCTGTCATTTTCTCTTTTCCCTTCCATATTCTCACCGGCGTCTCCTCCTGGTTTTCAGGTACTCCATCGATCCCCAGTCGGACCCCGAGGCTCTTTTCCGCATCGCCTCTGACACGGGCTTTATCAGCACCGTGATGGAGCTGGACCGAGAGGAGGAGCAGTGGCATAATATCACAGTCATCGCCACACAGAGGGGTATGTATGTGAGCCCTCCTGCCCTCAGGCGCAATGAGCAGCGGAGCTCACCGGCCTCATACATCACTGAAAGCACCGCCTGCAGCCGGGAATACAAAAGCAAGGAGTTAAAAAAATGATAAAAACTCAGCGATAATTTTCACCATTAGTGTCCGTTTCCTTTTTTGCTTTTCAGACAATCCGAACCTTGTGTCAAGGGTTGTGGTTGCCATAGAGACACTAGACCAGAATGACAACGCGCCAGAGTTGGACAGACAGTACACAACGTCTATATGCGACTCCAGCGCCCCCGGTCAGGTCCGTCCCTCTTTTGTTTTTTGTGATATGAAAATTAAAAAGAGGATTAAACTGGATACTGGATTAAACGCAGTGTCACTAACAATGAAAACTGCCAAACAGAGAGGTAATTATAGTATGGAAATATGCTGAAAACGCGAAGACAATATTAATTTTAAAAAAAAGGGAAGATGGATTTTATTCTAGTTATGAGGATTAAAACTTTAAATCTGGAGAAGTTTTGCCACTTAATATCCAGCTGCAAACCCTGGTCACGTGTTACTTATGTTAGCATTTTTTACCAAAAAGTTCTTTAAATATGGTTTATTCTTTCATTTGAATATCAAACTGAGAGAAAAGTCAAAAATATATGAATATAATTTCGTCTTTATCCGTGCTGTACAGGTGGTTTTGGACCTGCAAGCCATCGATAAGGACCACGGAGGACAGGAAACCCCGGTGCACTTCAGCATCCCTCCTGAGTCCAGCTCCGCTCTCAACCTCACCATCCGGGAAAGTGGAGGTCACACCGATTAGCTCTGTTGTTTTCTTTCCTTTTTGATGCTCAATCCAAAAAAACATGACACCAACTTGTTGTGCAGTAACCATGATTGATGTGTTTGGTTTGTATTTTTATCAGGTGTGACAGCCAGCCTGGTGCTCCAGTCGGCCTTGGAGCCCCTCCCTGGCTTCTCCACATCCTTACTCACCCTCTATGTGCCAGTTGTGCTGCGTGACGGGGCCTCAGGTCTGACCAACACTGGCACGGTCACGGTGACCATTTGTCCCTGTCTGCGAGGAGGGATGCAAACAGAGGATAGAGGCAGACAAAAGGAGAGGAGATGGGAGCGACACATGGTTTGTCTCCCCGTGCCGTCCGGCTCAACGTCGCTTATCTTCAGCCTGGTCACCTTGCTGGCCATGCTGGCTTGCGTCACCACACTGCTGGGTGGGTTTCAATTCGTCTCTGATGTCTCTGGAAAAATTTGAGTGTTTGTGACTTTCTTTTTTTTTGAAAGATGCTGAGCAGCAGTGTCAGGTTGTTTTCTCTACCATCCGAAGAGTGTGTGGTCATGTGTCTCCTCTTTGCCCTTTAGTGGTGTGTGCACTCTCGCTGTCATTGCGCCATCAGAAGCGAGACTCCCACTCGCCCTTCGAGGAGGATGATGTCAGGGAGAACATCATATCCTACGATGACGAGGGGGGAGGGGAGGCGGACACCGCAGCTTTTGACATTACAGCGCTGCAGAGCATGCACAGAATACAGCACATGCACAAGAGCAGAAACATGTGAGCTGCCCCCCCCAAAAAAAATTAAATAAATAAAGTTTATCCCTGCAATGGTGGCTCGTGGAAACATGTGCATGTTTGTGTTTGACTCTGTCCTTCTCTGACATTTATCTCTTGGCACAGATGGTACACCCAGCAGAATCAGCCAAGGGCCAGGACGTACAGCTGGAGTCGTAACCCTCGCCCCAGCCTGGACCCTCAGCAACGGCCCGGCTCGGCGCCGCTCTACGGACGCCTCTGCTACGGCATCCACACGCTGCCTGTTCTCAGAGATTATCCAGCTGGCCCTCTGGAGGCCGGTCTGCAGCTCGCGCAGCTGACCCACGGGCTCACAGGAGGTCATATCGGCAATTCTCTGGTGATCCAGAACCAGAGCACCTTTGAGCCTCTGCTGCGCTCTCCTGAGATGAGCCCTGGTTGTTACGAAACAGAACAAACGCCGGCGAAGAGCAAAATCACAGAGAGGAATGAAAACAGCGGAGAAAACACTGCTGACACAAAAGAGAATCAGGATCAGGCCAAGGTCAGATTACAAACTAACAAATGAGAATACGAAGCAAAACACAGAAGCAAAAAAAGGCTGTGAGGATTTAATTTACATAACCAAGTAAATAATAGGGTTTCTTTATAATATAGTCTCAAAAATTTATGATTAAATACACAGTACAGTGTGATTTATTCATGACTCATAGGCATTTGGATTCGTTACAATTGATCAAAGGACACTGTGGCAACCCACCATCCATCATCAATGACTACACCTTTACCAAACAGACCGGTGAAAAGAGCTTAGAATAAAATCATATCTGCAAAAGTCTGGCATGCTAAATGTAAAAAATTCTAGAGACGTTGAGTAATAATAAAGTTTTGATGGCCTCTATGGTTAAAACCTAGCAAAAAAAGAAATCCTGTACACTGTAGCTTGCAACATGATTTATTTATTTGGTTTATTTATTTCTAGCTATACTAGACATTGAAGTCTGATGAAGTCCAGCTCAGAATCGTTGCAAATAAATGCAACATATATTGCAGGTTTAACAATGGGAAGAAATTTGTTTTAGATTATGTTTTGATCTACCTGTCCATCTCCTGCACACCTGTCCTTCAAAATTTATGTGTTATTTTGTTCAGGGCTTTAATATTTGACATTATACTGTTTTAATTCGGTATGTCAGGTAAATGCTTATTCATTTTCGATATCCAAACAACATCTGTGATTTTAAATACTTGATGTAAGGATAATAATAATAATAATAATAATACATTTTATTTGGCAGCACCTTTCACAGCCCTCAAGGACACTGAGTGACAAATGATTTATGTGTTTTTGATGGTATGTTCAAAAACTTCACAAAGTAAGATCAATGTTCAATCAAAGGTCAATAAAAATATGATTCAAAGAAACATTAGACATCAAAATTCATGCTGAAATGTTCAAACTTTGATATCTGCAGCTTTCAAATTTTAACATGAAGTAATCAGTAGTGATTAAATATCATGATTGGCAGTTTTCTGTTTTATAAAAGATTTAAACCCTTTTGGCCTTTTTTTACTTCCATACCGTTTGACCCTTCATGTGTGTCTGAATCATCTAGAATCTCCCTTTTCTTCTTCTTCTTCTTCTCTTTTTACAGTTAAACTCGACCGAAACGGAGTCGACACCAGCCAACAAGGCCGCTAATCTGATCCACTGTGACCGGAATGAGTCTTCATGCCACAGTCACACCAGCTCCTCGTCAAACCAGCACGAGGGTCGGCCGGGGTCATCGCAGACTCAGATCAGCACTGGAGCCACCAGCTGCAGTTTGGATGACATTGATACTGACTCCTCCCTCCCCTCCGTTTCAGAGCAAAATTATTCAAACGGCAGTCAGATCGGCTCGGCGAACCCTCCTGTTTACCTGCCGGGAGACACGTACAGCATCGTGGGCTCGCTGAATCCCAGCAGCAGAGGGATGTGCATGAACGGGACAAGCGGCGGCGGCGGCGGCGGCTTGTTCCCGTCGGGAGTGCAGCTACTGAACATGTGCAGACTCCAGAGAAAGGATTTGACCCCGCAGCCTTTGTCCTTACCTGGGGGATTGTTTGGTAACAGCAGAGGCTGGTCGTGCGGGGTGGAGCCTATGAGAGCCGCAGCCCCCAACCCAAAGCCTCTCTGCATGGAAGACCTCCTGAACATCCGTCTGGACCAGGTCACCTTTGACCTGTCGCAGCCGCCCTATGACTCACTGCAGACTTACGAGTTCGAGGGCCGTGACTCAAGAGCTGAGTCACTGAGTTCGCTAGAGAGCGACGGGGAGAAGGACGACGGGCGAGTGGTGGGAGGGATGGAGGAGCTAAACCAGAAGTTTCAGAGGCTGGTGGAGATCATCAGAGAGAGGGAGAAGGAGAAGGAGGCAGAGAAGGAAGATGGAGGAGTGGCACGAGTGGCCAAGGAGGAGGTGGAGGTGGAGGAGGAGGAGACCGCAGAAGCTTCTCTCGATGAAACTCATAAACAAAAGGAGGGCAAAGAGAAAGAACAGCAGAAATGGGATTTCTAGACTGCAATGAAAGCAAAACAGGAGAGAGGAGACCTCTCCTGACAGTGATGGATTTTAAACTCAGCAGGGGTGGAGGAAACAGCCTCTGACAGAAATCTTCTTGCTTCCATCCCCCCTCCCTCCACTCTGCCTGGAAAAATCAAGGAAGCTGACAGCATGGTGAAGATTTGTGGTGGAAATCAGTGCACAGCGTATAGTTTTTTCACCTCCACTATGTTTATAAAGCTCATATGGAATCTGTCTTTTTTTTTTTTACACGCTACTCTGTTATTAATAATGCACTTGGGGGCTTTCAAAAGCGAAAGTTATGAAAAATTAACTTTTATTTTTGAAAAATTGATTCCAAGCCCTGAAAGCTGCATTGTTAGAAAATAGGCCTCATCAAATATTGACCGGGATAGTGATATTTAATATTGATAGTTTAATAGGGGCACGCTCACCAGAAGTACTCGGTGTCTGAATCGGCACATTTGCATTTTTGAGTCGGACACGAGCCAACAGTAATGTAAGCCTACACTGCCATGTGCTCACGGAGCCTCTCAGATGACTGAAGTGTACACATTTATATTCTGTAGCTCTGCAGAGAGAAAGTTCAACTCTCAGCAAGTAGTCACCATCACAGTAGCTCACTATGCAATCTGCACACAGTTACAAATGATTAGGTCGTCACTGTCAAAGATGTTGTGGAAGTACGGTAAATAATGTCCATATGTAGATAAAAAAAAAATATCAACTCCTGCTGTAGTGGTTATTGCTCACAAGTGCTCGTCCTTCAGGAGCGTTTTGGGGTGTTTTATTGAATCCACACACACACACACACACACACACACACAGGAAATTAAGCATCTGATTTTCACTTATTTAACTGTTGCGGCCTCACAATGTACAATGTTCCCCATAATTTCACCCACACAAGATTATTTATAATTCATTCACTATTGTGTTTGCGTCGCCTCGTCTGGAATTATCTGCAAAGGCGTGTTTATCTCCCACGTTTTAAAAGAGACAAAATTAGGCGAAAGCTATTACGCGGTGTGGAATACGCACACACACACACGCACACACAGTCATTGTTCCTGTGACGAGCCCAGCACTCAGAGGCAGCTGCAAAAATAATCATTATTTTAAGGTTGTGTAATGTTATTGAGGCAGGCTGTCATTTGTCGATGACTCATTTCTAAAGTCATTTCAAAGTTCATTTATTATTCAGAAGGTATCAGGATGTATCAGGATTAGTTATTAAAGTAATGGCATTATTTTCAATAATATGATAAAATGTGTTTGACTTTCTGCGTTTTTTAAATTTTTCCCCCCCCAGCGTTCTGTCATCTTCTACAGTGGGAATTTAAGTCTTAATCAGCTCTAATAAGATTGCAATGCTTTCAAACTAAATTTGACAGAAAATCTTTTGGCGTCCTGACAAGACAAAACGAGGTGCAAAAAAGAACTGGTGTCCTCAGGCAAGAGAATGAAATACAGAGGAGAAAGAGAGTGGGATATTACATGAAGTGCCAGATGATAAGTAGTCATCATCAGCCGGCTGCATATTGTCAGCACACAGCGGGAATGTGACACAACACTGACTGCTGCAGAAAAAATATCAACGTACAAGTTTAAGACATAAGACACGAGACATTTCCTCACATAGAGATCAGGAACGGAATTAATTTAACAATGAACTAAATATAGAACTGAGTTGAAATGTGAAAGACTTTCTGTATTATCACTTCAATAAAAAAAAAGAAAGAAAAAAAAGCACGACCAAAATAGAATAACAGTAAATTAAAATATGTTTGAAATTCAAGCGTTGAAAAGGCATGTTGCCATTCACGCACACTTTAAAGGGAGCCAAGACGGGTGCTGTGAAGTGGAGGACAGCAGCGTCTGTCCAACTTGGCGGTGCAATGGGGCCCCCTAAAGGTCAAGAGGTGGACTGCAGTGGGTGTAACTTAAATCACAACACAGAAATATCCAAAAAAACAAACTGAAAGTACAAATAAATTCAGTTATATTAAGATAAAGACCTGTTCCTTGTAATTTGATTTGATTTGTTTTGATTTTGAAGTTGAGTAGGACAGATTTTTACTTTTACTGTTAACGACTCACATCTGTTTAAAGGCTCCACATGGACAATGAAACACTATAAAAATCACAGGGGAAGGAGAGAAGAGGCAGAAAAGAGGGATGGTTGCATGTTTTTTCTGTTGCTGAAGGAAGCAGGGAAGAGACCTTTAATTTTCTCTCATCATAAAGTTAATATATATTCTAAAGGAAATTATTAAAAGATGAAATATTTGCATCAAAGAGATGGATTTTGTGCCACGTGTCATAAAGGTGTTTTTCTTGCAGTGTAACAATCATCAATATGTCAGTTTTGAAAAGTCAGAACAGATTTGGATCTGTTTTATTAGTTTGAACGTTATTTCTCCAGACAGTGTGATGATTTTCTCACTCCTCCTTTTACTTTAGCATCTTAACAGACAGCAGAACAACAGCAGAGACATTTTAAGTTTTATTTACAGTGACAGCTCTAGTTTGAAATTTAACAAAAAGGCCAGAATATTAGGTTTTCCTATGTTTTAATCCCAGTGTTATCGATGCTTTCTATATACAAATATTTACTCCATTAAGGTTTCAATTAGAGTACAGCATCTCAAATTCTTTATGCACGTTTAAAATGGATAAAAAGTCCCTAGTTAGCTCTTACAGCCACCAGTTTTTATTGTATAAGTGGTTTTCTAAACATTTAAGGTCCCACATGAAGATCACAAATATTCTAAGAAGTCATAAAATGATCAGCAGTAAAGGAAAGCAAACTTTTTCTTCACAAAGCTATTTATTTATCAAATTTTCCTCTTAACATTTTATTCCTGGGATTACTGGAAACGTTTACATCCTATGCTTCTGAAAAATGTTTTACATAAAAATCACTTTTTTGTTGAATTGGTCACAACTGTCAGGTCTGTGCAGAGACGTGGGGTTGCAGGTCAACATGGTTTTGTTTAAAGGGATCTTAAAGATGTTAAGCAACACTGGACTAAAAGGCCCAAACACACCAGGAAAAGCAAAGACACAAAAAGTTTTTTACCAAAACATCCAGTGTCTCAAAAAGGTGACTCACGAGCCTTAAAATGTGCATTTGTTACATATTTGTGCAAGTTCAGTGACAGAGTTTTAACCTGAGTTCATGTGACACCGGAGACAAAAAAGATAAGTTTGTGAACATATATCATGTTTTTTTCTCAAAACAGCCTTAAGGGGGCAGCGTAGTCAAACATCCCATTTAAAACTGACCAACAGTTAAAGTATAACCTTGAAATTTAGCACCAGTACTAAGTACAGAAAAGGCGTTGTTGAGCATTTTTGATACAGAAAGATGTTAAATGTGTTCAGTAAAGGTCACAATGAAACCAGACCTTCATCACAAACAACGAGGACTAAGAATTGTAAGTAGTTTTATTAACAGTTTACACAAATTTCTGCAGACAAGTAGGATGTTGTGCAGCTTTGACTGTGAGAACTGATACAAATGAGTCCCTCAATCCCGCTAAAAGTTTAAGCGATGTTTATTTTATAAAAATCTGCAACTTGGCATTTAAATGAATGATACTTCTATGATACTTTGATGCTGCTGACTTCAGGGGGGTTTTCCGCTGTCGTTCTGCAGTCTGGAGAAGAAAGAGGGATGACAGCAAACAAGACAGTCGCAGACATCTAGAAGAGACGTCACCTCTGGGTGCTTTTTTTTCCTTTTTTTTTTTGATTTGATCACATCAAAATCACTCAAACGTTCAACAAAAAGCAGGTTAAATATAGTAAGCAATCAGCCTGTAACCTAACAATTGTTTTCCATTAAAAAAACACAGATACATAAAGATAAAAGTATAATGCGGGACTATTAAAATGCTTATAACAAACATAAACACACATAACACACACACTTTGGGTCTGGGAATGAACCTCATCGGTTGTTTCATTTCATTCTGTTAACTGATAAATGTCATTTATCTCTTTATAAACAAGAATAAATGATTAGAGCAAAGTGGTAGATTTCACAGTCCACACACACACGCACACACACAGATCTTTAATTTATCATACCTCAACACAGAAAATGTGTTGATTTGTGGAAAATGAAAGTAAAAAATTCAGGTGCTTGTTTGTTTTTAAGGCAGCAGGTAATGACAGAATATGAATATTTTGCCTCTCGGAAGGCACAATCATGAGAATGTTTTAATTCATTACAAATTTATGTTAAACTACAACTTTTAATGATTTTGTTGGTTTAATTGTGCAACAAAAGTCCACCTGGAGAAGCTAATAGCCTTTTTATTTTTCCCTGCGAGGCGTTTACATCTGTGTGAATCGATCCTCGTCCGAGAATGACGTGTTGTAAGCTCCATCAAATGCTACACCGTTTTCAGTTTTCACCTTAGTCTCGTCATCGTCCTCATCAATGAAGGGATTTTTCTTTTTGCTACAAGCAGAAACCAGAAACAGGACTGTCTAAGCTTTGTCATCACATACACAAAATGGAAAATTCAAATGCACCCAAAATCTTCAGTTTACCGTCTCCTTTCGAGCACAGAGGACCCCAGCAGAAGGACAAAGCCGATGCCCACAATACCAATGACCACCCCAAAGACGATGAGCCATGTAGGGGTCGCGGGTTCCACTGGTGAAGCCATGGTGGGGACGATGCCAAGAAACTCCAGAGTCTTATCACTCAGCAGAAAGGCACTGTTGATGCGATTCCTTGACTTTCTAATGACAACGAGTTTAGACAAGTGTAAGAATATGGACAATATTCAACAACATGAGTCTGTCACAATTCAAATTTTGCAAAATGTATTAATGCAACATCACTGATGTTTTCATTTATGTGCCAGAAACCAGAAAGATGCAACAATGCAACACTGTCCAAGGTTCATCTCAGGGTCTAATTTCAGACCCTAAACCTGTAAAAAACCCCACGGGTAAGAGGCCAGAGGGAAGGAGACATTAGCAAAAGCCTCCAAAGTTGAAACTGTGTCCTCTCAATGCAAAGGACATGTGGCTCATTGCAGAGATCAACTGTGTTTTTTTGAGATTTTTAATCACCAACAATAAGGAAAAACTCTTTATTCTTCATGTATCTGTGATGTTTTAGTCATCATCCAAAAAGATGAGTTAGAATTGCAACCAGAGTCTTAAATATTGTTATTCCTTGCTCAGTATTTTTGTCTACCACTTCTGGAATCTATGTAGAAGGCTATAAAATGGTTTTAAAAAAGGTAAATAGTATCTTGCAGCAGAAATATGGACCTTAAAATGCCATCATCTCACCTGAATCTCTGACTTTTCTTAGCTTAACGTAAGAAAAACCAACTTGTAATGGTGGCTGGTAAACTAAAATTGTTACCTGCTATTCTAAAAATCATTCACAGCCTTTGTATCTTTAACTTTTTTAGTTAATCTGAAGGCAAAATTTTACCATGTGACTTTAATTCCTCATAAAAATGAAAAGTTTAATAGATAACTAAACTCTTGATTGGTGCTGTATAACTTTGCCGCTGCAGTCTTATGTCTTCTGTTAGGAATATAAACAATATGGTCGCCAATTTTAGCTAATAATCACACACCAACATGTTAATAATATAACATAACATAACACAATCAACACAAAACACCTTAGCGTAACCTTGGTAGGTTGGTTGCTGTAGTCGGCTTGTTTCTGAAAGCTGATATTTGCTAACATTATCTTACTTCAGATTGATATTACTGTGTAAACTGAGTCAGTTTATCATTTTCCCACAATCGTAAACTTAAAGTCTCACTTTGATCAGCTATAACCCAGAGTGAAATCCCATAATTCCTGAGCGTCAGCACTGCTACACTGACTCACTTGCAGCTCAAGGAAGTACATTTTTTGTAACTGAGAAATTTTGATTTAAGATTAAATACTGTATCAGTTAGTTAATGACTGACTGCATTCAAACTTCATAATAAGTTTCAGCATCGATTCCAGCGTATTAAAACAACACCACTGATACACGTCTTGGCAAAGTCAACACTGATAACAGGTTTTATCTCATCTGTTTTTTTTATTTTTTTACCCAGTTAAATAAAGGTTAAATTAAAAAAATAAACATCGAACAAAATAAAATTGCATCAAAAGAAATAATCGTGGAATGGAGTTCAAACTCTTTTGTATTTGACCTCTAACCTCTCGAGGAGTGAAACAAATCATATTTAAACTGTAATTTTAGAAAGTTTACCTTACAGCCGCGTCAATTAAACTTTTGGGAACAAGGGTTGAAGAGTTCGACGGCAACGTCACCACGAACCAGAACGACACTCTGGCCGTCTCATTGCATACGATGACGTTGGACACACTGGTGAAGATGCACAGGACAGTAAAGGCCGAAGTCAGCGTCACAACATGCTCAAAAAACCAAGAGTCACTGATTTATTTATGTTAAAAATACATGATCTTATAGTTTTATAGTTAACATGCTCAATATATAAACACAAAAGTGTTCTTGAGATTTAAATTGTTTTTTAAAACCAAACACACGCTAAATTTTCTTACTCAAACTCCTCGCTGCTCATCTCATTCCTCATAGCAAAAGCCAGAGTTGCTCGGAAAAAGAACATTTCACTTTCATTCCATTCGTACTGAAAGAAAAAAAAACAAAAAAAACAACCACAAATCATGTGCTGCTTTCAGTTGAGGCCTTCAAGGTTTACTGATTCCGGGATGGACCTTGTCCTCAGACATATTCAGCATATTCAGCGCTCATGTAGGTAGCTGGTTCAGATCATTATGAATTTCTGTTTATGTTTCAGTTTTTTAAAGCTGCGTATACATATAATATAGCAAAGCTTCAGAGGGTGAATTTATGATCTGCTGCTTTGATGGTTTTGTGCAGGCGGATGAATATTTAAACATACGTACGGCTTGATCTCCCAGAGCAGTTTTGATGCTGAGTCGAACTTGGTAGCCATTTGGAGCATCTGTATAGAGAGAGCATATTTAAATTAACCTTTAGGTGGAGTTTCAAAGCCTTTTAACACAAGCTTCAGCAGATACTTTCCTCAAAGAGTCAAAGAGTGAGAGTCTGTGTACAGACCAGCATGTAAAATGACTGTTGATGTCAAACTGAGGTTTTTTGTTATGAGGCAAACACTTGAGTTATGTGTTTAATCGGATTTCGTCCGACTACAAGCTGCATTCCAGCATTGCAATGAGACCCACAACCAGACTGGCTGGTACACATTAACAAAGCCTGTTTTCTAATAGAGTCTTAGCAGAAAAAGCAGTGCGGGATGCAGTACATTGCAGAAACACAGAGTATTTTAAAGTATTACATACGGTTACTTACATGGCTCACAGAGGGTGTTTGCCAAAGCAGGCGACAAACAGAGCAAGAACAAGATCTTTCCCGACATTTTCCCTCGAGAACAAAGAGCAAAATAAGGAAATGGGATGAAAGCTCAGTGATACTGCCAGTGATTGTGATTTGAGGAGGTCAGCAAAGAAATGTAATCATGGAGTTTAATGGTTAATCCAGGACACACCTGACCTGAGCCGTCCTCTCACCATATAACATGGAAACAGTGGGCTGTGTGCTGCAGGGAAAGTGCACTGTTTGTTTAAAGTTTCCAAGGAGCCCTGGTAGGTTTTCTGAAGCAAAAGAGGCAGAGAAAAAAACACATCAGGTCAGTCTGCCTCTGTTTACTCAGCCATCCAGGGCACCAAGCACTTTTTATATTATATATCATATTTTTTTTTCTTTTTGTGGCATAAAAATAGGAACAAAGACAGTATGAAACCAAACTTAAGGGGAAAAGAGCAAAATGTCGGATTATATCCTCCCACAAGTTAAGGCAGTTGTATCCCACACAGGGCAAATGACTGATTTGTAGGTTACAGGATGCACAAAAATCAGCACATTACGACCCAAACTAAGAACATATGAGACTAAGCAGTTATTTTGTTTCCGAACCCTTTATTTATATAACAAACTGTCCTAACTCCCTAGTTAACTCCCTGTATCTACTAAAGATGTTTATCAGGCCAGATGAAGCTCCGTTTTTCAAGCAGACAATAAAAAGACAATAAAAGACAATAAAATCTGAATATTTCATCCACATGTCCCAGCCTTAAGAAGATAATCATAATGTTCAAGGTTGAAACATTTTTTTCTGTTTGGAAATTAACTAGAAAAAGATGAAAAAGACTTTGGTAAACAACAGAAAATCCCATGTAAGTCTACAGTGAGTTGACTCGGGGGCATCTGAGTCGAAAATCTGCTGCCTGGTTTGCTTTTTTTTTTTAGTGTCTCTCTCATTAAAAGCACGTTGTATTGTCTCTTTACAAACTCATATTGCAGGTGAGTGCATTAAACTGGACCCTTGCCTACAATAAATGATCTTTTGCTCCCATAAAAGTGTCATAAGTGTTTTTCCACAAAGTGGACACGCCTACGCTGGGACAATATGAAAATACCATAAACACGTGTACAACAGAGACAGTGAAATACAATCTCTGCTTTATTATTTTTTATTTGATAGAAGAAGAAAATAACCCTTTACCATAGTGAGTCATGTTGTGCTGTTCATTTGCTTTATTATCTGGATAGAAGGGTTTGGTTATGAATAAAAAACTAATGAAAACCTGAAGTTCTCCTAAACCTAATTTTAGGGATATTTAATAATGTGATAGTAAATCTTGAACTGGTAACTTTTTGGTTCTTTTTCACAGGATTACTTTCAGTTCAGTCTCTGTAAAAGACTCACTTACATAAATTGCTTTTGCTGCAACAGCACAGACTGCAGGTATTTTTCTGACCATAAGAGGGCAGCAGAGGTATTATAGAAAATGAACAATAGGACTTAAACTTCACACAGCTACGCTGAATTAAGATTATTTACTTGAGACACAAATGATGAGCAAGATTTATTTGATAAAAACCATAAAATGGCTGTAAACTGTGATGGTGCGTCTTCAGGTTAATCTGTTTTGAATGACTGGCTGTTTTATTGTTGCATGTTGGGCTGAAGGTCTTGTAGCTTTAATGATGAGGTTGTAACTCAATCAGTGTAGTTTTAATAAGCAGTAGTTTAACGTCATCAAGTATAATTACTGAAGCTATAAACTAACGGACATTTTTAAGATGTTTAATAACTTAACTAAATAACTTAAATATGTAAATCTAAAACCACTTTAATTTACATCTCAGTGAGGAGAATTACACTTTTAAGTATTATATTTAACTGACAGTTGTGTTGACTAATCAGATAAGAGTCCTCATTAAAAAATATGATAGCATTATATGATATAACAGCATTATCAATAATAAATCAGTGGAATTAAACCTTTCTGGCTTATGAAAGCAAAATCTCATTTGGCTTCTTCACCACTAAACACTGATTTCTGCTTGAGACTTCTCACATGACTTTATTTGAAAATCAAACAAACATATGAGGCTCAAACAGGTAAAATTATCCAATAATTCACTAATGTAGCAAAAGTTGGGGTAGAGTCTAAAAGCTGAAATTTAAATTGAACTCGGCAGAATTGTATTAAAAATTTTCTCCCACATTAGTCGCCTTTAAACTGGTCAGATTTACTCTGAAACAACGGCCACTGTTTTTTTTATTTTGAAAGCACTGACTTAAAGTATTAGTATGTATATAAAGTGGTTAAAACCAGCAGCCAATTCAACAAAAATCTTGCTTATATATTGACAAATCAGTGTCACCAATAATGTCACATTTCATCAGTCATAGGGGACATTTTCCTATCAATACTTTAATCAGCCCTCTTTTACTCAGTTTGAGATTTGATTGATTATTTCTTTTGAACTAGAACATTCTTTCAACAGCATATTTGTACTTTTATTCAAATATAATACTTGAATTCTTCATACAAACTCAGCTGGCAGGTTTTCATTAATGCCCACTATCAAAATGGGTTCCTCTGCTTTTATTTTTTGTAATTATAAAAGCTTCCACCCTCATATTTGTATTTATCATTTATTAGTATGAAGAAACTGATCCGATTTTTTATTCTAGTTTGCCATAAATTAAGTTATACAAAAAAAGAATACAATCAAAAACACAAGTATAATAAACTTTTTTTTTTTTTTAATCTCATATTTGTATTTCCCTTAAAAAAAAAACAACATTTCAGTTGTTTCTTTATTATGGGGCTGTTAAACAAAGCGGCCCCTTATTTCCCAGACAATGCCTCCCTCTTCTTCCTGTGCTCTACCGCCCCCAGCAGGCGCAGGTCGGTACTGCTACAATCAGCCATAATAGGCGGTAGGAGTGTGTGAGCGTGAGCCGAGCAGTCAGTGTGTCCTCACAAGGAGCACTCTTGTCGGAGAGGTGACACCGCCCTCCGCCTGCCAAAACCTCCGCTTCCGACTGGAAACAGGAGCCGGCGGCCGGAGCAGGATGTATCGATCTGCGCGCTCGTAGTGCTTCTCCATGCGGAATCCTCCATGCGTCAGCCCCGGGAATGGATCAGGAATCCGGTGTGGCGTCTGCAGGGAGTTTCATCCCCCTGAATGAACATGAGCAGAGGTATTACTCAGGTCTGCACAGCCTGTGCCAAGCTGACACCTCAGGAAAACTGTCGTCCGGCAAAGTGGCAGAGCTGTTCAAGGCGTCTCAGCTACCTCCCGAATCCCTGCATAAAGTGAGTGTCTGTCGCACATCTGCGCCTGCTTGCTCATCACATGTTAACCAAGTGTGAAGGGCTGAGAGCTGCGGCTGCTGATCAGCAAAAAAAACCTGTGTGATCTGCAGGGAGACGCTGAGCAGGGTCGCAGTGGTCTGCGATGAATGATAATGATCATTTCTTTGTGTTTTGTCATCCTGGCGGTGTGTGTGTGTGTGTGTGTGTCAGAAAGGTTTTACACACCTCCTCTCTATCACCCCTCATACACTCAGGAGGGCAGTCCTTCCACTCTCTGCACTGGCTGTGAATGTGACTGAATGTCTCCTCACTGCAGTTTATCTGTTGAGTTACATTAGAGGTAATAGTGTCATTTCACAAGTGTATGTGTGTGTGCACGAGTTGTCTACAGCATTAAATCATTCTTTTTATTGAATTCATTCATTTTAAGGTTTGCATTAAGGTTGTTTTTCCTCATCTGTGACTAGAGGAGAGGTCTGTGAAATATCTGTTGAAAGTGTCAGGATTTGGTCTGAGTTTTAGCCCATTAACTACAAAAATAACTTGTTTTTGTTCTGGATTAAGTCGTCTGTTATTTTCTTAATTTATTCATTCATTGTTTTGTTGAAAAAATGTTAAAAATTATAGAAAATGTCAGTCAGAGTTTTTTCAGAGCCCAGTGTGACACTTAAAGATTGTTTGCTCTTTATTGAGCAGTTTAAAATCACTAGAAATGCAGTTAACAGGGATTTGAAACAGAGAAAAGTCTTTAGAAGTTACATGTGAAAAATATACATTCATCAATTTTTAAATATTAGGCCATTTATTTTCTGTCTGTTGACTGTCTATCAAATTACGCACTTATTTAGCTCTACAGATAATCAAGCAATCAACACTGTTTCTAACATTTCTGTCACAGTTTTTCAGCAGCTTCAGGCAGCAATTTAATGCCATTCATTTCTGAACAGTTTCAAATCTGATCACAGACTCTCCTCACACTCCTGAGTTTTGTAATCCATCACAGAGAAATCAAAACTGGACTGTAACTTTTTTACAGACTTTTCCAAATGAAAAGTTGAGTTTATAGGCAACAAAATGCAACTCTCCACAGTTCAGGACAGTCACAGTTTTTTTTGTCAAGAGCCTCACTTGTTCTGCTGTGACTTGTAATTTATTTCAGTAATGTTACTGTTTCAAGGACATTATTGAGGGAGTTTCTAGACTTTACTGCAAGTGTGCAACTTTTGCACTATGTTGTAGCATTTATTATCTTGTATTTGTCACTCATGTTCACAGTAAACAAAAGCTGTGTAGTTAACAAGAGGTCATGCTTCACAGACTTCTTCACACATAATGTGCCTTTGACAGAAAATTAGTACGATTATTATGCTCGCTGTGGCTTTTACATCTCATGTGATTTTTTAAAAGTCTGTAAATTGCTGCAGAAACTAATGGAAACCAAAGTCTGCCTGGAGGTGGAGGACAAATACAACAAAATATATCAAATTATAAAGCATCTGGAGGGAAAAACTGCTGAAAATGTGAATTCTAGGTGATTTGCAGCTAAAGAGCTAAAATGTAAAAATGCACCGTTATGATCCTTTTTAGTTTGCAGGCACTATTTTACACAATGACACTTCCAAGGTCTACAAAGTCTATGAGTCTCATTCAGAGTAGGAAAAAACAACATGCAACATTAAAACTAGTTTATGTAGCCTCAAACTTATTGCGATTTATTTTCAACTGATTAAATCATACGTCCCTGACACTAAATATATTTGCAGCAGTTTTGAAGTTGTAGTTCTAGACTCTTTTTAATTGATTGTAGAAGTCGGTCTTTTTGCTGACCCACCACAGGAATATAAACATATTTTTCCAGCTCAGATGAGCGCAGCAGGTTGCCGCCTCCATTCACGCTGCTCTCGGTCCCCTTGGGGTCGGCTGCCGGCGATGGCGGCCTATTGTGTCTCTGCGTGGGTGTCAGGAAGCTTGGCATTGAGCTCTGCTTCCTTCCTGTCCGGCCTGGATCGCCGCCATCACACGGGGGTGATTGACACACAGCCCTCTGAGCTGCTGCAGGATGCCTGCAGGATCACTCCTGGACTCTCTGCTGACTTCTGGGTCATTGTGTCAAACAGTATCAGAAAATCATAAATACTGTATTTCCTCTATAATCTATGATAACTCAGGACGTGTGTTATGATTTGACTTTAACGTGGTTTTACTGTAAATACACTCCTTTGCTGTTTCTCAAAACAGTGGGAATGTTCCATGCATTGTATGTAGAGATGTGTTTTGTTGAGTCATGATTCACCTAGAGTGACCAAACTTGCAGAGAGGAAGGATCTGGATGTCTCGCCTGTGTTTACAGCAGATAAGCACTAAAAGCATGACCCTCCTTCCTGCTGAGCTGTCACTGCGAGGCCAGTCATACCTCACAGAGCTCAGCTAAGCTCCCCCATACATTACTCTGCAACAAAAATCGATTGTTATGCTGATTTTATGGACTCAGAGTACAGCAAATGTTTTCCATAACGTTTAATCATGAGGACACCACAACAGCCAGAGGAGCCGTTTGGAGGGTTTAGTGTTTAATTGGATGCCTCCACTGTTTGAGCGACTAACTACATGTCATTTGTATATAGACGGGATTTAAAGTCTCTGCTTGAGTTAGTTCAGTTAGTCAGGTTGAAGGGAAGGGGAAGAGGTGTGTGCTTGGCATGTACAGTACAGTGGCATGTTGAGTTGCTCGTAATGATGCGTCAACAGACATGGCTGTGGAACCTGTCTGGTTGATTAAGGTGTGGCCCTTTTTCAAGCTAGTGCTTTCCTGGTGTTGTCACATCCAAGACTGGTAGCTTCTTATGTTGTTAGCAAATTATTAGGCAAAATGATCTTGGTTTTAATCATTACAACATATTTATGAGTCTGGACAGACATGGTTGTAATCTGTAACTTAATTGGTCCACTGAGGTGTAAAACAATGGCATAATTTTTTGTTTCATTCTTAAACTTACAGTCTTCAGTCTCGGCAAACGCTGACTTAACTGACATCACCTGAGGACATTTGTCAGTCTCTGCACCTCCTTGCAAATGGTTTTATACAACTTTTTATATATATATTTAATTGTACTGCCCAACACCTGTAAACAAACAGGTGTGTTAAATAAGAGGAGCTCCCATGTAACTTTTTTTAAGTGTCATCATCAGGTCAAAATTTCAAGGTGTCCGACAATTTGTATTGCACCTAAGTTCTCCGAAAGTCATATACCTGTTCCCATCAGCCCGTTTTAGCGCTAGTTAGCAAATGTTAAGATGCTAGCATGCTGGACCAAGGCTGAACATGTACACATTAAACTTTTAAAGCATCAGCATGTTAGCATTGTCATTTTTAGCATGCTAATGTGCTTGTTTTCATACGTATCGATGAAACTGAATCACTTTAACACAAAATATGTGCTTTTTGCTAACTTGGTATTTTGCATTTGTGAATAACAGAATTGATTTTGTCATAGTTGCAGGAAACAGAAAATCTGCCACAAAATAACAAAGAAGTAATATGTCAGATATTTAGCATATTAGCATGGCTAATATTTATCAAACATGATTTTCTCACATTGTCAATGGGACAAATGATTTGTTAATATCTGGAAAGTTGTAGCAGCGATGATATTATGTGCACTGAAAAGTTTTGGGCATTTTTCCATCTTCCTGGAATAACCGTCCTCATCATGCCGCAGATCTAACCTGCCAGTCTGGTTCATCAAGGTCTACACTGGTGTACCTGACATAACCTCTTTATCAATCTTTGCCGGACTCAGGCGCTCTCACTGGCTTGCAGACTTGACCTTCACTGTCTGCTCAGCTCTCACTGCGTGCAGTTGTTTTGGATTTGCCTGTGAAAGCTGATGAATGAACACAGTGCAGGTCAAGCAGAAATAATGTCTCATGAGGCGATAAGAGCCACATGCACTCCACCCGCGACTCAGCCTCATTAAGCAATGGGTATTAGCAGCACCCCTGTCATTCATATCTTAAAAACCACATACCAGCCATTGTTCTCTAAGTCCTCTGTGGCAGAAAAACTGAACTTTTTGATCCTGTATGTTAATCAAAAACATGTAAAGTTTAAGCAATGTTAATCCACTGTTGCCACAAGAATATCCTTGGCGAATGGTTTGTTGTCAGTCACAATGTCGGTTTCACAGCACTCCTTCGACCCTTGTCCTTGTGTTGTTAAATTAACTTATAGCAGCCATATTGCTTTTAAACAGTAGAAGTTGTTCTCTGTTTTCAGCCTTTTTGTGATGTTGATAAAGTCAATAGCTCTCTTAAATCAGCATAGTAAATATAAAGCTACCAACAGCAAGTTTGTTAACCTTTGGACACAGAGAAGCTAACGGTCTCCTAGTATTCCGTTTGCTAAGCTAAGCTAACCACTTGCTAGCAGTTAGCCTAGCTTGTATTAGAGTATCCTTTTAATGTTAGTTGATTATCACCTAACAT
This sequence comes from Acanthurus leucopareius, assembly GCA_029814765.1. Lineage (NCBI taxonomy): Eukaryota > Metazoa > Chordata > Actinopteri > Acanthuriformes > Acanthuridae > Acanthurus > Acanthurus leucopareius. Next base: position 8,543,851 of record JAQMCX010000046.1, read on the forward strand.
ATAATATTTTAATTCATAAATTATAAACTAAAGTGTAAAGGTAACACTATGTGGTTTTATTAGGCTAAGTGCTTTACCTTCAGACAGAATCCAGCTAACTAACTGTTTCTGTTTGCTAGTTTGTTAAGCTTACCAGTTGCTGGCAGTTAGCTTAGCTTATATTGATATTGAAGTATCCTTTTAAAGTTAGTCAGTTAATTATCATCTTACATATAATAATGAAATCCTTGAAGGTATTGTTCAATACATACAGGTGGCAGCATTTGGTGGTTTCATGGAGCAGTTATGTGCTTTGCTAATTTGATAAGCTAATTTAACCAGTACTGGCAGTTAGCGTAGCTTCCTTGGATATTAAACTATCCCTTCAACGTGTATTTGCTAATCAACGTACAAAAACAAGGTTTAAAGGCAACATTCTTTGTCCCATGTACCTGCAAAGTCAGGCTAGCTGTTTTGCCCTGTTTTAAGACAAAATTAAGCTTACCATCTTCTAGCAGTAGTTGTGTGTGTAAAAGTGTAAAACAATCGATACTTCTCTGACAAAGAGGTAGGTCTATTTTGATTTTTCAGGGTTTTTTGTTTTGGGACATTCACAACAACATTCACAAAACAGATCTATCACATATTTGACTATTTTCAGTCACAAAGGAGCAAGTGTTCACATCAACATAATTACAAAATAAGGTGTAAAAGGTCATATTTTTCAAAAACCTCTTCTTTTTTATTAATAAAATTTCTTTCTGTTGTATTTTGGAGAATTTTCCTTGCTTTTCTTACATAATCCTAATCTTCTTTGTTCCCCAAAAGCAGTCATTGTACTTCTGATCAAAAGAGTGCTGGAATAAACAGATCCCGCTGTGCTGCTGATCCCTTACATACTGTTTCTTCTAGCTTTATTCTATTAGTAGAGCCTGTTAATTTGTAGTGCGTATTATCTTGACCATGGTGTAAAATAATCACATGCCGAAGCTTACTCTGGTTGAGTTTAGATTGGATTTCTAAAATATAGGATTTATCAGTGAAGTAAAGCATTAAAAACTTATTTTAAACTTGTGTTTTTCAGGTGACCGAGGTGTGTGGAGCAAAGCGTCTGGGATACTTCGGCACACCTCAGTTCTACTTGGCCCTGAAGCTGCTGGCGGCCGCCCAGTCCGGTCTGCCCATCCACCTGGAGAGCGTAACAGCCAGTAAGTCTGTCGGCCAGAGAGGAGGCATCTTACCAGAGCAAAAGGGGATCAGGAGATTATCTTAACATGGCAGGATTTGGTCTAATCTGGATGAAAGGGGAGTCGCGTGGAAAGGGCTAAGTGGGTTTGCCCTTATTACGAGAGCACACAATCAGTCACACCCCGACCAAAGAGAAAATCTGTTTTCTACATAGCACATGGTAGCGTGAGAGATTATTAGAGGAAGTATGTTCAGAGTTTTAGCATTCGCTGTGGTGTGGATCAGTAGTAGCTCATCTCAGCAGAATGTAAAGACACTCATCCTGATTAATTCCCCTCAGTGTAATTCTCGATAAATCAGATGGAATTATACATGAAACTCCAGATCAGACACGACTTAAAAAAATCTTCTCGTTAAACATTAAATAGATTTATTTATTATGTATTTCCAAGAATGAAAGAGGATATTACTGGAGTGCGAATACCAAACTAACACAGTAAATAACGCTGTATGTCTGTCTGTAGATCTACCTCTGCCCAGATTTGTCGGGCTGAAGAATGAACCAGAGATGCGATATTCGACCGTCCCTCCAAGCGTTGATGGTCAGGGGGCTCAGGGTGGAACCGGACCTGGTTCTGCCTCCTGGACCCCAGCAGACAGGAGCACATTCAGACACCCAGAGGCCAATATAGAGAAGAAGGTAAGCTTGGGGTGAAATTTCAGATGCTGTGAAACATTATGTGTCACTTTCTAGCACTTCTGGCTGCTGTTGTTCGTGTTAACTTTAAATAGCTTATTTAGAGTTTTGTGAGAGAATTTGCAAAAAAAAGTACGGATCACTGTCGAGATGTCACGTTGACCTGGAACAGTGCGCTGAGCATTCCAGTCGGCTGTGATCACTGGAGCAGAAAATGCCTTGTTGATGAGAGATTAGAGGAGAATGACAAGCCTCCTTCAAGGTACCAGACCGGCCAGAAGTATGCAGGCACACAAGAAAAGACACAGCAGTGCAGAAAACTACCGAAATCATAAAGAAAAAAGACTTATCCGGAAGAAATCCATTAGGTTTGTTTGACTTGAAGGGCTGAAACATCACATTAATTTCAGGTTAACTTTTGATTTCATGTTTGCTCTGTCACATGAGGACCTTTTAATGGATCTATTAATGGCCAGTATGAACAGGAACAATGATTGCAGCTTGCAAAAAACCCATTTCAAAGTTCAACCGGGCACAAAACAGGAAAATGTGAACACATCCTTTTAACTTTGTCGCCCTTGCAGCTGCTGGGTGAAGGTGTCAACTGTAAATTGCAATGTTCCAGGTTCAAGTTTGACTAACAACCTTTGTTACGTGACATTTCCCATCTCTCTTTTATTTTATTTCCTGTCATCTCTGTACTCTGCACTTTGTAATCAAGGCGCAAACATCTCCAAAAAACACATTAAAACATCTTTGGATTTGAATTTAAAGCCTGGTGTGCAAGTTTTATGGGATCTATTGACAGAATATGACAGAAATTTAATATAATATTCATAAGTTTGTTTTCATTAGTGTGAAATCACCTGAAAATGGGAATCCTGGAGGAGTTACGTCGGTTTTCAGCAACTTGTCAAACCAGTTGACATCTAAATAAGTAGGAGTCGATGCATAGAGGCTGCTTATTGTTCTTTCTAAATGAAACAACAAACATTGTGTCTCTGAAGGAACCTTGGTCTCCGCCACGATCGCCGTGCAGTTCACCTCCTCGCTCTCCGCTGACCTACCGAAGCTACATGTACACCAAGCAGAGACACGAGGCCGACTCACAGATCGGTAAGAACGAGACGTTTCCAGTCTCATGACAGCAGTGCGCTCTGCAAACATACCTCATGTTTGTTTTAGGGTTACACAGGTCAGGCCAGAAGAATAGATGTAGGTGTAGGTGTGTTGCTCTGGTTATATTATGAATCAGGAATGAATCTAAATTGAAAATCTGAGGTTTTGCTGCATCTCAGACACCTGTTCATTCCTCCAAATCAGGAAGTTGCGGTTTCTCTCTCCTCGCTTCACTCTCTCCTGGTCCTTTGATCTGTCATTCTCTCGTCCTCTCGGATCAAATCGGTGGGAAATCATTGCATGTTTGTCTCAGGTTTCTCCTCCACCGACGCCGCTGTGTTTCTTTTTCCTCCTCCTATCCGTCAGCTTATGAAAGCAAACATTCCTCGCGGCCGAACGTTCAGCTCGAGCACCACTCCTCGCCCAGCAACTACGGGACCAAACCCACTGTGGAGCATCCTGCTATGGCTCGGGTAAAGCTGGATTTTTTTATTCTTTTTTTCAAAGCTTTTTAATCATGTGAATAGTTCTTTATTGTTTTTTTTTAGAGTCTGCATTATGATTATTGTTTATTTTTCCAGGCTTCCTCATCAGAGAGGCTGGACCAGCAGGACTATTCAGACGATGACCCCTGGAGGATAACAGAGGAACAGCTGGAGTATTACACCAATCAGTTCAAGAGCCTGCAGCCCGACCTGGGGGCTCTCATCCTGGGTACGGACCCCCACCCACCCGATGCACCAATTTATAGGCAGAAAATCCCTTTTAAACTGTTGTACAACTTTGTGACTCTTTTCCAGGAGCCATTGCAAAGAACTTCTTCACAAAATCTAAGCTGCCAATACCAGAACTTTCCCACATTTGGTAAGTGCTGAGTCACAGTGTTATCTGTCCTTGTGCTGTTCTGGGGTCAGCTGGGTGTTTACCAGCCAAGCACCTCAGCAGGCCTGCAGACAGAGGCTTCATTTAGAAACTGCAGACCTTCACTGTCGTCTTGCCCTTCAAACAGAAAAGTGTTTACAAAAACAATAAATATCGTCACAGCTATCATTTATCAAAATGAAAGAGTTGATTAAATAGGAGAAAAAATAATTGTATAACATGTACAACATCATAAAATCACTTTACAGTTTAAATCATATTAAATATAGTAGTAAAATGAGACCCATTGCCTTAAAACAATATTTTGAGACTCTGGGAATTTGCATATTTGCTTTCTGAGAAATTTAACACCACTCTCATGTTTGTACAGTAAATATGAAGATAAAGCTGGGAAACAGTTAGCAAAGCACAGAGACTAGAAAAGGGGAGAAACAAGAGGAAACAGTTGTATTGGTTCTGTCCAAATCTAATGTTTCATTTTTTATATTTTATGTTATTTTTATTTGTTTCCTTTGGATCAATCCAGGCAAGTTGTTTTCCTGTTCGAGTGCATGTTTTAGTGAAACTAAACTAAACCTTGAAAAGAGAGTCTGTGTATTTTCCAACACATTAAATTATCCCTTTAACATTGATAAACACCATATTTAATAACACTGTATATGTTATATGCTATATGATAGCACAGTATCTTGTTGACAAGGCTAAAAATTGTCTTAATGCTCAAAATTTTCAGTCTGTTTTTCAAAACTTTTCCAAAAACATATTGGCTAATTAACTGTTCAGTTGTAGTCTTCCAAACAATATGAATCAAATAAGCAATATATAGCTAACCTAACCTGCTATGAGTATGAAATGACATAATTCTTCATAGAAAAATGATTAGTAAATTGTTTGAAAATAATAGACTTGTAAAAATGAAACTTATTAAAAGAAAAACCTTCATTTGAGATCACCTATATTTTATCATTAGCATTATTGTTTGAGACAAAACTCTGCAGCTCCACTCTCAGGTTTTGCAGATAGTTTTACATTTTCTCAACTCGTTTTTAAAGGGAGTTGAGTGATGTGGACAGAGATGGAGCTCTCACTTTCTCTGAGTTCTGCACAGCCTTTCACTTGATTGTGGCTCGCAAGAATGGTTACCCTCTGCCAGAGACCCTCCCTCCGACCCTGCGGCCAGGGTTCATGCAGCAGGAAGAGGACATGCCTGACACTCCTGAGGTAAAGAAAACAGCCATTAATCTGATATCTGACACATTCATAAATAAATCTGTCTCTGTTTGTTTGCTTATTAATCATTTTTCAGAATTAAACTCAACGTTTGTTTTTTGCAGAGTGTTGAACCTCTTATTGTCTTTGAGGATGCTGAACTGAGGCCTGGGCAGATGGTAAATATAAATACTCAGATACTCTAATGCTAAGTATATTAATTAGGTGAATGTGGAGGCCTGCTTTTGTGCCTGTAGGGGGCACTAACAAGCTGACCATGAGGCCGCTGCAAGTTGCTCTATGAGAATTCCCCTCATCAACATGTTGAGCTTGCAGCATAAGCTTGAACTTCCTAAAACACACCACACATTTTACATATTAAATCAGTCTTTGCAGGCAGTGAAGTCGTGTAGTTGTTTATGTGTTTGTTTGGTTTTTTTTACAGGATATGAGCATTGTCGACAGGCTGCAGCCGAGCCTGGCCACAGCAAAGCAAGATTTGAAAGAGGAATCGTGTAAACAAGGTAAAAGTCGTCAATTTTACGTTTCATTTACGCAATAAATACCAAAAATATCAAGCCATCTTCTACTTTTTTCCACTGTTTATGTCTTTATTATTGTGTCCACAGATGTTAGTGTAAAGAGGGTGACAACAAGTCAAGAGAAACCGACTCTAGAGCTTGGTGCTTTTCCAGAGAGACCAGGTGATACAAAAACTCCTTTTTAACGTAGAAAATTACACAAAAACTCGGTTTCTTTGCATACACACTTTGTTCAACACCGATTCTCCACTACCATGAGTACTTTCATTGTGTTAGGAATCTCTCTTTTTACAAATTTGGTAATTAAAGCATGATGTAGCTGAATTTTATGTATTAAAAATATGTTTATTACTCTGTAAGCACACTGCAGCATTCAGGTAAATTAGAAAGTAAAAGAAAAATCTGTATGTGTGGTGTTGATTGAGATCCTTTACACACATGAAACTACAGTTTGTGGTTTTGTACAGGGAAGTAGTTGCTTCTCATTTACAAAAGTCTGACGTGCCTTTGTTCATTGAGCGTATCCTTCCTCTCAGAGCCTCCTCAGGACCTGGACCCACAGCTGAAGATGAAGACTAGACCCAGGTGAAGAACAAACCAACAAAAATATGAGAAATGTTCTGAACTCCTGCATTGCTCATTAACCTCACTGTAATTTGTGTTTTTCATCCAATGTGACCTCACCCTCAGGTCTTACTCCAGCACCTCTTTCGAAGATGCGATGAAGAAAGCAGAGGAGCCTCCAACCCCTCCACCTCGACCCCAGAAAACCCACTCCAGAGCCTCCTCGCTGGACCTCAACAAGCTCTTCCAGCAGGGAGCTCCAGGTACAATTCACCTTCTGTCCTCGCTCAGCTCCTCTTACAATAATAGTCACCTAACTCTCACTCAAAGCACAAACCGCCAGGAACTGCTGTGCATTTCACAACAGAGTCATTGTGGGTTTTTTACAACAGTTCTTCTTTCATGGGAGAACTAAAAGGGGAAATGTAGATAGGTAGGTTACAGGAGAACAAGCCAGAATCTGAATATGAAAATGTAGATGGTTTTATTTCTTTGGCTTAAAGAGAAAACAGTGACCCCTGAGAGCAGCACAGAAACATAGTTGCGGTAGTTTATAGCTTTGTGATATGTTGTCTGGATTTTAGGGGTAAAAAGTGGATGGTTGCCACCTCCTCCAGCCCTCCCTCCAAGACCATCAACATCACAGGTAAGCCTGGTTTGAAGGCAGAAATCCATGCTGATGTCTTCTTATATCACGTAAACAAAGCCTGTGCGGTACTTCTGAACTCCAACTGTTCAAATGTCTCATAAATTGATGATGAAACGAAGCTTTGGCCGCTCAGTGTCTGTCATCTTCTCTCGTCAGGTTCCTCATTTCATCGGCGTTTCAGAGAAAACTCCCCAAAATAAAGTGCAGCAGCCAAACTTTGCTGACTTCAGTCACTTTAGAGAAGAGGTAAGCATAAATATCAAATTTTCTGCTTTGATGTGTCTTGCTTGGAGTTTCCAAATGTAGCAAACAGCCACAAAAGTTATCTCCAAAAAAGAAGGAAAACAATAAGCAGGCGAGTTCAAAATTCCCCGTTTTCTGCTCCACTATTTTCCTTTATCAGCCTCCATTGCAGATGTTGGGTTGTATAAGTGTCACTGAAGTCATGTTTGTCAGATTTATGGCTTCTCTATTTCCAGACACTAATGAATTCAAAGGTTATGACGGCAGTGAACATCAGACTGTAAGCAGGCGAATACGTCAAATATTTATTTATGGCTGAAGTGACGTCTCACTCATTCTTAACATCACTCTCTCTGTCCTTCATTTGTCTGTCCTGAGACTATTTATTCTAGGATTTTTGTCTATTTTTGTGTCCTGTTCAGAGCAGCAATGTTAAAAAAATTGTCAACTATTTTGATAAGTTCCTTATAAATTGTAGGATTGATGCGTCCTTTTGTCATTTATGACAATTTTGGACTGTTGGTTTACAAAAGAAGCAATTAACGGACATAACTTTGGACTTTGGCAAATGATTATGATCTTTTTTTCATAAATATTTCTAAACATTTCAACAATTAATCTTAAAAAATGAGAGATTGAGAGGAAATAATTGCAGCACAACACAACACTACAATCCAGTGCAAGTTTAGTAATCATGACAAAGCATCTTTCTCACATAGAAAATAGTGACAGATGGTGTGAGTTGTGGTTTTAAAGCCTTGATAAAACAGCGTAAAAATCACTTTCATTTATTTAATATGATTCAGCATTATGTGGGTGATTTCATAACGACTAATGTTGGTGAAATACATCTATTTACTCAGAGGAATTTTATTGTTTTAGACATTTCTTCTTCTTTATCAGACTCAGCAGGATTTTTAACCTGATCTTTTAATATTAGATGCATTTCTGTCTCTGTTATTCTCATTTTATGTAATAATGTAATTACTCCTTATAATAATCCACATCTGATTGATCTGTCAATCTGATATAACTTGGCCACTGCTGCAGAGCTGATCAAAACTGCTGATGTTATATATATTTTTTTACTGTGGATTCAAAGTAAATGCAACAGATACTAATTATTGCATTGCACTTTGCAGAGATAAATGTGAAAATGACCTTTTCTAAACCTCTAATTCTGGACAGACATAATAATTTGTTTATTTTTTTTGCTGGACTCACAATTACGAGATTCCTGATAATCCAGATTGAAAGCCTCTCATTATTAAGAAGCTTTCCTTTGTATATTTATGGTCATCCATCTTGGAGACAGCCTGAAGGGTCTCTTATCTGACGAATCAGATTTAGTTTTGAGGTCAAAGGGCACTGCAACTCCTTAATTTTGTTCAAAACAGACGGACTCAATCCTTCCTCCTTATCTTGGTTGTCACATGATCCCTTAAATCCTCCTCCATTACTGACTTCACCACTCTGGCTTTTAATAACTCATCTGAATGTGTTGAAACCAGCAGACAGACGAACCCTCTCTTTCTCTCTCTGCTCTTGTTTCTTAATCTCTTCCCCTCCATCACTGCTTTCTGTGCAGTATCACCATTTCTCTGTCTTCCCACAGGATGTTTTGCTTGGTCTTAATTAAAGCCAAAAAATCCCAGAGGTGACTTTTCCCCACATGTATGTTTTCCACTTAGTAAAGACAAACTGAAACTCATACCGGCTCGGATCCCTCAGAGAGTCATAAGTGAACTGTTGGTGTAGTTTAAAAATAGCTTCCTTAGCATAAAACATGTCAATCTCAAGCTAAGGGTGAATATTTGATACCAGTTTTTTTGCAGAGGACCCATGGGAGCAGTTCAATTTACAGTTATGATGAATGAAAAAACAGCCTCACACCTGCAGATGAAAACTGTTCATGCTTTGTTCATGTTATTCCAGCAGAAAGGACAAAGACCTTACCGGGATGTGACTCGTTGAACTTATATTTTCACATTAAAATGTCTTAAATTACTTTATCTTTGTTATATATTATGTTGACTTTTGCACCTACATTACCCCAAATGTTTCCGAAAACAATCAAAATGATCAAAAAATATATTTTATTCAAGGTAACGATGCGTTTTATTTTCTCTCCTGTTGCTAACTTCTGGTGAAACACCAGTCAGACAGAGAGGAAGAAGTCGACTAAATGTAATGTGAATTAAATTTTCATACGTAACCTCGACTGTGAACATTTCTGCCTGAGCCTGTTAGATAAATTTTCATCTGTAAGGGCGGCAGTTTTCAATAAAATAAATAGGTCCCATGATGCCATGCTGCTTCACAACGTCACCAGACTTGGTCTTTTTGTTTGTATGTGCTGATAGAGAGACCTCTAGCAGCAGAAATTACACGCTGTGCATCTGTCTTACTTTGGTTCTCTTAATTTAACTCCACTTCACTTTTCCTGTGACCGCAGCAGCCTCAGGAAGAACGAAACCCACAATGCAGTTGGTGCGACTCTGGGCAGGCAGCCAGAACTGAGGCTACTGCAGCCGTGACCTAAATGCCACATCTTTGTTTTTTTTTGTTTTTTTCCGGCACAGCAGAGCTAAATACACATATCTGTCAGTGCTACTACCATCTGAACCGGGCCCACCGAGCAGAGAACCTTTCCATCAATCCACTTGACAAGAAAATACATTAATGCGGAGAGTTAAACAGGGTCAGAGTCCGTCTCCTTCCTGTCGTCCTGCTGTTTTCTATGGATTCTCTCATAATGCCACATAGAGTTCTGGTGTTTGATCTAATTGCTCTTATTTATATCAGTTCAATGAGGCCAAGTGTAAAGATTATTTCCTCAAAAGGTCAACGTGACAATGACAGTAACTCTTCAGCTCTGTCACACTGCTGAAGTGAAACAAGCCGTGACCTTTGGCTGATGTGACCACACATGCTGCTGATGGAGCTCCTGTGGTTTATTGCCACTGTAGCAGCCACTACTGCACCTTTTTTAAATGTTTCCATGCTGCGGTTGTGTTCCACATCCAATGGTGCAGTGAAATCGCAGGCTCATTTATTTGTGTCTGCTGCTTGCATGTCAGTTGTGCTGCTCAGCAAAACAGATTTTTATGTTTTTTTTAAGTTTCTTGGGTAAATTTACAACAGCAGCATTAGCCTGTTTAAACCATCAGGAAAGCCGAGGCATTTCAACTGCCACCACAATGGAGACGGCAGCCCTGCAGAAATTAGCTGATGAAATTTGCTAAATACAACCTTAACAGATGGGAAATGATGTACAGTAGAAGAAGTACAGTAAGAAATGCCTCAACTTTCACAACATCTCATCTTGCAGCGGTGCTACGAGCTAAACTTAAGACACTGACCTTCATGCGTTTGGCTTGTGTTCACACTCTTGCACTATTATTAACCTCTCTGCAGAATGATAGCAGGTGGTTATACTTTATGCATTATGTCTAGAAGAGAATAATGGCTGAAATGCAGCAAGGAGATGCAATAAAAGCAAGTTAATCCATCATGGCTGCCCCCGAGCAGGCAGGAAGCTGCGCCTGGAGAGCACTACATCGTGGTCTCTTCAGGGAAAGTACTGATTTATCTGCAGCCAGGCCAGACACATTTCATCCTGCCTGTTTAGCAGCTCCTTCAGGTTATTTAACCTCATCGTGACATCTTCAGTTTTAACGTTTAATTTTGCAGCCAGTGTCCTTGACTTTTTCTTTTTTGTTTTTGTCTCTGTTTCAGGAGGAGAGCGGTGTGAAAACTGAGGAACAGGGTCCTCGCTGTAGATTTGGTCGAAGCACCGAAGACTTGACGAATGCTTCGAAACAGGTCTGAACTGCTAACAGAGACATGCTAGTTGGATTTTTATGAGCGTCCCTGTTTGGTTGAAAAAGGCTAAGTTTTATTTCTGAAACTTTCCTCTCAGGATGTGATTGTAGTTCCTCATGGTCAAGCACCGCAGAAGCCGGTCCGCAGGAAATACCACCCAGAGAGCCAGAATGTGGAGGCCGTACCTCCACCTGCCATGCCGTTCCCTCCCCCTGCCAAACCTGCTCAAAAGTCAGTCAAAATAAGTTTTGGGTTTTTTTTCCAACTAAATCTGATTAAATGTGAATTATATTTCAAGAACACCTCTCCTTATGCTGCCCAGCTCTATGGAGCAGACAGACAAAATTAACATCAAGTCCATGAACGTAGTTAAACATTCAGCAGCAAAAAGTGGGAGATATATTTAATTCAGAAGATGATAGAGAGCAAAGCAGACCTAAAAGTAGAGCGAAGTTTGGACTTAAATCATTAGGTGAACAGAAAAAAGACTAAAAATAAATGCAAATTCTCTGCTGTGTCTGCTTTATATATAAATTAACCACTGCGTCCTAACATTTGAGCTATATGAGCTGGATGATGGTGGCAGTGCGTCTGTGTCATGTTCAGTCTATGTGCTGCCACCAAGTGAAAAAAATTCAAGTTAAAGAATTTCTTAAATATAAGTGCTGAAAGGTTATAATTAACCATTAAAGGCAGATCCAGATAGGGGAATTCAGCAGGCATTAAGGCACACCCGAACCCACCATAATGACTCTAGCATGTGTGCTGCTGTCTCCTCATTGAGCAGACAGCTCATTGAAAACTGTCTATTAGTGCAGCAGAGGGTGACCATCAATAACAGTAGTAACTGCCAGCAGTGGCTATATGATGTAAAAACCCCCTTCTGCCTCTGTTTTTGAGTGCAGCCACCCCTTTTTGTCTCAGTTTGTTTGCTTTAGCTCAACGTTTTTAATCCCACCTCCAAACACTTTGTTTTAACTCAAATAACACAGGAAATAATAGAAATAGTTAAAGAACTCTGTGTATGTTTATGCATATGATCCTCTAAGTGATGTTATACTATTTTGTTTAAAATTAAAGCAAAAAAAAAAAAACATTAAAAAAGTGCATAAATTTCTCTCTCAGGTTGCCGTCCAGACAGAAGAGAGAGATCCAGATGGCGATACGTAAAAACAAAGAAACCAACGCAGTGTTGACACGTCTCAACAGCGAGCTTCAGCAGCAACTCAAGGTCAGTCAGCCACTCTTCTGTTTTTTCAGAGCAGCAAACGCACTCACACACCGAATCGGTCTGTGTACAGTAATCTGCTGAAGGAGGGTGTGTTTGTCTATGTGCGCGGGTTTGGACTACATCAGCCACCGGCCACAGTGACTTTCTGACATTCCCTGCCCTCCTTCTTCTCCTCCTCTGGGATGCTGTAAAATGGGAAAGTACACCGCTCAATCAAAAGAGAAGAATGTTATACAACGCATTTTTTTAACCCAAGCATGAGAGCCAGAGGTCAAGTTCATGCTAACGCAGTTTTAAACTGTGTTTGATTGGCTGTCAGAAGTTGAATTCTGCTCATCTCTCAGGCGAATGTGACTGCAGATATTATGCGCTCCCGCCGGTCCGACTTGAAAAGTTGGTGAAAAGCTCTGAGCTCGACTGTCAGCTCGGCTACCCATCAGTCATAGCTGAACTAATGGCACGGACTCGGCTGTTTGCTTTGGGGATCTGCCTGTGGCACACGTACTCACATTTGGAGCACATGCTGCATGCCTGTCATTCTCCACGTAAATGATCCCGTGGAGAAAACCTTCACGCTCACATGCAGCACGTTCATAGCTTCAAAAGAACAGAAACAAAAGAATAAAAAAAACAGCAGTACATGTCAAAAAGGAGTTTTGATCTGAAGCTAGTTTTTAGGCTTTGATAATGGTGTTTTTCTGCCTTTGAGTAACTTGGTAATCCAGGATCTCATTTATTCGCTCCAATTCTGCTCGTTCCTCAAAGCATGTGTGGAATTTTGCAGGGAAAGGCATATGTGTCTTTATATAGACTCGGGCCTTGTTGAAATACCAAACAGCCATTGGCATTCACAACTGTCCTCTTTAAAATAGAGTCTGGGCTGGTCAGGGATCCAACTGCAACAGGGTGTGTGAGGAGAGACTTTTTTTCCCCCGTAAGTTAAAGTAACATTTGAAATAAGGACACGTGTATAGAGACAGTTCAAGAAAATCCGGCTTATCAAAAACTGACCTTAAATCAGACATTTGTTGTAATTGTTAAATCCTGAATATTTTGAGAAACATACAGGAGAGCAAAAGAAAGCTGTGGAAAACCATCACATGTGTTTCTTTCCTTACGTCTCATGTTATTGATGTTAGTTGATGTATCAAACACTTTAAGCCCCAAAAAATGTCTTGATAACACCTGACAAAGTACTGTTCATACTCTCCTTAAGTTTTACCATGAATAGTCCTGATTTCCAACAGAGGAAACATCATTTTCATGACTTTTCCTCTGACACCACCATCAGTCATTTAACTTCTGAGTGTTAGCCTTTCTAACAAATAGTTAACCTTGAGAAATGGCTGCGGTTCTGAAAGGATCATAGTTTGGTTGGGTTTGGACACCAAAACTACGTGGCCAGACTTAGGAAAAAAAAAAAAGAAAAGAAATGGTGATTGAAAATCACTTAATTTTGGTTTTACATCTGGTTTCACTTTTGGTTTCACATTGAACACAAACTTTGGGTTTCTGGGTGATGGTCTTCCATCCTCTCCACCCCTGACCTCAAACTATATCAGAAAGGGAAGTTGCCATGAGCATATCTAGATGTTTTAACATCAGAGGTAGCTGGAGAGCACAATGTGTCACACACAGACACTGAAAAAGGACCTGATGCTTTAAAAAGTGCCACCAGGTTTTGGAAAAGTGTCTGTAATCAAGTTGGAAATGAAAATAGTTTGAGCACTTTTATATTAATGGTGTAATACAAGATATTAGGTACCACTTTAGAGGATTCATCTTCATGTCTTATTAAGTAAATGATGAATTTTCTGCCTGAGGTGTATCTCTTAAAATCAGTCAGATTGTGTTGATTGAAGGTCTTTGTTGTTTTTTGGCCGCAGGTGGTTCATCAGGAGAGGATCACGTTGGAGTCCCAGCTGGAGCATCTCCGACCTCTGGCTTCGACGTGACTGAAGTCTGAACAGCATCACATTTTTTGCTTGTGCCACAAAAAAAGACGTCCCAATCAAACCTGAATGTTTGACTCAAGATGCAGAAAGTTGTTTTCTTTTGTCATGAATTCATAATAATTGGAAAAGATTTGACGATGGGGACAAACAGGAATGTAACTCTCGCATTTCTTTGATGAAAACCCCAAGTCTCACATCAACATGTGACTGTATTACTTTTAAAGATATTTTGCAGGATTTAAAACCATTTATTTTTTAACTTCTGTATGATATGCACCTGTAAAAATGTCCTGTTATGCATCATGACATTCTAACTTATTTTTCTCTTTAGATTTTTTCCATTAGTTTTACTTTGATTGCAATACATCTAAGAGTTAGTGCACATATTGCCATGGCTCAGTTCTGCTCTGTGTCCATGGAAACTGCATTTCATGTGTGTCCAGGTATGGTCTAAAGCAAGTGATGGTGCTGCAGGTTAGTTTCTGAATCTGATGACTCTTTACACTTAAAGTTATTTAAAAAATGTTGTATTTCATGTTTGAAAAAGCCACATTGGATTAAGTTGGATTTAATTTAACCACAGATTTCCCACCTTGAAATTTTGACATTTTACTTAAATATTTGCCCCATCTTTTATGCAATCACTGTCTAACTGTTAATTTTTTTTATCCCCTTTATGTTTATTGTCAGTTAAGGAGTTATTTCTGCACTGCAACCATCAAAACTATTAAAAAACCAAACCAGTGTTAACAGCCAAGAAAAGAAAAGAAATGAGCACAATATATGTCAATAAAGTTTTGCAAGATAGATTTCAAAACAGCTAATATCTCTGCACAAGCAGATGTGGTTTTGATTTTATCTATGCAAAGATGTGGTGCTGCTGAAACTTGCTTTAGATCATTTTTTCCTTACACATCCTGATTGTTCATGAGGGTAAATGAAGTGGTTAAAAAAAACATGATGGCATGATTGAAAATGCATGTTTGCTAATAAGATGCGAGCGTTGGACTGTAAATCCACCTTAAGTCATGCACAACTGAGCTCTGGGCTGTAGACAATAATCAAAATAATCAATAAAGCTGTTTATTTTTATTGCTTGCAGGTCTTTTATTAAACCCATGTCATACTAGAAGTCAAGCACTGAAAGACATATTGTTTACCCTCTTATTGCCATGTTAAAATTCAACTTAAGGGAGCCCTGAACAATATGAATCTAGACAAACCTGCAAGACTTCATTGGAAATTTCTCACATTTTGTGTTTCCTTCGAGCTAAAAGACAAAAATCACATGAGAGTGTGTTTCTTTTCTGTTTAAAGACTTCAAAGAATGTGACATTACAGTCAATACGATACAATCAATAGATAAATCAGAAGTCATTATGGAATCAGTGGTATGAGAGTAAAGGGATCAAACAGGCTGCAGTCATAACCCCTCTGGCTCTCACATAGCAGCTGTGCTTTCTCCGACACAGACATAACAACCAAGGGTCAAGCAGATCACCACTGATGGCTGTATTCCCAGACCCTCCGCCACTGACGTCCAAAAATATCCACTGACACACTTGGCTCTCAGTTGGACGCCTCACACCTACTTCTCACTCATTCATGTTGCATTCAAAATCCACACTCACTCCAACAAGCTACTTTGATCAGGACTTTGATTTTCATCCAGACATTGTTGGAACCTACCAACATGCTGGTTTTAGCTCTGCTAGAAGAAAGGCAACGTAAATCTGTTGGTTAGTCCCTCAGGCTGTCCATCACTTCTATTCCAACCATCTCAACAACTACTATCTTCAAATTTTCTACAGACAATAAAAGGATGAATCCTGATTTATTTGATTACCTCACCTCTAGCACCACCAGCAGGTCAAACTTGACAATTATTCTGTCACATATATCAATATGCACTACATGTATATTGCTACAAAATTTGGTGCAGACATTCACAATGCCCAGATGTCATTATCCTCGTTACTTTGGGGATCCTTTGATTTTTACTGTAGCGCCACCATAAGGTTGACATTTGTGATTTTTAATAAAACTCCTTGACAAATATTGATTGGATTTCAATGGAATCTGATGCACATTTATGTCTTGATGAACTCTTACAATTACAAATTGGTCCTGTACTTTAAGACCAAATACCTGCAAAGCTGGTAGCATTATGTTTTGTTTAGTGCTATTAGTAAATGTTAACATGCTAATATGCCACTGGCTAATTCACATTACACCTACTCAACATCAGCATGTTAGCATGTTGTCAAAGTAAGCATTTTAGCACGCAAGTGCATCCTCACAGAGCTCTCAGTATGACTGCAAACTCTGTATTTTCAATTTTTCCTCGGAAATAACTAATTCTCAGTATGTGAAGAATTCTGCAACACTAAACTGAGCCCAGCAAAGGACCACACAGGCTAGTATGAAAGAATGAAAGAACTTGGTGATTGAAATCACAGGACTTTTTTTTTTCTTAAGAGCAAAATGAAACAGGTTCTTAAATCCAAGCAAAACCCTGGCACAATGTTTGAGCAAGCATTGATGCATTCTGGAATAATACACCGCTCCCACATCTGAGAAAATAAATGGAAGAAAATGCATGAGTTGCAATGAATGAGTTCAGTCTGGGAGACAGACACAGAATGCCAGACGACAACAAGGCGCTCGTAACTCCTCCGTGCCATAACCAATATTTGGCACAGGCCTGCATGTCAGTACCTGCCACAACAACTTTCAGTATCTCCCTCAATACTGTAGGTCTTATTTGAACTTATATGGCAGAAAGCGGGGTGTGTGTATTTACTGAATCAGACAACTTAAGACGGAGCCATTGTCACTGAACTATAAATACCACTTAAAAGTGTTTGGTTTGCAGTTCAAGATGACAGCTGCACGTGATGAGAAAACTATATGTGTCAGCCATGTGTTGTCTCTAAGTAAATGTCTGCTTGTTATAATTGCCATGTAGCTATCTCACATAAAGTCACGACTGGCTTATTATTGCCTACATGGTTGGTACTATTATTGATTCGTCTAGCTGGAGACAGTGATTTTACTGGTCTCAGACACAAATAGCAAAAGTCCTCAGTGACAGAATTGGCCTATACAGTATGTCTCGTAATTAGCAAAATATTTACTGTAAAATAGCAGAAACTCAAAGTTAATCTAGTCTAATGAACTGAAAAAAGACATATAGAGTTCTTTTCCATGTTCAGTGTAAACACACTGTAAAAGTGCCATGTGCTTCTCAATAACTTGTGTCGCCCCCCCGGCAGCTTAAAGTTAAAGCTGACCCTTCTCATAACAAAGATTACCAGCTTTTGTCTGTTCAAGTTAGCCCCTTTGTTGCAGCACCATTACTCAAAGATGACGCCATACGCCGTTTCTCTCGTCTCCCCTTTGTCCCAGGCCCGGGCTTTGCAAAGGTTGCATTTCTGATGTGGACATTAGTTAGGCCACAGGAAGAGCTTTTAGGCTGTCACCTCTGCAGATTCTGGCCCCGTCAGCTGGTGGGATTTAGCTAAACACTCATTCAGCAAATGTGAATGAAGCTCTGCTCAGGCTGTCAGGTCTGCATACAGAGGTGAGAGCAAAGATTAACCTAGAAATGGAAGTTAAAAAGTAATGCAGGACTCCTCAAAGTTTCATGAATTTAAGAATGAATAAAGACAAACAAAGCTGCATTTGGAATCGTGTAAAATCTCATGGTTATTTTATTCTTACTTAAATAGTTCAACACATATTAAATGGCAGCTTTTGGGGAAAAAATCTCGACCATATTCTCTGTTGATACATTTGTCTTCACTACTTGACCTTCTTCTGATTGGTGATGATGGAACGTTACATGTAAAATAATCCTGACTTGAGAATTTGTCGGTCCCCTTCCAATTTAACTAAATTTGCAGCAATAATACAGCTGAACCACTGCAGTGTTAAAAAACAGAATCAGTGTGATGCTTGTCAAGGATAAGTTACATAAGCTCTGTGATATTAATACACATTTTTCTTTGTCAACACCAAAAGTAAGATGATAGTTACAAGGAGGGCTGTAATAACCATTATTTCAATAAATGTGCCACTTTCTGTTTTGATTTATAAATGAATTGTTCTGTCTATAATATAGTGAAAATGTCCATCACAGTAACACAGAGCCTGAGGTTACGTATTGAAATGTCTTTTTTTGTCTTCAACAGCAGTTTTAATTCAAAGATATCATTTTTATTATCATAATAGACTGAGAAATATTCACAATTGAGACCAGACTAAAGGCTGGAAGCAATGAATTTTGTTGTATCTTTGCTTTAAAAAATGACTTTTTAAAACCATCTGCTTAATTTTCAGAGTTGTAGTCCAATTTGAACTGTACTATGGAAGTTTAAGAGTGAATGTTGACTAAAAGCATGAGACTGTTCCCACATTGAGAGCTGAACTCAGGCTGCCAGAGTGAAAACCAGGAATTCTAACTGCTAAACCATATGGGACCTGTTCATTATAAACACTGTACTTTATATTGTGACCCATCAATTAAGACTGGCTCAAATAGTTTGAAGCGGATTTGATCTTGTTTTACAGGCACATGCAAACAAAGTCAGTCGTTAGAGTTTTTGTTGAATTATACTGTAATTGTTTCTAAAATACCATACGCAACACCTTTACAAGATCAATCAGTCAACACATTAGTAACTGACTAATTCTCTATAATCGTTTAATCAATAGATTGTATCAGTTCTAGTTAAAAGGGGCACTATGGATTTCCTGTTTCTTAACAAATCCAATGAACGATCACTACAAAGAGGGTTTCTATGTATTAATACCAATAATGCAAGTAAAAGTATTTTTGGTGATTTATACCTCATAAACAGAGTGAAAAATGGTTATTATTTAATGGTTATTAAATGGTCATTACAAAACAAATCAGGTTTTACTCAGCAATATTTCCATTATAAAACCAAAAAAGGTTGCTTATAACATATTTATACTAGCCTGAACTAAACTCTCTTACAATATATTCAATTAAATAGTAGAATGTAATTAAGAACTTTGGAGAATTTCCATTTTATGCACCTTTACACTTCTACTCATCTCAAAAAGAAATATGGTACATTTACTTCACTAACTTGTTTTACACCTTTAGTTATTATTATTGTTGTTGTAATATTTCAAACCCTTTCAGTCCAATGAAAATCATGTATCTCCAAATGTTGTGACTTTGAATTTAAAATCTCCTACTTCTTACACTAAACAAACCCTTTCAGAGTTGGATTAGCTGCAAATTGTGTCTTCACAAAGCTGAAAACAGGCTGATTTTATGACTTTATAAAAAGGGGTTCTCACATAGGAATATATGATTTTATAGAATAATATTCATTTTAAAGGCAATTTAAAGTAGCTCAACCTCAAACATTTACAGCAAGTAGATTTTATTGATGATACTTTCATAATTTTACTCAAGTAAGCTTTTGAATGCATGTTTTTTTATGTTTGTGCTTGTAGTGGAGTATTTTCAGTGTTATAATTGCGCTTTTACCTAAATAAAAGATATAAATACTTCATCCACCACTAATTATATAACTCGATTATATAACTCCAACATGCCCGTAAGACCTTTGCTATAACGTGCAGCCCGTGCAACGAGTGTCCCCCTCCTCCTGAAAGTGTGTTTCGGGGCCGTTGTACGTCTTCAGGGCTGAGGCCAACACGGGCAGCTCAGCAGTCCTGATCCAGCACAGCCTCGGTGATCCGCTCCAGGTTTTCCCGCCGCCTTTTTTTAAAAACCACCTCTTACTTTGGAACAGTGAAAAACACAGCAGCATTAGGGGCAGCAGATGACCCGGCGCAGCAGCCAGGAGCACAGCAGTCCTCTCTCAACAAATGAAAGGATGGGGGGCATCACCAGCAGTTGAGTTCAGAAAAAGTGGATCAGGGGCCGAGGGGAGAGAACTGCTTTCTGCTCACTCTTGGGTCACTTCTGTTGGATTTACACCCCGGTCCGCACCAACATGCCATTTGCCAAACGAGTCGTGGAACCTCAGTTGCTGTGCAGGTATCAAATCCCAAACGAGGAGGGTCTGCTTTTCGAGGATCTAGTCTCCATCAATAATGTGGCTCTTTCTCGGACCTTGCGGCAGCTGTCGGACCTGGCCAAACATGCCTGCTCCATATTCCAGGAGCTGGAAAACGACCTCACATCCACCAACCAGCGGGTCAGGGGTCTGCAGAGCAAGATCAACCAACTTCAGCAGACCTGCTCCGAGCTGGACCCCAAACAGGAGGCAGTGCGTGAGTAACGTTACTTGTTACTTTCTGTTTTTTTTTTCTTTTTTAATAAATGGAAGCAGCCTACGCACGTCCCGCGCGCGACTCTGGGAGAAAACGGCACGAGGAAAACACACGCGGAGGCATCCTTTACTCTTTTCGCTTACTTTTTACCTAAAATTATCAACGTAAATATAAAATAAAGTTAGCTAAGTTTACCAGAAGTAATTATAAAGTGACGTCACCACTTGTATTATCGCAGACTAGCTTAAAAACTACGATAAAGTCCCGGTAAAGTCGTTGTTTAGCGCTACAATCGCACGGTAAGATATTTTAGTGAGCCATATTTTTTTCTTTTCTATGTTAAAATTATTTTAGAGATACATTTCAGTCGTTATTTTTATGGTAAATCATCGTATTTGTTCCGTATTGATACACACGCGCTGCTGTTTTCATCCATTCCCACGCTGAGGGGCGTGTGACAGCCCGGCTCAGTTCATGCTAGCAGTCACTTAGCTATTACTATGCTATAAACAGGCTCCCTCTGCATAAGCAACAATCCAGTATGCTGGTCAACCTTATGGCTTAATATAATTACAGAGAAGTTACAGGTAACTTCGTGAGTGACGCACATTGGTCCTTGTGGGAAAGCTGTTCACCTGCGTGCGTGTTTCACCCCCATAATTTAATATAAACGTCGATTTTAAGTGGGTTTAAAACCACAGGGGAGTGTCAGTGTGTTGTTATTTGGATATAGTGATAATTGATATGGTTGTTGGCATTAGTTGACTGTTAAATGATTTCTGGATGTCTCTGCTGTCCTGTTTCACGCTTGGCCAGAATTCATTACCCTGATAACACAGCATGTGGCCATCTTCTGGCTCCTTTGGTCTGTGCCCCCCACCTCACACACACACACACACACGCACACACACACACACACTAACCCTTCACCCCCAGTCATTGGGGGGTGATGTGACAAATGTGTGTGTGTATTTATGTTTAAACCTACTCTCCAGGAAGCACTTAAGAAATCTGTGCAACCCTCTTTACCCCCAGAATTGTTAACCCATGGAGCAGTGTCTCCAGCTTGGACATACCCCAGTGGATTTACCCTGCTTCAATTTGGGTTCAGCAAGTCCTTGCATGTTCCCCAGACCCTGCTTCCTGTGGTCTGTGAATGGGCTAGTTTGCCTTGAGGTATTTCTTTGCTGCCACCAGATCCCTCTGCCCTGATGTCTGCAGAGGTTTTTTATTTCAGCCAGCATTTGTAACTCCCATTTGAGGCTGTTGTATTGCTGGCCTGTAATACATCATGTTAAGAGCAGACACAATAAGATGACCACTTGCACTGTCATGTCTGTAAAGCCTCTGAGTCATCATGTCTAAATGTTGTAAGTTATAAAAAGCGACCGGATAGGCTGCTTGGTTTTGAGGACAGTTTGAGCCTGATCAAAAGAGGCTCCATCAGTTCGTATTTGCAAGTTAGCTCCTCTTTGAGCCAGAATGCAACACATCACGGCTAATGGTTGATCATAAGTGACGCAGTGTCATGTTTCTTTTGAATTTATCACAATTTGCTTTTGACTCCAGCTCTCTGTTTCAAATGAGGGTCTAAGTTAAATAATTTGGGAAGCTATGTTGATAAAGCCAACTCTCAGAATGAGATATCCCAACAGTGTCAGACTTTGTTAAATTTTATAAATAAATTGTGTTTAAGCTGCCATAGTTAGTTGACATTGAACACCAGCATTAAAGGCAAATGGTTACTGTCTGATTCATAGCATGTCAGCAGTACAGAGGTGATACTGTAAAGGAATCCCTTAGTGTTGCATGTTATTGCACAGGAGATTTGCATGCCAGGTTACCAGATAACCCCCTATTTGCATTGAAAAGCCTAATAACTCTTAATTGTGCTTTTCATATTAATGGTGTCAGGGGCAGCCTTAAACAACAAAATCCTCCCTCATCTGAATGACAATTAGTGTAAATGGAGCAGAGGAGCTGAATGCTCAGTAGGTGGGGGTGGGTTTTTATGGCATGACTGTGACCTGTCCTTAGAAAGACTGCTGAAGAACATTGCATTGGATGATGAAAAATCAGATATTGACCAGAAAGTAAAACAACTGCAGTGCCATGTAAGCAGAAGTTTGTCCAGTGCAGACAAGTACCATTGGTGTGTAGTATTTTAGCCGTTTTGTGGTGATATTTTTATGCGGGCATGTTTTTAAATGCTTGGTGTGATGCTGTCACGTTTATGTGAAAAGACTCGGTTTAATGGAAATGCAGTCTCTTTCACTTTTATATGCTGTCAACAACACCAGTTTAGTGTGTGAGTGTCTATAGATAGACACTTAAGTAGTGCCTCTGCTGTCAATGATTGATTGACATGGCTATTTACACAGTGCAAACCAACTAAATAACACCTCCATTTGTCCAAACAGCGCACAAGTGTTTAAGTAAAAATTAAAAATAAGAAGTTGTCATCCCTATTCGGTGATCTATTCATCAAAAT
Source organism: Acanthurus leucopareius (assembly GCA_029814765.1). Classification (NCBI taxonomy): domain Eukaryota; kingdom Metazoa; phylum Chordata; class Actinopteri; order Acanthuriformes; family Acanthuridae; genus Acanthurus; species Acanthurus leucopareius. The sequence continues at coordinate 8,566,704 of JAQMCX010000046.1, forward strand.
CTATGCAAGGCAGTCTTTTTTTCTCTTACTCTCTTATCCTTGGCTTCACACACACATGCACAGTCACACTTGAACACACATTCACACACTAGGAGCCTGGCATGCATCCCTCAGCCTTGTGTTTGGACAGCTCTCCTGTGACACCCCATCAATGTCTGCGTTTCACTACCATCACAGCTCTTCAGCCAGCCCTTGCTCTGTAGTGCAGTCCCATGTTAGAGCACTCTGCTGGGTTTTAAGTTACAGTGGCTCAATGTAGAGGGGGAGTTTTAATACTTATGGCGGCAAGTGGTCCTCTGGCTTTTCTGGTCCAAGCGCACATGGCTGGGAGTCTGCCACATTCCTTGTGCAGACTACAGCAAGGGACGGTCTTATAATACAAAAAAGAGGAGAGCACAGATCCTCTGAGAGAAACTGAATAAAAAACATTGAACATCGCAGCATATAAGTCTGTAAAATGCTTCCAGTTTCAGGCTCTGTCATGCTTATTAAAGAAACAAGGCCAGGATCTCATTAAATCCTCCATGCATTAGGGTTGCGAACTGCATGTATAGTCTTACATGATAGTCCTTGACTCAAAAGTATCAGGTTAAAAGTGATGAGGCAAGTTATGAGTTGTAGTATTAATAACATAAGCTGTCAGTACAAATGCAATTCACTGACAAAATGCTTTGAGGAAAACTTGGCAGAAGGCTTTATTTCACACCTGTATGTAAAGTCTTTGGCAGTGACCCCACATAAAAGAACATATATACATATATCTTATCTTTTAGATAAGCCCACTGCTTGTATCTTGCTGCCAGTAGAATTAACTCTGACCAGGTGTGAAGAATTCACAGTTCCCCATTATGTTTGGAGATTTTATTCTGAAAGTATCCATTATTTAACCAACTGACTAGTTATATTTTCTTTAAAATTGTAGTTATACATTTATTACTGTTAAGTGCAGTCAGTGTAGATGTTCTAATTGAAAGAAATTAGCTTATGTAACGCCTTTGCTCGACACATACTACATTTGACATAACATTAAGAAGAGACAGGAGACTGCAGCAGTTACAATTTTTCACTGGCTTAAAGGTGCTTTATGCTTTCCACTGTTCTTACTTTTCCGCTTGCTTAAACAACCCCTTGAGTAAGATGAAGCACCATGTATTTATGCTCTGCACTTACCATCCTTTCTGTCTCTTGATTTCACTTTGGAGCCAGCCTTCCTTCCACTCCAGATCGGTGACGTTCTAGCAGCTCTGCGAGCCCTCGCGGCCTGGAATGAAAGTTTCTGTGGACGGCAGTAGCACATCATCTATGCTGCTATAAACTCCATCCAGAGCAGCTTAGACCAGGAAAACACATTATCCTGCTGACAGTCCTCCTCTTCTGCATTTCATTGACCCAGCCATTACTGCAACTTTGATTTACTAAGTGAGGCCGCATCGACGAGTCAATGCACACTCCATCCGAGGTCAATAGCAGTCCATGTCGGTTTGCACGATAGAGTTTCAGACAATGCAGGAATGAAAATATTTTATCAGTGAGTGAAATCAAATATATATATTTATATGTGTTGGGAACAGATGTGGAAAGAAATAAATGCCAACAGCATAAACTTCTTTCCATGAAAACAAATAGAGACCTTAAATCTTCAACACAAAAGCAGAAATGCATCAGTGAAATCTTGGATAACATTTTTAGAAGAGGATTGAGAGCCTTAAAGTCGTCTTTTCTCTTTCATTATCAGAACTGTAAGCATATTTCTGCAGGCCTGGACAACCTGCAGTTGATATAGTACCCCTGCTAATTATAGAGCAGGTTTCAAAGACTTTGCTCATTATTCCTGCACCTTCCCCCCTTCTCAGACAAAGACTGAGAAGCTCTAGACAATCATGAGGCTGTGCCATGTTGTTTTCATTCAAATGTCACATAGCTAATGTCATCTCGTATTTCATGTCTTTCTGCTTCCTAACGGCTTGTATTCATCACTCTGACTTTGCATTTTGCAAACCAAGAGGATGAAAAAAGTACCTAAACTATAAACAAACCAATTCCACACTGTAACTTGATAACATGGTATAAACATTGTCTGTTTTTTTTTTTTTTTTTTTTATAGAGCAGAGTCATTTTGACATTAAAATAAGAAGTGCAGACTTTTTTTTAACAAGTTGTACTCAAAAACTTTCACAAGGCTTCATTAACTATGTGTGTGTCTCAGCACCTCGGCCCCCGGTGGATTACTCGTTCGGTGATTGAAGTGGTTTCTGCTGAACCGTTCTGTCAAGTCAAGCATTCCAAAAAGCCAGTGACCAGGAAACCACAGTGCTCGCTTGCACTTCTGGGACCTTGCACCCCACACGTGCTCCCTTAAATTGGCCCGGATGGCTGGTGTGATTATGGAAGATGGTGGGATGGAGGAAGGGCAAACTGGAGTTAGAGGTTGAGTCTGTGTTTGTTATGAAAGGAGACGTTTTGTTAAAATTAAGGTGAGGGTTTTTCATTGCCATGCTTGAGGGAAACGTGTGAGTGATTACACTTTACATTCCTGCGGTTAGACCCTCCTTGAGAGCAAGTGTTGGCGTCTATACACTCACCTAAAAAAATCCCTCTGCTGGTCTTCTGTATATTTTCAGGTATTGTGTTAAGTGTGTTTTAGGGCCCCTCTACTGGAATGTATGCCTGTGAAAGATTCCTTGTTTTGAAAAGGCAGGTTCCTTCAGAGGAAGTTAAGCTCTAGTTTGTTGTTGGTGAGATTGGATTGTTTTTTTTCTGCTGAGGGGAACTGGGGGCCATTGTGAGAAATCTCCTTGCCCTGAGGTGTGTTAGTGTCTCTCAGACACACACTCCCGATTATTAAATAACATTCCCAAGCAGTCATTACTCTTTATGGAGCTCTGAGTGTGGGGTTGAGGGGGCCAGCAGGACAATTCAAGCCTGTCCTGAAGAGGAGGTGGAGTTGTGGGGGCAAAGTCATCTACCCCCCTGACCTCAAAAGCCTGCTGACCTCGAGAAACCCCCCTTTAAAACACAAAAGAGCAAACACAGCCGCCCCCATCTTGCTTATCACTCGGCCTCTAAAGACTTGACCAGCCAATTAGAGTGGATTTAATGTTTGACATGATCCTGAATAGCCACAGGTCAGCAGAGCGGCAAGAACCAGGTCCAGGACCAGGGATGATTAAACTGTCAAATCCAACACAATAACTTAAAACAGTCTTTCATCCAGTTTTTTTTTACTCATGGCTGAAGAGGAACTGAACCATGAAGAGCTGCATGGCTTTGGATTTTTTTGTTGTTCCTCCAGTCTCCAAAGGACTTCTCTCCTTTTTTTAACCCTAATTTTCAGATTTGAACACTTGAACTACACATAAACACTTTGAGTTCCCAGTAGTGGCTCTGTGGTAGTTGTCATGATCTGTGATATCTAGTACTTCACATCTCCTCTCGGTAAAATAGTGCTTTTGTACCTAAGACAAGCTTTCGTAAGCTCTGCTTGTACTATTTGACACTGAATAAAGAACAGTTTGACCTCACCTTTGTTTTTTCAGGAGGGATAGTCTCTGTTCTTGGCTCTAAAACATCTGCTCAGCCATCTGTCTGAACCCACATGTAGCTATTATTCTTAATACTGTATCTGAGACTACAAGGTTTTAGCCCAAATATCAAATAAACTCACGTCTGACTTTAAGTTAAACTAAATTTGCTGTAGCATGCAGTTCACAACGCCTCACCACATTCTTTTCCATGGCAACGTGGAGAAATATTGACAGCACAGTGTGCTATAAATGCATCGTTGGCCTCTATCTGTCATGCCGCCACTAGCCAGAAGCATTTCAGGCCACCTGCATTGGTTTCATCTCCCCACTCAGTTTGTCTTTGAATGATATGATCTCCCACCAAGCTTTTGTGCCCCTCCACAGTCCCTCCTCCCAGACCACCACCATCACAAAGACAGACTTAAATATTATGCTGTGGAAATATTCTTACGCAAATGTTAAAAGGCATCTTGGAATTTTTGCAGGAAGAGAAGATAAAAAGTCGAGTAAAATTCTCTTCAACTCTGCTTTTCTTGCTTAAGAGACACCTCGTTATCTGGTGAGAGAGATTAGCAGGAAGAGAGATAAAGGACGTGCACAGAGGTGGAGAGGATGAATCACAGCTAATTGATTACATAATATATAATATATTAAGTCAATCCTCTCCTTCACAATAAAAGACACTTCCTTGGCTAGTACAGTGTTATATGTTGAAGTGAATTGCATCATATATTTAATGTTTGTATGCAATTCAAAATTTTATTATAAAAACTTTTAAAGATGTATGATATTATGGCGAAGAAAGCTAGATGGTGGTGAAAATGTGAGTTGGCATTTTAACAGGAAGGAAACATGTGAGTTTGTAGGGGTTTTTTGCCATGCAGGTGTTTAGACTGGGATTTGACTGGAATGTGAACTTTCCTTACCTCGTCTCTGTGTACGAGCCAGCAGATCATCCAGGTTGAGTCTTTAAAGATGAAAAGAGGCTTTTCATTAATCATCCTATCACGCCACAAGTGTGTGATGCAAAAAAAAAGAAAGCACCTGTGGATCTGAGGGTGTGTGCAAACGGTGTTTTCATTCATAGTTAAGGCCCAGGCTATTAGTAGGATTTATCTTGACACGCAAATATCTGGTGTGGAGTTTTCTTTTCAGTTTAATGGGACTGTTGGAGTAATCTCATCAGGCCAAATGAGGAGTACAACACCACTCTAAAGTCTGTTGGATAATATGAACCACAACCAGAGAATACTTACTTTAGCTTAGCATGAAGACAGGAAATAAGTGAAAACAACCAGCCCGGCTCTGTCTAAAGACAGAGGGCACATAACCACCTGTAAATACATAATGTATGATTATTACATTCTTTTCGTACAGATTACATCAGCAACATAAGATATAATGTGTTGATAGGTGGATTTTTTAAACATTTGCACAGAGCCAGGCTAGCCACTTACCCACATTTGCAGTTTTTACGCTAAGCTAAGCCAGCTGTGGTCTGTGACAAGCAGACATGGAAGTGGTATCTGTGTTTTCATGTAACTCTTTGCAGTAAATCCACTAAAAGTACTTCCAAAATCTCAATATTTTAAAGATTTGGAAGTATTGATGTCATTTTTGTGTCCTTCTTGCCTAATATGACTTGACTTAAGAACCAGAAACAGGACTTCCACTAAAACAGACATCAGTATAATGAGTCGGAGAATATCTCCTGCCATGTAAATTTTACACAATATTCATGGCAAATGATTATTCTGATCTAACAATCCATCTTCTGCCCTCCTGGTGCGAATGCCTCTTCAGGCCAGACTCCCTCTTTTTTTGATGGTCTTATCTGCTTCCTGCTGTGCTGGTACTATCCTGTGGGCCCTCACTTGTCACACTGATTTACACTTTTAAGTGCAACTTCTGGAAGTCGCCCTGTAGCGGGCTGGTAAAGTGCTCATGAACGAGCGTCACTGACCTGGACAGAGATCTCTGGTGCTCTGCTTCTCATCACTTCAACAGATTCCCACAAAGCAACAGAGTCACTTTTGTCTCGTTTTTCTAACTTTCATCTTCCCTAGCTTCAGCTTTAGGGGAAAATACCAGATCGCACCTAGGTAAATCAATCATTTATTAGCAGACAGGGAATTCTACTTAGTCTACACTTTAACTTTTTTTTAGAATAATGATTTAATGCCAAAGTGTGCTTCCTTTTAATGCTCCAGATAGCACTAGCTGTGGCGCTGAGAATAACCTGGGGCCTGACAGAGTTTTCTGGACAGGTCAGTGTGGAGGATGACTCTCATCCACCCGTCTCATTGTGCTATGAAGCACACGCAAGATCACCCTCCTGCTCTTGCTTTTGTTCCTCCCTCCTTTTATGCCCTCCTCCTCCTCTGGGATATTTCCTCGCCATCCGGATTCATCTTTTATCCTTGCCAGTAATTTCTGTGCCTGCCCGCTCCCTCAGGCATTTTGTATACTTTGTTCTTCTCCTTTTTACGGCTTTCTCTGAGATTCTGGGTCTCTCTCTTTCGCTCTCACTCGTTTCTGTATCCCAGTTTCTTATTTTGAGATTCAGCCAGACCCGCTCCCAGCAGCCCCACTGGGGAGAGACCATCCTGCTATAGCAGCAAAAAAAAGTACTTTGCCATAAAAATGGATGACCTGTTCTCCATTATGTTCTGCTTTTTAGCTAGAAATTCTCTGAATTAAACATTTATTTGCCACAAATCAAACCAGATTTGATGCCTTGTACGGTTGTGTTTATACTTCTGAATATTTGATAGTTTCTCAGTACTAATGTATAAATCACTGGGCAGTGATTTGTAGTAAATCAAAGTGTTTCATGTGTAAAACAGAAACTGAGCTCCCTGTTTTTCAGTCAAATGAGTAATCGAAAAATCCCTTCACTCAGACTGACAGAGTGACAGGGCTGATCTCATTTCCAAATAAATCCTTTCAGCTTTTATTCTGGGCCTGTTTACTGGTCTCATGACACATCAAACTTCCACAGACTGTGCTGCGAACAGCTCAAACCATCAGATATTTCATTATGAGAAAACAGGAAATTCTATCTTATCACCAGTCCATCCAAGATGTTAAGAAGAAATGGATTTTAGGCTCAAAGAAAGATCCTGTTTCCAGTTTTAGAGGTTGCACCCTCAAAGCTCTGAAAACTCTGGGGAGTTGTGACTTTGAGGGAACTTCCACTGACATCCGAGTACTGACAACATGTACTGAATGAGATGCTGTTTTGTTGCTTTTCCACAATGAGGCTGCAGAAATGGTTAAATCTCCTGACGCTGTCTGTTTAGATTTTATCATACCATGGCATTAAGTCCCTCAAAAACTGTGTGCAGCTGTCTTACTGTTAAACAATGGTATAATTCAACCATAACAAACAACACCCATGTTTACTGTACACCTGAGAAGCTGGGAGATGGTACAGTTGTTCGTTTGTCTTCTGACGGGATGTGTGGTGGTGCTGCAGAGAAGCTGACAGCTTTATGTGTTTTTTTTACACATGCACTGATACCTGGAAATTTTCAGTCGGACAGGAGTGAGCTGCATGTGTGTATGCAAATGTCAGAATTGGCCTGGACATGAACTAACTTTATCTTGCCAGCTCCTTAGTACAAAGTCTGTGTAATGTCCGATTAAGTCCATGAGTTAATAGAGAAACAGAGTCTATTTGCTCTGAGCTCTTTTCTAGCTTGCCTATATGTGTTACTTTTCAATCTTTCGATGATGCAGATATGTCCATGTAGCATGTAGCGTTGATACCAATGCAAAAACAGTCATTTTTATGGATTAGTCCCTCTCCTTCTCTTGTATGCTGTAACCAGTCGCCACTTCTCACCTGAAGAAACGTCTCAGTCTCAGTCAGACAGCCTCCTGTTTTGTGCTACAAGTGTAAAAGAGCTTTGGAAAATATCCAGCCTATTGTGCTAGAAATTGTCCTGAATTCATATGTAAACAACTGTTTTAGTGTGTGATCAGTATGTTTATACTCCCACAACACTGATCTTGTTGGGAGGTAGAGACTTGAAGAAAAAAGAAATAACATTTTGTCATATATTCTTCAGCATAACTGCTGGTGGTCTTTTTGTGATGATTTGTCTAGTCTATTCTTGGCAACAACTCTACATTTGACAGCAAGCCATCGCAGAAAATCTTACTGCAAGAGTTTTTGCTTCATCGTTAGTTATAAAATGTTTTATGAATCAAATTTGTTTTCCTCTCTGGCTAACAGAGCAGCAGTAATATCACAAAAAATACTGGCATGCTTCGACAAAAATTGTTTGCTTTGTAAGCTGTGCAAGACAAAATGCTCATGCTTGAGGGATTGCGCTTCAGAGCAGAGAGATATAAACAGGACCTTCAGTATGGGATGGGAAGAAAATTGCCTGGAAAGCTACTCGGCTTCCTCAGTTATTTTGGTAAAGTTATGAATGCTGTGGGCAAAAGTAAAAACCAGGGAATCAGCAGCAAATACCAAAGTTTAAACGCAGCCAAAAAGGACGTTAGTGACTTCAAATAGGGGTGATGCCACTCTGCAAGGTGTATAACAATGACATGACATGACAGTGGTCATGGCAGCTGGCACAACTTTTACCTCTGTATTTATAATAAAACATGAGCTTGTGCAAAAAAGTGGATACACTTGATGATTTCCTGTACATGTGAATTTAAGAGTTTCACTATTAGTGCTCACTTAATATATTGTTGAGGATTTGTCTTGAACAAGATTTACAATTTTAGCAACTACACTTGTGGGTTTGTCTTGTTTTCACTGGCAGACGCTGGAGAAATACTTCCTGGAAAAAGCTTTTTATGACAAGTCATTTATGGGAAATGCGAAGGCTGCTGGCCTCTGTTGCATCACATAACTAATGAAGGGTCAGCCTGCTGTGGATTATTCACATCAGTTTATCTGAATATTCCCTCCCTCGGGCTGATCTAAAATGGTAGCTGGACATGGTGCGCTGGGAAAAGTACCTAAAGGTGCTGCGTTGTTACTAGCTGATAAGCTCCATCTGTTGGCCTTCAGTCCGGAGCCCACAGCACTGTGGAAGGTGTCTTTCATTAGGAGCACGGACTTTCATTTATACTCTCTCATGCTGCAGGAATACTCCAGGAAAACCGCTAAACTGTAACCAGACATCAGGATTTGTGTATGTTTCAGTTTGTGTGTGTATGTGTAACATTTTCCCCATGTGGGAAACAGATATTTCATGAAATGTGTTTTCTTTCCAACTCCCTAACATCCCTGAATAGTTTCTTACAGTATCAGGCTTGTGTTTAACACAACCTATTTATACATCTTATGATAAAATATTTTGAGTGACTGTTAACCAGTGGGTTTTGCGACTTCGCAGAACATTTGGTAAAGTAATCAAATGGTCAAATAGTCAGTTGATCAGTCCATCTGTGGTTAAGATTGACTGTTGCATAATAAAAAGATGCATATTTTCTCTCAGTCTGAGTACCAGGGAGGTCAGTGTTGCTGTTTGGTGTCTTGTCTCAGGCACACACACTCAAAATGATATGATCTTGTCCTCTGCTCCTGGACCTCACTCTCTATCCAATTTGTAGATATTTTTGGCTGCTTTTTTCCTTCAGATAATCTGCTAACTGCTGTTAGCTGCCTTTTAAATCCCCTGGTGGTGGGTTGCACACATAACACATTATCAATATGCCACACCCCTGTCCTTTTACACTCAGAAGTCAGTTCAGCTTTGTTCCAAACTTCACTGATGACTTGAAGACAGAAAATTATAACTCCCTGTTGCATCTCTATATATTTTATACAAAACAGCAGAGTTACAGCCAAGTATTCCCTCCCATAACAAGGGGATTTCAAAGCAGTCAGGAGATTTGTGCTGTCAAATTTTGCTACGCATTTGGTTGAGTGTGTCTCTGACTACTTCCATATGGCTCGACCAGTCACATCCCAGTTCATTCTCAGCACGGTCACTTGTGACTGGAGCATCGAAGCCTGATTTTCCATGTAAGCATGGACAGGAATGCCAGCTCAAGAGCTCAACCCACTCCCCAGAGTCTCCACCAGCCAGTAATTTAGAGTAGAGATGAGTCACATGATTCTTCTAGAGAAGAGAAACACAGACACACTGCACGTCTGACTGACACTCAGACATAAAAGCACTTTTGCAAACGAAACGGAAAGCAGCGCTTGAGTGGCTGCCATGCAGAAACAGACTGGCGCTGGAGCGACGGTCTACCCTCGCAGATCTCTTTGTGCAGAAGAGCTGCATGCCAGCTGGCTGGCTGGCTGGCTGCTGGGAAGTTTTGTGTGACTCATTACTTCTCCATTGAGGAACACAAAGCCAGGCCGCGCTCACCCATCAGAGCTCAGAGTCTCCAAGCCCCCTGTTTTTCACCTTAGCTTGGGGTCAAGGTCACGGGCCCCCATGCTGGGACGTGGCCCCTGCAGCTTCACCGTCCAACAGCCAATCAGTGACAGTCGTGGGACCTGTTTGAATGAGGCTGTCAGTAGGAAGTCTCTCCATTCTCTTAATGTCTGGGCAGTTACCTCGGCAGCACTTTGTCTAAAGGAAGAAATGTAGTGGTTGAACTCATTTGGCAGGAACCCACTGAGGGCCATTGATTTAAATTCTTTCACTACATGTGTCCTGAAAGTGTGCCCTCACTGCTTTACTGCTTCTCTGTTTGTTCACAGTGGCACCAGCTTGTGACAGAAATGTCTCATTTATCACCTTGATGATGTCTAGTCACTCATGTCATAAAAGTGTTGTTTCTCTTTCTGTTCTGTCGGTGAACCTTCTTGTTAGTTTGAACAGGGCGGGCCCTGAGCTGGGGGAGCTGTACTGAGCGGTGTTTTGTTTTAAATGTGTGTTTTTTCAAAGGTGCAGTGTTTTAAGGGAGTGCATAGAGGTGGATCAAAGACAACTTCACTCTGACAGATGAGAATAACACATTGTAATCTAAAGCACATGTGTCATGTTTAAGGAGATTCAGGTTGTAGAGGGAGAGAACTGTGATGTTGGCATAGATATGGTGTGAAAAATAGCTGCTGTGTTATTCTGGACTTAAAAACATAATAAACTGCATACCGAGCTTATGGATTTTGATGAGTTATCAAAGGCGGTAACCATTTCTCTGCTTTACTTTACTTTCACTCTCTGTGAGTATGTTTTGTTTAAGTGAATTTTTTCTTTTTTTTTTTATAAGCCGGCTCATATCAGGTTAACCCTCTCTATAAATGTGGGAACCTGTGAGACATTGCTAGGACCATCTGTGACTCTGCAGATGGCCCTGCTTGTTAAAGTGGGCCACGGTAGGACCCTGTCGTCTAACCCAGGACAGGACAATGGAGATTACGAGTGTCTGATCTCTCGCTTTAAACGCAGTCTGAGGACTGCAGGGCACGGGGAGGGGCACGCTGCCCTGATCTTTGCATTGCAACACTGATGTTTTATCCACATCAAAGAATTATGGGATGCACAGGCTTTGTCAGGCTTGAACTAAGTGTTTCACCCTGCCTGAGAGTGACTGAAATCTATTTACAGAGCACAAGTTATCTCATGTTTATGAGGTCTAAAGTTAGAGAGTGGAGTCTCAGTTGAAGCTCTGTAGGCTTTTCTTGTTTGCAGGCCATTTGTCCTTCCATTACCTCTTGTTCTGCCTTTTGTCCTGTATTTTATGGTGGCTTTTTGTCGGTTTAGGGAGAGTGTTTTCAAGAAAGTGGTAATCATTTACAGAAATCCAGAGATGTTGGTTCTTTACCCATCCTTACTTATTGCTGCTGTATGGAGCATTGCTCTTGTCTATATGAAGCACACATTCCCACACACCCTATTTGGTTCTTCTTTTTTTTTCTTGGTTTTTGTTAATGTTGGTGCTCTGCCAAACAATGATCTGTGTGCTCAACCTGTAGGGCAACCGGAGTGAGACGGAGTCCTCCGGCAGATGGGGGAGTTTGCAGGAAACACAGTGCTCTGAAGGCAGGAAGGAAGGAATTAACTTTTCTTTAACTTTGCTTTATGTGGGTGACCTAACTGAGCATACAGACTCTTTTAAAGTAAAACATTCCCATCGAGGAAAAACAACTTCTAGGCAATGAACAGGTGCATCATGACAGATAGCGAGGCTGTGTTTCTTTGTATGTAGTTCAGGGACTTAAACCAAATATTTGTTAATGACATATGTGCATGTGTACATATGGGTTTATGTTGCCCCATCACCTCCTGTTCTTGCTCCCCAGGGGGTCTCTAAGTTAAAGGAGCACTGATCCTGATCTTATTAAGGAAGTGTCGGCCAGCTAGTGAGAGTTTTAAGTAAGAGACAGACAGGCTTGGCTGCACAGCTGGTTTACTGGGCTTCATCTTTGTTTTTTTTTATCGGGATAGGGAGAAAAAATTATAAACTCTCCATTAATATTAGCGCAAAGTAAAGAAACTGTCTTCTTAATGTGTAATTTGGCGTAAGGTTGAATACTGAGTTATTGCACAATAATCACTTGACTGGTTTGTCTTCCCACAGCTTTTGTTTTTATGACCTCTGCCACAAAATACTTATGAAATCCGAGATGTTGGGAATGATCTAAGGTTAAGGTATCCAAGAGTGATTTACCTCTGTGGTCAAGCCCTCCTCACCCGTGAAATACCTTAAAATTTATGACTTTGTGTCAGGGAGTGAGTCAGTCTGAGAAAATGTCTCAGAATGAATCCAAATGATAGAGGCTACATCATGTTAAATGAATTTAAATCACAAACTCGTTACGTTTTCTTTCTTGATCTACTTTTTGCCCTTTATAACAAGATATTCATAATAACAGCCAATGTACAAAGTTTAACTGTAAAATATGGTTAAAGAAAACTTCTTCAAGATGTTTTGAGGTGGCCCAAATGCTTGACTGAAGCTTTTATTGCCTTTTGATTGCATGCAATGCTAAATCGGATTATATACCAAGCAGTTGCGACAATGAAAGGCCACATAATTCATACTATAAGAGTTAATTTAGGGTTTAGCTCTTTCCCTTTTCTTCTCAACCCATTTCAGTGCTTCTACTATGTCATAGACCTGAGGCATCCGACTCCTCTCAGTAGACAACAATGCATTTCTAATGGCAATACGCATGTATACATGCCTTTCTGATGATGTCATGTGCAGCCAGTCATGCCATAAGTAAGAACTATGCAGAGCTTCTTCTTTGAAAGGCACATGGCAGCTGCTCCCTCGTCCTCCATCTGTGAAATGTATATGTTCAACACAGGCCTTTGTTGCTCAGTGGCGATGGCACCGACCCAGGGTCAGAGGTTTGCATCCAACTGCGGCTACCCATTGTGAAAGTATGCACACTCATTGTATTTTAATGCAATTTAATTTGGACCAGGTGTCTTCCCACTGGTTTTTATGAGAGAAGATGCCTTGTCAAATATGAGGAAAAGATGCAGAATGATAAGACGCTGCATCAACAAAACAGTCCGTCTGTTTTGAATGTGGGCAGAGGGAGTGTAATGCGCACAGTGTTTGTTTGCATACTGCATCACACTCTTTCACAAGAGTATGCTGGTTAGTTTTTCCCCTGAAGGACTTTGAAACTGAGTATTTTCAGTAATCTAGCATGGCTTCTAAACATCAGCCTCTCAGTTGTTGGTGCCGCCTGTAAAGCAGATTATGGTTATTTGCCCAGGCTATTTTGGACGGCGGAAACTTTTTTTTGTCCAAGCAAAACAAAGCCAGGTTGGACATGTCTGAAAAACATTTGATCTTGTTGTTCACTAACTTGAAACAACATGCAGGTCACGGGTGACAACAGCACAATGAAAATGATTTGTTGATGACAGGTTATGAACAAGTCAACAAAACACTCACCGATAATCATTGGTACAGACAGCATTGAAATGTCCTAGCAACATGAAGAAAGCAGCTGATCTTTATTCAGTTTGTCAGCAAATGTTTGCAAAGTGTTTTCCCTGTGGCAGCAGTAAACTCAGTGAAACTTAATAAAACTTAGATACCTCCATTACGTGAATCTATTGATTATCCAGGGTAACACACAAGTCCAGATTTAAGGGGGCAGTGAGAATAAATGGCTTTCTGGCTGAGCGTGTGATTGTAATGGGTGTACAGCAGGTTTTATAGCCTCATTTGCTGTATCACAATGTGGAGGAATACGCCCTTTTCTTAAAGATGGAATAAAAATCTCTGTTTGGCAGCTGCAGAATGATTCACGCAGTAGAAGTTAACTTTTTTTCTCCCAAAGTTTTCCCTTTTATTGACTCACATTTGCTTCATACGTCATTTGATGCCTGTGTAAGTGCAGCAAGCCGAACATGACTTTAAGTTGGTAATGTGACATTAGCTCCGGTGTTTTAGTGGATATAATTTGCGAGTGATGACAGTTTGGATTGTTGGTGGCTGCTGTTGCAATCTTGTTGCTTATGTTGACATGGAAGGATGTCTGTGGGAGGGGCGCTGATTGCTGGCACAAAGAAGCTTTTCACCAGACAAGTTTATGATAAGATGTCAAAAAGAGGTCAGGGCTCAGGAATTTCACATATAACTTAAGAAGCCATGAGGATGGTCAAATGTCTGTGCAGTGAGAATCCTCATTAAAAAACTGATTTCTTAGGTAGTTTCAGAGCTACTGTGTAACAAATGAGTCACTGGAATGAATTTGCATATTCCCTTGATCCCCGCTGGATTATGGAGTGTTATTTAATCTGTCTTTTATGACACAGTGGGATTCGTCCACATAAGTAGCTTGAGGTCTGTTTTGTTTTTTGGGGGGTGTGTCGTCTTCATCAGACTGTGTTTTTTTTCTCTCTTATCTCTAATCTAAAGGTTGTTTGTTGTTGTTGTTCATTGGCCTGTGCTGTTCATGTCAAAACACATGGCTTGTGTTGGTCACGGTCATCAGTGTGAGTCCAGAAAATCAGAATGGAGAGTAAAAGGAGGAAAAGGGGAGAGTAACCTTACAGTCCTGACATTCCCAAAGCCCTCAGGGTGAAGGAATATAGGGGTGACAGAGGATGCATTCCTCTGAGCACAGATGTGACCCGTCCATCTGGACTTTCACTTTCTGCAAGGGCACAAGAGCTGACAGCATAACACAGAAACCCGGAGGTGTGTGTAATCATTTTTTGCTCATGGTTCTTGTCAGATATCACACCACGAATACACACTTTTCACACCAAAGAGGGCGACAAGCCCTAAACCACAGATCCATTGAGACCTCATTTCCCTCCATAAACAAACTGCAGAGAAGCCTCGAGAGGGATTTGTGTCTAGACCACGATTACTCACTGTTTGTGAATACACGTAAAGTTCAGCGTGCTCACACACACACACATCAGGTCAGAGTAGTTAAAGGCCTTACGTCAGAAGTTGCGCAAAACCCTCACTATGACCTTAAAACTTTACTCTGTCATCTGAAAATCGGTCCCAACAGACTCGACTTCAGATGGAGAGAAAAGAGGGAGCATGTGGTGGATTTGGCATCCAGCGCTGAAATAATCACATACTGTAGTTTTCCTTTTGTATCAGTCATTGTCTCTCTGAAGGCGGGTGATTATACACACATCTCATTGGCGCAATATTTTAGATCTCTTCCTTTTTTTTCTCTGACCTTTAATCATCAGTTTTTCCAATGCTAATGAAGTGAATTTTGTGGATTTGGATGATTCTGTAAATGTCGAAATCTGATGTTTGAGATGTTTTCCTCTGTGTACTTTTTAATGTGTTGGTATTGAATAGTTCATTGTCTTTTTGGATCTATATCGCCATGGGCAGTTTTTCTGTTTAACCGCATTTGTTTTCATAAAGCTCATTAGCCTGATTGTGATGATGTTATAAGTATGGGTGTGTTTCTCCATTTTGCAGACAGTCTGACCTCATGAAGATCTAAGTTGTTAATGACATTAAATTTTTGTGGTGTGGAGTAATTGTACAATCATTCATCACCTGTACTGTCATTTAGGATCAGGTTAGATCCCACCATTTGCATGTGCAGTCAAGACAGTGTCATTGCCTAAGTACAGCATGTTTTATATGGATCCTAGTGTATTTACTCAAAGTTAATAAAGGAGAAGTTGTTACAGTCTTTTGAATGTGACTGAGAGAGCTGTAACAAGCTGCATGTTGAGGCAGCAACCTGCCAACAACATCTGCAGCCCCAAGTTTGACCCCAGTTTCACAGATGTTTAATTCTGGACACATCACTTCCTTTTATCCTGTTGCTCATCAGGATTTTTGGGCTCAGGACCAGAGGCATTTTGGATTGAAGGAGATGTTGACCTGTGATTCCCTTGGAGTGTGTCATCGGGAGTGCTTACAACTCTGAATTTGTTTTCTATTGAACAGAAGATTTTATACAGACCTGTGCTTGTAGCTAAAAAACAGCAATTTATACTTTTGCAGGAGGCTGCAGTATTACATTTTTGCTATGTGCAATGGAAAATTGCTTTTATTTCAAATATAGACATATAGTTTCATATATTCTTATATATTCTTTCAATTTCATTATTGAAATTTACTTAATCGTGGATCTTTAAGGGTTATTTTTTAAAATATTGTGTTTATATTTATTAATTCAGATGCACATAAATGACAACAAAAGCCTGAACTCTCTCTTTGTGTCATCCTGTTCACCTTCCTTGAGTCAGATTATGTGTCCTCAAACCAACTATCATGATTATTTTACATCTGGACCAAAACACAGACACAAGAGGAGTTCATGCAGTGAATATAAACAAGCTTACAGTAGACGGGTGGATAAACAGGTAGGCAAGATGAGAGGAAAACCGGCAGGAACAAACAACAGGATCTACTGTAATACACAAGGAAGTTGGTCCACAAGAAAGCACTAAGACACACAGTGCACCAAACACACAAACTTAAGCAGACCATCTGAAAAGATCAAAGAAGGCAGATAGATCCATACAGTCCACCTGAGTTGCAGGTGTGGTGGGCTCAAAGGGCTGCAGGACTGACGATCAGTGGAAACAGGTGTGAATGGGTGTAGCAGACAGGTGAATACAAGACAACTAACCTTCAGCAACATTATAACATTACAACTTCCTGCTCCTATGAATAATAATAAACAGGGTGTATGTACATGACCTCAGACAGATCTCTTTAATCTTAGATACTGTGTGTCCTTAATCTCCCGGTTGAAGGGAATCCTGTGTGAGGTGACACACTTTTCTCCCCGTGAAGTTTGATGTCACTGCTGTTGACCCTCATTGGGGCAAAGACAAAGCATATGGAAAAGCCCTCTTTCTTATTAATATTCAGTCTCAATCACAAGCTCCGCCCACGCAGGCGCCTGTGACATCTGGTGTGTCGTTGGTGGATGTCTCTGACCCAAGCTGCCTGTTAATTACATATGTTTTTATTCAAATATCTGCCAGCTTGCACCTAAAATCAGGTTGGGGTTTGTTTTTTGCTTATTATCTTTTAAATATGTATGACTTATTTAAATATTTTAGTATTTTTTCTAAGATTTTAGCAGTTTTTAAATAAACAAATAAAGGCTTAAAAGGAATAGTTTGATGTTTTTGGGAAATAATGAAGCTATATCCAGTTGAAATAAAGGTTAATGGAGCACAAAAACATGAACAACTTCCTGTTTTTGTTCAAACTATCAACACATATAAAGTTACTAATTAATACATTATAACTCATAACTTCCTGGAGTGTTTGCTGGTTCCCTGGAAATCTATCAGTGCAACTCAGTGTGGCACAATTGCAGGTATGCACACACCTACAGACCATAAAAGGGCAGGTGCTGAGTCTAAAGTTAGCCCGAAACTAAACAAATAAATATCTCACACACACTGCAGAGCAATAATGTGCTCTATTAGATGCAATAAAGTAGTGAGTTTTTGAGCAAAACTGCTCTTTATTAGACTTGAGTGAGATGGCAGAACACATCAGTCACATGAACAGAGATTTTTATTATCTAGTGATGTAGAATAAACTACAGACTTGATTTGCAGGTCCACAAAAATTACATTCGAGCATGTATTACATTGCACATAGCCCTTAATTTATTCAGGAACTGATTCACAAGAGTAAGAAAAGACAACCAGTATTTCCAAAATGGAAGAACAATTACACTGAGTATATTTACGCTATAATTATGTTACACAAAGAACACACTCACTAGGGTGTGTGTTACAACCATCAGGCTTCTGGGCAGTCATAAGGTGTGTAAAACACACTTAAGAGGCGCCACTATTCATCCTACATGTGTTTCAATATTGACAGTCATAGATAAATAACACAATAACCAAGAGAGACAAGTAAAGATCTATTGAGTCACGCTGTCGCTTTCCTTATATTATATTATATTGTTATATTGTTATATTGTAAATCAAACATGTCTGACTCCCAAACAGGGGTGGGGGGGGGTCATTAACAGTCCTCTTTTATAACTTGAACTTCACTCTAAACACTGTGTCACACAGCAGCATCAATGAGGAAATGGACATTTGCCTATTTTTGTGATTCATATGCGATTGTCCATGTGTTCCACATGTTGCAGATGTTCTCTTTTATCTTTGTCTTCACTTGTCATCCCTGGTCATGGTGTTAGTATATATCTGTTACTGTAAATATTGCACTGTGTAAAGGACAAATACACAGGCGCCTCAAACTGAAGAGGCGCCTCCTTTGTATGCTTTCATACTTGTTGACAGTTCTCTGTCTGTATGTTCATGAAGTTAAGCACAGATCCTTTCCAGTAATCTGTCATCGACGAAAGTCGACTTATAGTACAGGTTGACAGTCTGCAGCTCGATACTGCAGGCAGGTTAAAGTGAAGATAAATACTATTCAAAGAAATAGAATTCATTCAGTTGGGAAAAGTATAATATCAGAATGGAAAAATGAACCAAAGGCAGCAAGTTTATTACAAGTTATACAGAACAATTTCTAAATGCCAAGCTAAGCCAAAATTTTATGTTTAAAAGAAAAAACTGTGTCATTTCTGTCATGACAGATGCTTCATCCGAGCTTAAGCTGAAGCTGGATAGTTTTGCTGCAGGAATCTTTCCCTCTACTCCACCCGTCCCACCTACACAACCTTCAAAGCCCTGAAATAGCCCATATATTGTAAAGTTGATTCAGAATTTGAATATCAGTGTTGTAAATGAGGCTTTAAACTATTTGGTATAATCTTAAATAGAATATAATCTGTAAATAATGTGAGCTTCAGAGGTGATGGAAGGTGGATTTTGTAAGCTGTTTGCCCCAGTTTCCAGTCTTTGTGCTGAGCTAAATAACTCTGGACTCTAGCTTTGTATTTACCGTACTGTCATGAGAGTGATATCAACCAAAAGTCAGCAAGAAAGTGACTTGGCAAAACTAAACTATTCCTTTAATATTAAAAAAATAGTTCTCAAAAGTATGACCATACTGTATGACGTCAAACCTGACTTACTGTAGGAAGATTTAATTCCTAATAACCTGGATGCCATCAGCAGCGATGTTATGTGGGCCCCCGTTTAACGCCTTCAGCGTCTCGTTTGATATCTCGCAATCCTCTTGTTCATGATTAGAGGGTCTGAAGAGCTGCAGGGAAGCTTTGGACCCACAGGCTCATTGGTTACTTTTGGATTTCCATTGAGGCCTGCCAGGGTGGGATAAACTCGCAGCTCCCAGTGATGTCACGCCGCCTCAGCTACAGAGTTGATGTGATTACCATCTTAGAAATCACTGTTCGGCTGAGGAGACCAAATTACCGTGCATGTTCACTCGGCTTTCCCTCTCTCACTCTATGTCTCTCTCTTACTCCTTTTCTCTCACTCGTCTTCCTCGTCTCTCTCACTCTTTGCGAGTGTTTCTGTCGAGCTGGGTTCACTCTGCTGTGAGATCAAGCTCAGTGGAGCCGGACTAATCGCAGACACTTCCCAGGATCATTCACACGCTGTGTAATCTTTTCATTTTCTAGACTTGGAGTTGTCTCTGCTGCCGAGTCAGAAAAGTGGAAAAGAGATATTTTAAGAGATATAAGTCTGAATTTTGTTACATTTTCTTGTTCAGTGTAGTCCATCTCTTCCTTTTCTATTTTTCCCCTCACTAAGGGCTTAACAGAGCTCTTTAATGTGACTGTGGCAATTAAAAATCCCTCATCTTATTGTCCCTCTTCTTCAAATGGGGGATTATTCTGCACACACAATACCACAGGAACTACACGAGTGGCTTGTGTACAAGATTTTGGTGGCTCTAAAAGCATTGTTGGCTTTCCTCTCCGCTCACATTCCTGCAGCTCTCTTGAGCAGCGTCCTGACCACACAAGAAGGCTAACACGGACCAGTCGAATAGCCCAGCAGAGATGAAGAAGTCTGCCCAGATATCAAATATTTACTGTTTGCACATTCTCTTTCTTGTGTTTGCGTGTTTGCCAAGTGTGAAGATCCGGGGCATCAGGAAGCAGATTAACCAACGTCTGACAATCTTTTGGCTCTCGGAAGCCGAGGAATTAGAGTTTAATTTACAGTCACTGATTAGTGAAGTTAAGAGCTCATTGATATTGTTTGGGGGCTTGAAGACGGAACAAGCCACATAAACAAACCAGTGGGTCCTTTCATAAGATAAAAGCTCATTAAATGGGAGGGGTTGGTTGGCTGTGCATTGCTGAGTGCACTGCTGAGTCTGGGGTCTTTCACATGTGGAGGAAGGACATCTTTAAACCCCCCTGTCCCTTCCCCCGCGCACACAGACACACTCTCACACCATAGACACACACTTCTCCCTCTACTACTCCTGAAAGAGGACTAATCCTTGGGTTTAGTAGGTCTTCTCTTAAATTACACTTTTCCAGAGTCTGCAGAATAGCTGCTGCTTCTTCAAACCAAGACAGATTGAATGGAAAGTTTGAAGTCACTTTGTCACATTTTTCCCATGCAAAGCCGAAAAGAAAAATGTTTAGATTTTAATTATAGCTTGAAAAGTCATGCAAACATATGAGCATTATTGGAGAAGGATACAGAATAGTAAACAGTAAATACCAGTGTGAGAGAGTGTATCAGCATTGTTGTTGTGTTTGCAAGATATTACATCTCTGCGGAGTAAATGGAGCAGTTTACACAGTTAATGAGTCCGCTGATTTATCAGTAACTGATGCTTTTTAGATAAAAGCTATAGATCAAAAGCAAATCAGTGTTGAGCACCAAGTTCAAAGGCACGATCCAAAAGCTCGCCGATGCCTCGCCCACAAGATATCAAGCATGCTAAATATTTGGTCGTGTCGTGGGACAAATTGGAAAGCAATGCAAAAAACTGCAGCCAATGAGAGGAGACACTCCTGTGGTGTCACCTGTAGTTTCTCAACTCTGTCCTATCATGCATCTATTTGTATAGGGAAGCAATAATTGCAACTTTGTCATCCCTGTGGTGTACATTAAGAAAGGCAACGTCCCAGAGTCCAAGTTAATGCCTCCAATTGTCATGTTTTGGGTGACCAACAATTAAATAAATTCAATTTATAGTCTTATGATAAAAGGGGAGCAGCAAATCCTCACATTTGAAAAACAAAAATATATGATACTTTGGAGTTTTCACTTTAAAAATCACTTTTTGATTAATAGTTGATCTGTTGATAAAATAAATATTTATTCTCTATTAATGTAAGCTCTAGTCTCAATGTCTTGCATTTGAAAGTCAGCAGGCAAAAGCAGATGTTCTTATAAATAATGCATCAGTGGTTGGCTGTTCTTATTTCATGGACAGATTGAGATGTTCCTGTTGAAGTTATATAAGTTTATTGTAAATATGATCATGTCGGTGTCAAATAAGTTTCAGAGTCTGATTTGAATAGAAGGGCGTGGAACACAGTGCAGAGAAAGTAGGACAAAAATGTAATGCGATACAAAATCCAAATGACTTTAAACACCAGATTTTACAGTAGATAAACTCTCAACAGGATCCAGGCAGAAGAAGTTAGCAATCACATCAAGCTGGATGGTCAGTCAAAATTACAGCTGTCCATTTAAAACTCTCATTTTGAAATTAAGGTGGGTGTAATTGTACCCAGATTGCCATCGCTGCTGCTACTCCAAGGACCTGCCTGTAGTTTAGTCTGTAAGGTTGCTCTCTCTCACACAAGTTGTAGGAGATTTCATGAGGGAGAGGTGAGAAGGAAACTCTGGTCAGGATTCACATGATGTCTGGACCGGAGCAGGCAAATCCTCAGAGCTGTGTTGCCAGGCAAGTTGTGCTAAAGCTGCCTGCTTGTATATTTTAGTGGCCCAGTATTTGTACTGAGAGAGTCAGATGGCGATTCAGTAGCTACAGACTGAAACGTGAACACGTTTGCTAGTTTTTACACAATGATCTGCTTCAGAAAGAGAAGAAAAAGTCATGACAAGATGATTAAATATTAGAAAAATGTGCTGATTTGCATTGTTTTTGGTTAAATATCATCTGTTTTTGGTGTGTGTGTGTGGCTCCTGCAGTGTGTGCAGACACATGGACTCATGGGAGTGAGAGTGCTCATGTGCTATCTACTGTAGAGGCTGTTTACTTTACAAATTACATCCCTAAATGGGGAAAGGCAATGAAAGGGGGGAGACAATGAAATCATCTTGCTTGGTTGGCTTCAGTATTGAGGTCGGCTGTGTTTTGAACAGGCCCCCCGCCCCTGCTCCCCCTCCAGCAGAGGGACGAGGAGTACCAAACACACACACACAGTAACAATGCAGAGCAACGCCATTGGCTAACAGACCACGCACTTCTGGCCAATAGCAGCAGCACATGGGGATGATACTGTGTTTGTACCCCAGAGAGCGTGATTACCTATTCAGAGAGTGTTTAATTTGAACTTGTGTAAAGCAGGAGTCATGCAGCCTTTGAGTCTGCCTCTGAAAATCTGCACGTGTGTGTGTGTTTTTAGTGTTGTGTGTGTGTGTGTGTGTGTGTGTGTGTGTGTGTGTGTGGCTGCAGTCTCGTCTTGGTTTCGCTGGTTTTAAAATATAACCAGTGTGGTCTTGTTTTAAAAAACCATACACTCTTTTTTTAGATTTCCTGACAGTGAAATGAGGTTTTAGGTGCCGGACACATAATTTGGGATGATTAAATCTGCTGTAGGCTATCAGTTAGCTGAGCTGTCAAGTTATTATTGATAACCTGCTGACATTTCACTGTGACATCAGTGGGGGAGTTGAGTGCTGTCCGCTACACATCCTGGCTGTTGTCATGTGAGTCTTACTCTGGCTTGCCGTTACATAACGTGAGCGTGTCAGGCAGGGCAGGGCTGACCGTGACTTCATAGTCTCTTGGCAGTGTGTGTCCATTTTTTGAGGTATTTTCTGGGAAGTTGAATGTGTCTTTGAAACATGAGAGCTGCTGAGAACGGCCAGCAAGGGCTTGTTCAGAAAATACCCCGCAGTTGATGAACATAGCCCTAATCCGTTTCTTTAGTAACCTCATAGCATTGAGGAAGTCTTGTAGCCCTTAACGGCACAGAAACAGTGCAAGGTGAAGTGCTTGAAGGCAGAGCAGAGTTTACTTTAGCCTGAGGGAAATTCAAATATGTGTGCCTTGTCTGTGTGAAGTTCAAAAGCTCCCCTGAAAATGATTAAATGTCGGCCAAGGAAATGATCTGCCCTCCTCTGAGGTTTCCAATTAGGTTGTTTTCTGTGTAAAATGTTACATCAGTGTAAAATCTTGTTTACTAAAGACATTAAATTGGAAGAGGAGGGTTTCTTTTTACCCAGCCTGTTAAATCTACTGTGTTACACCATCAACTGGCCTTGACGTCAACTTAAATGCTACTCTGCAGTTTGCATGCTTTGAAAAAGACTCTTACTGAACTGCCTGCATAGATTTTTTTGACAAATTGCACCTCCACATTACAGTAACTAAACAATATTTCACCTGACAGTTAAGCTGTGAAGCTGCCAATTTAGTGCAAAAAGTAAAACCAAGAAACCTTCGGGGTGAAAAGTTGATCCCTGATAAGAACATTTCAAGGTCTGACAGCACTAATGAGGGCTGGAGAGGTCGTCTTTCATACAATATTCTTCAGTGTGTGAACACACACACTCATAAACACACACGGGATAAAAAATCTGCAGGTATTATTCCCCAAAACTGAAGCAGACGTGAAGGATCTCATTTCCAAGCATCTTACTGCACAAACTGTATACATACCATATGGAAACATAGTGGATCAGAAAACACGTGCATCATAACTGTGCATGCAGCTGCCCACAGGCTTACATATAAAGTTTCCTTCCCTCCTATTATGGAGTCATTCCACAAGAAACAATTTTCATGGTCCATGTTTGCTGCTTCACTCATTCTTGTGCTCAGCAAACAAAGGAGACCCTGAAGAAGTTTGTAGTTTACTGAAGAAAAGCTTAAAACATAAAGGAAAAAGCCCTTTGGAAGTTTTAGATCTTTAACAGCTATTTTTGTTATTAATGTGGTTGTGACTAGACCTTAAACATCTCTAATCTGTGATTCTTCAGTGTTTGATGAAAGGAATTCAAATGTGGTGCTTCTAGTTTAGATGAATGATCAGAAAGTCCCAGTGTTTATTTTTGAATGGTGTTATTTTTGGGAATTTCCTTGTTGATTATTAACAGTATGATTGCGAGAGAGCACAGTTCAGTGATGGGGATGGGGATGGGCATATTGACATGTGGATTTGTTTTGTAAGTACATGATGCAACAGGACACTGTTATTGTGTGGATGTTTTGGTTCCCAGCTGCAGCTCTGCTCCAGTGTTGTTTCTGTTCCAGTAACAACTGGAATAGTCTGTGATCAAAGAGATCAATGGAGAGAGGTCAGATTTTTGTTTCCTCGATCGGACGTGGACAGAAACAGAAACCATCTGGGATAAGACTTGCATCAACACAGTCCGGCATGAACCATTACTCAGTCGAAGGGTAAACTTTGCTCATCTCTGCCTCAGAGAGAGAACATTTGCTGCTTTGTGGTCTCTGTTGTATAAAAGCGCCTCCGAAAGCTGAACATCTTGAAATGATGTCGAAAGTGAGAATGGCTTAATGTTGTAACATGGCTTCTAGCAGCAATGTGGCCTCCTTTCATTCAGGGTTTGCCCTGTGGCCGGGGCTTGTGCTGCAGAAATCTGCGGTTAGTCTGCCGCTGAGCGATGCATGCTCTGCCCAGTCGGCGTTAAATCCAGAGCCAAGGAATTCATTATAACACAGTGTGTGTGTTTTACGAGAATTCAGCTGTTTGTCAACAGAATGCTGTGCGGTTGGGAGATGTAAATTTACAGTGGCCAGGGTGGTGGTTTACACGTTTGGGTTAATGTGTGAACGGTACACAAAGCCACCACACATTCAGCCACGAGAAGTCAGAGAGGTCGGACGAATGTGGGGACTTTCTCTGAGCTCAGAGATAATGCAGAGCAGAGCTTAAAAGACGCTGGAGAAAGTAATGAAGAAATTCCTCTCTCCCTGCTGATCCCGTCAGCCTTTTATAGATGCCCTCCTACCCCTTTTACTGGCCCCCTGTGCCTAGTTTATCTCTTTGCCCACGTTATGGGAAGGGACAGGCAGTACTGCAAGGAGCGTCCTCCGAGCCTCAGCTCATGCAAAGGCGTGCTCCGAGTGGAGTGTTTTCTATATAAGGTAAAGAGCTTCAGATCATAGTGAGAGGGAGCAACCGATAGGCAGATGAGGGGGAAAAAAAATGAAACATAAACACGAGTCCAGACGCCAACCTTTGATGTGCACATCCACAGATCTTCTCCTGACCTTTTTCTGAGCGTAAGGGATCATGGATCGGCTGACCTCTGGAGAGGAATCACTGTTAAATCCTCTCTCACAAAGAGCAGCTTTTATTTCTCTTACCCCCGTTATGCACTGCAAGGGAGCATTCAAACATACACACATTTCATTCACACGCACACAAAGAAACACACATCTCTCCCCTTTATTGGTTCTTATTTAAATGCTTTTGTCCAATGAAATTTGGCCAAACGAGTCGGCTCTCAGATAACAACAGTCATCTCCATGGTGATGAGTTTACTTGTTAGGGCAAGTGTCTTTGGCTTTCCTTTCATCCTCAGATTAGCCACACTGTAATGCTGTGATGTGTAGAAGATTCAACAAAGGCACTAAATTCTTCATGTGTCTCTTTCTGGGTTGAAAGAATTAGCTGTAAATGATCTCATCTCTTTGTTTTGATTGTACAACCGCAACTTCTACTGTGTCGGTGCAGTCATCAGAGTGATTTCCAAACACTGCAGCCGAGTTAAAAAAACCCAGATAAATGTTATCTGCCCAACATCAAACAGCACACAGGCAAAGTTAGAGACTAGCTGGTAAACATAGTTAAGCATTTAGCTGATTAAGAGTCAGATAAAATCCCTAAGAACCATCGTAACAATAGTGACAAATACTTTACCTAACAAGTGGACTTGGCTGCAGTGTTTTGGCCACATGCATTTTATTTCTTGGGATTTACTTTTAGCAATAATAATATGAGTATATCATAATATGATAGTTTAGTAGTTTGATATGATTGCAAAAAATAAAATAAAACAAAGTCTGTGCACTCTTAATTTAAAAAACAATATAAAAAAGTCATGTTAAAAATGTAATGTTGAAAGAAACATTTAGTGAGTGATTAAATCAACCATATTCATGTTGGCTGAAATAAAAGATTTTATTGTGAAAAACTTTCAGTCATAGCACCAAGCTCATCTGCTTTATATGTAAATAGGCAACAGTTTGCAAACATGTTCACCATATTCTCTTCATACCAATGATCTCTGTCTTAAAATGGCCAAAAAATCAGTTGCTGTTTATTTAAATAAGCTAATGGCTTTACTTTAACACCACTTGAACTACAGTCATATTGTTTATTTGATGGAAATGGGGCATAAAAAAGAAGGCGTCTGTGAGTGGATGAACAGGGACTTTCCACTGCAGCTGACACACTTTGAAAAAGGGATGCCGCCTGTCATTTAGCTCACATGGTGTGATCAGGTCATGCTAAAGTAAAAAAAAAGTCCTTCACAAGAGGAAAGTAAACCTGTTCATCAGGTATGCATTTGATTGGATGGAGCTAAACTTAAACAAAAACCACAAACAAAAAGGCAAAGCAACATTTGACTCCAAAATGAAACATTACGCCCATGGGAATAACCACCTCTGGAAACTCTACACGCTCTCTCAATAAAGCACAATGCAGCTGCTCAGATAGGGTTGGCTGCTTTGGGAGGGCTTGAATCTCAAGCGTCCGGGTGACTTCTGATATTAAGGCAGGCGAAGCTGCTAGGATGCCACGGGGGATGTTGAACGGATACCCAGTTGTTTGTGTGTGTATGTGGGGGTTCAGTTTACAGCCTGTGACAGTCCAGACAGGCAGTGTCGCCCTGCGATGCTGGAGGCCTTTAAGGATCCAAAGTCGCTTCCTCAGCAGCTTTGTAGAAATGCCTTCAGCTGAAACATGTACGAGTGTTGGCTGCTCAGTAACGAGAGCTTCCCTTCTGATGTGATTTGTAGATTTGACGGCAGCCAACTGCACATTCATCGCTCTACACCCTCATCTGACACACGAGAAAGTATCTATCACAGTCGAGAAGCTGGCAGGTGGCCCGTCACATGTTCCTCGAGGGAGAACGTTTACGTGTCTTTCACCTTTTCATTTCTGTTTAAATTTACAGTCAGCCATTAAACAATATGCACAAAGACGTTTCCATGTTACTGATAAACAAACAGTAGTGTTGTTGTGCTTTCTGGTTATATCTTGTCTGATGTTTGACATGTTCTCTCATTCTTTGGAAGGTGAGTCAAATGACTCATCGCCCTAAATATAGTTTTCATCCTTGTTTCTTTGTTTATGTTTAAACAGTATATTAAGCTTGGCCTCAAGTGTTTCTTGTTTGCTTTGATTTGAGGATTTGATTTAATGTTTGAAGGATTTTTTTCTTATAAAAAAAAAACAACAGTAAATTTATCTTATTAGTTTTCTTCAGACAACAGGAAGTATTGACAATCTCTTAAAACAAAAGATTTTCTTAAAATTTATGCACTTTGAATTTCTGTATTACTTAATTTTATTAATCAAAAATGGCAACTGTGACTGTTTCTATTTGAAATACATTCAAAAATGGTTATTAGGTCATATATATATATATATATATATATATATGGCCATATAAAGCAGAGGATCAAACATATTTAAGCTCATGGTCAGTTTTTTATTTATATATCAATAATTGATTACTAGCATCCTCGTGTTCACATGCACAACCTGTTCATGTCCTCAGTGTGCATAAAAGAAGTAATGGACCTGAATTTATTCTTACTAAGAAATGAGAATACAGTGAATTAAATCTGAAAGTGTGTAATTTGTCTGTGTTTTTGTGTCATACTGGTGTGATATTAGTGGTGCTGGTATATTGTAGTGCAGAAGGTCAGAAACCCCCCTCCATACACAAACACACACACACAGACACACACACACACTCCTCCCTGAGTCGGACACACCTTCCCACACTGCCGTATGCTGCAGGAGCTGTTTGTTCAGCTGGAGAGGAGATCCTCCTCTCTCATTCAGGAGTGGAGGAGTAGGGAAGTTAAATTCCATAGTTTCGTAGAGACCTCTCAGGGGTCCGAAGCACCGATAGCACCAGCATACAGCAAACAGATGTATTTTTCAGCCCTGATTTGCTTTGTGGGGTTTGGGACCTCGGGAGGCGATGCAGAGCAGATTTAAGGGCTTGTGTGTTTTTATTACTTGGCTGCAGCTCCCACAGGTGCTTCAGGGGGAAAGAGTCCAACTTGCTTGTTATTATTATGGCCCTGCTCTTCCTGAAATTGAGCCTGTTTTTCTTTTTTTTCTTTTGTTTTGTTTTGGTTGTGTTCGTGGTCAAGCTGAGATCACTGCGTAAAATTACAGGAAATATACTGTGTTTCCATTGCGAGCACAGAGAGAATACAGCATCAGCGATAACGATTCAACCTCGCTAAGGGTCATTTATTATCTTTGCTGCACACACTGTGCTTCACAGCTTGGATTTAGTTTGAATTTCTGTTTTGTTGCTGGAAAATGTAATTGTATAGCTCAGCATTCGTGCTGACTTTGCAGAGAGGAGTGGATGTGAGCCGTTTCCAGTCTGATGCTAAGATTTGAAGGCAGGTTTAGCCTCAGTCTGACTTGTCCTGTGGTCTGTTTCTGACTGCAATCTGTTGCTAAAAAGCCATCTGGTGGAACTGGGACACCATTAGAAACAGCTTGACTTGATAAAGATAACTTTCCCTTCACCGCTTCTGCTCTGCACTGGTGGTCTCAAGTCTGCAGCCACCCAAACTGGCTGAAGAGCACACACCCAAAACCCTGAAAGACTTTTTCAATCCACATCTTACATCTAGAAGAGACACACTCATAAATAAAACATGTCAACTTTTGAATATTGGTTAAAACTTGGTGGAGTTTGGATGTGAAGGGGCTTGTATCAGACGTCAGGGCTGGATGACTGATGTGTGTGCACATGTGCAGTGTGTTTATTTTCCTCTAGTGACGTTGTCACATGAGCAGCTTGTAGGTTTTAATAAAGTGCATGAATTATGTTCTTCTGCCCCTTAATGTTTGCTTTGATAAGTGGTCTGTTTTCTAATGTCGCTCAAGTTGAGTTTTACATTGATATGTATGTACTCGCTTGTACATCAATCTTTTATGTTTAAAAGAAAAGAAAAATTAAAACACTGCTGTATATTTCCCGTTTGTCTTTTGTTAAAGGATTTTTGTTAAACCTTTTGGCTTTTTGGTTTGAGGTTCTTGGGGCTGAAAAGGAACATGATTTTGGTCAAAGGTGAATGAAACAGCATTTGTTCAGTCATTGTTAAGCTACTTAAACTACACACAACAGTTCTGTCTGTATTTGAATTACATCATATGTTGAAATGGTCTGCATGGAGCCTTGGTAAAAGCAATACACTCTGAGTTATTTAACATCAGTGCAAACAGGATTTGTAGCTCTGTTATAACTTGAGTACTCGCATAAAGGTGCGTCTTAAACTGTTGACATGTTTAAGCTGATAATGTTTAAAAGCAGCGCCCTCTATAGCACTTTTTAAAATTGCACTGACCATGCAGTTACTTGTCATCATGGATTCTTTTGACTAGTGTTATGGATTAGCTTTGCATCTGCTGCTTTTTGCCTAAAAAACAAAGATATTTTGATTGAAATATGTGGTCTGATTTGTCTGACTTGTTGTTACTTAATCCCTAAATGATGACGAAGCCTATCAGATGTTAATACAACCAGCTTGGAGACAGTTTGTGTATTTTGACCTGAGTTACGACTGAAACTGACTCCAGAGATGGTCAATCTCTGTTCTAACTCAGTTCTTATAAACTAGTGCTAAAAATGCTGAATTGTTTGACTTGGCAGGGCCAAAATTGCAAATGGAAATGCCCTACCGCAGTGACCTCTCTTGAAGATAATGCAGTTTTCAATAAGCTGTATGACTGTTGTAGTTATTGAGTCATTTTTTAATATAGTTGAGGGTTAATGCAAAGAATCATTACATTAAATGACAAAAGTCTTAAACATTCATAAAGCTTTGTTCATGTGAACGGCAGGTGTCGAGTCAGTCGTGCGCACACTTTCAAATAAGGTTTGAACAGGTGCAAATCTTTAACTAACAAGATAACACTAGTTTGAGGATAATGGAGGTTATGTTGACAAAATATTCCAACTCACAATTAACTAACATCCTCACTGTTTTAGCCCAACATCAGGGACTCAGACCCGCTCTTGTGGGAGGGGAAAGTTTTATATCCAGAAGGCCCTCTGCACATCATCTAATAGCATTATTCAGCAGTCATATTGAGCTTTCTGGTCAATATGATAGTTCCTCCTCAATATCAGGAGCACTGTTATATTTTTTGTTGGTACTTTAAAGTATTTTCCCTCATCCTATTGATTCCATGCTGGAGACGTCCACCTTTGTCAGTGAAAGGGAAGATCAGTCTACATTCCCATGAGCTCTGACCTGCGTCACCACTGTCACCACATACCAGACCGAGTGTGTTAAAGATGCCATGTCATTGGCTGCAACCACTAATTTTACATCATGACAGTATAACAGGACCCATCATTACCAAAATGCTGCCACTGCAATTTAGTGGTGGGTACAGCTGAGCATAAAGTCCGAATGTGAGAGGGCAAAGAGAGACAGAAAGACCATAAAGGAATGACAGCTTGTAGTTTTTTTGGAGAAAACACATTAAGGCCTGGTAAAATACCGAATCCAGAGGGCAAAGCTGCTCTTTAGCCACAGTTTTTATGGCCACAAAGAGTATTTACTCTTTCAGCTTGGACGAGTCTGTCGCTCACAGCGTTATAACCAGCATCTGTCATGATTTCAATGCTTATTAGTCGTCAAACCATTCATGAAGCACTTACATGGGAGATCCCCCCAGGGGCAGCTGGCTCTTCAAGAGTCAGGCCTGCTTTCTTTATCTAGCCTTTACCCAGGACCATTTCTTTATTTTTGTCTGTGAACTCCCTCGGGATGGAGCTGCATTCAGAGTGAGGCTGCCAACACGTGAGCTGTGCCCAGTCCGAGGCCCAAGTCTGGCATCTGTAAAAAAGTCGTGTCACAAGAGAAACACTCCAGAGACTCGCATGTAGAGAGATAAGAGGAAGGTGAAGATGTTTGGTTCCTGTTCGGGACAGTCCCACAACATATGGTGGAGGATGAGATTGTCTCTGAGGAGCACTAAAGCCAAATTGCTTCTTATGTAATGAAAAACAACCCTGCCACTTTCCGGAAAGTGAACTCTTTAGAGATTCATCCGAGTTAAAAATAACACAGTATTAAACTATAACAAGATGTTTTTCTCATATCTTGCTGTAATCAACTCATGATGTGTTTTCTTTCCTTCTTTTTCATGTCCCCTTCTGACTTCCTGTTGATTTCTGCTCATACACAATAGGTAAGTGCCAATTGAATTTATACTCCCACCACATCTGGAACTAATACTTGTCTTTATAAGAAAAATAAGTTTTTCCGGTACATTTTGACATCAGTTTTCCCAGTGTTGTTCAGACACACATCTGCAGAGGACTCATAGGTCACTGCAGGGCTGTGTTTGACTCTACTTTCCACAGCTGAGGTACGATGAGCTGTGAAAGAGCACACACCCTTCTTTGGAGCACATGTCTCACTACGTATGTGCCCATTTCCATGGAGACACCAAGTTTAAAATAACACAATGGCGTCTTTTTCTTGTCGTTTTCTGGCGTGAGCTGCTATGAGGAGCCAGCATGGCGCTAACAGCCCAGCTGTGATTCGCACAGCTTATACACTCTGGCTTATTGATGGTTTCTAGACTGCTGTGCTAACGAGTAAACACACACACCTCTCTGTTGCGGGCTCATTCAGTGGGTAGACTGGTTCACACGCACACACACTGGCAGTTACACAGCAGGTCACCACTTTAGCAGAGTCATCTCCAACAGTGTGTGTTTGTATAGTTGTATTGCAGCGTTGAACTGACTCAGAGAGGCAACAATGGAAAGGTACAATCCCAGTGAGTCCTGGAGGAGGAAGGAGGGGTGGTAATGCTGATTTTTGTGCAGGTTGTCTGGTTTATTGTGTCCCAACAGTGACTTATATGCTCCTTTTTGACCAATTAACACTCCTTAAATGTAGTTCTCTCTTGGTTGTACATTTTAAATGAGGCCACACCAGACGGTTTGTGAGTTGGGGGGCTTTTTTGGGTGTGGTGGTGGAAGCCACCAGGAACTGGTATGGCCTGATCCTCTCCATTGTTTCCACTCAAAGGGCTGCTGGGTTAGCTCCCTGCATATCCATCCTTCCTGCCAGCTTTTGGTTTGTGTTGAACCAGCCAGGCCTTCAGTTTATTCTCTCTCTGAGCTGCATCCCATCAGGCAGAGATGTGAGAGCGACAGCCCTGCCAGCTCAGCCCTAAAGCCACTCCCTCCTCATGACTTTTCCCACAGACACATGCAGGTCGCTGGCCTATGAAACTGACCTCAGTATGAGCATATTTGTCAGTAAAAAGAGAGGTTTTCCATTGCAATGGTCCGCAGCAAATTCTGCCTTAGCTGTCTCTTTCCAAACCACACCTTCCCCTTATGTCTGCGTTCTGGCTTTCCTGTTTCCCCTCGTTGTGTGTCTCTTGCCTTCACAGTCTGTCTGTTCTGCTTATTGTGCTCCATGTGAGTGGTGAGTGATGCCAGTAAACTGGTGAAACCATGGTTGAGGCTCACACAGTCCAGTGTTTACACAGGAAGCTGTGTGGAGAAAACCTTCTGCGATTAAGCAGCTCAGACGCTTATATAACAGTCTGCATATTCTCGTGTACCTGGACCAGGTTGCAAAGCATTTGTCCCAGTGTGAGAGGTTTGTCCTCGGTGTTTAGTCGCTCTACTGTGCACACACACATCTGCACATTCACATTTACATGCATGTATACATGTATGTTCACACCAGTTGTCTCAGTGTTTCCATAACCTCTCTGTCTGTGTTTGTGACCTGAGACTGCAGTGCCACACAGAGTTTTGCCCTCTGACCCCTCAGCCCGTCACACACTGAATAACAAGGTGATAAATGAGTGGCTGCACAAAACGCTGGAGCTGCTTCTGCAGTCGAGAGCTGTTTTTTGTAAATGAGGCTGATGATGGCAGGCGCACTGCGGTGGGTGTAGCTCAGAGTCAGGGCAGTCACATCAGGTCAATCTGTCAGCATTACTTTGACTTTGTAAGGAAAGGCCTTTTATTATAAATGTCTGTCACAACCACACCCTCATACTGCCAGAGTAGACATAACTTTTATTTTTGCAATATGCTGTTTTCATTGTATGATACTCAGGGCTTTGGCCACAGATGATAAGATATTTAATAAATTTGTTAAATAAATATTACTCTGAAGGATTTTCTGCAATGTTTTAATGAGGAGGCAGCATGCAGCCCCTTGCCTGAGATACAGAGCATGTAAAGAATTTTATGAATAATAATGACTATACATTAGGCTTATTAAGATAAGCAGTAGTGCAACATCGCAATGCAAAGAATGCATGTTAAATAGACTAGGCAGATGGTTTAAGTTGTCATCAACAAACTAAGTAACGTCCATTAATAGCAAGCTGAGATGTGTGAACCTGAGATTCAGCTCTTCAAGTGAGTAACAGACCATCTTCACTGTTGCACAGATTAATTAATGAATCAATCATAAGGCCTTTTCGAAGCAAACAATTTGACCTATCAGAGTAGGAAAAGCAAAGATGTAAATAATAAAATTAAAGGTTGCTGAATTAAATTTAGCTTCATGAGTTTCAGGGTTCATTGTTCACGCTGACTCTTACATCACATCTTCATGACTTACTGGGACACTTGAGCTTCAGCTTTTGTTAACGTATTCAGTAACACCTGTGCTTTTTTCTACTATGACAAGTCAAAACATGCTGTGAAAATGGCCTGTTGATGGATCACATTGTATGTTCTCTTTGCAGTGTTAAATCTGAACTCACAGTGGCAAGTTAAAAAGTTTATTGCCTGCTTAACTGATCAGACAACTTCTTGTGATCTCTTTAGTTTTATGACTGTTGGATAGACAGATGCTGCTCTTTTAGTGTCCCTCAGTGTCCCTCCCATGCATAATGACTTGCTACTACTCTATTTTTACATCTGCATGAAGTTTCATAGTATTTTCAACTTGTTGTCATGTCTGTGTGTTGCAGTGTCATGCACATGGTATTGTTTTGAAATTACATAACGTCTGTGTTTGGAGCCAGTGTGATGAACGCTGTATTATACGAGTGACATGCGGGAACAAAAAGCTCAGTGAAGCGTGTTGGTTTGGCAGAGAAACAGGCTAATGAAAGATTAATCTCCTTTTGCTGTTTTTTTCTTGTTTTTCTTGGCTTTGAACTCATGGAAAGGTAAATTCTGTCCTGGGCCGCTCATCCTGTCTGGCCACAGAGAAAACACTTTTGTTTCACCTTTTTAAAATGCAGCCATATTCCCGTAAGCACACGGGCTCATGTTGACAGATGGGACCATGCAGAGGCTGCTCACATTACGTTTCCCTTGTTTTGCCTTTCAAAATTTTTCATGATCCTCCACCTTGTGGTTAAGGCTAGCCTTTACTTCCAGTAAATCCAGGAACTCTTTCTCTTTCTTACGCTCCTGCCAGCAGTTCCCGCCTTTCTCGTGGTGCCTCCAAGACGGGAGCGCAGACTGAACAAAAGCAGGAGGTCAAAGGGCACACATTTTCATTCATGGGACTAATAGAGCCAGGTGTACCTGGAGGGTACGGAAAAGCAGGGAGCTTTTTTTTTTTCAGCAGGGACCAGCCCAGACACGCCCCTTCCTCCTCGGCTGATGCTGGGCGTGAGTGTGTGCAAGTACTTCAAAGGTCTGGCGAAAGCAGGGACCCGGGCCAAACTCAGCAGGAGGGCCATTACAGCCCAATAGGAGTCAGCTGTGACCTCAAAGACCGTTAAATGATGTGATATG
Source organism: Acanthurus leucopareius (assembly GCA_029814765.1). Lineage (NCBI taxonomy): Eukaryota > Metazoa > Chordata > Actinopteri > Acanthuriformes > Acanthuridae > Acanthurus > Acanthurus leucopareius. The sequence goes on from JAQMCX010000046.1 coordinate 8,601,682, forward strand.
AGAGGGTGTGCTGCAGTCCCCCCAAAGGCCTCTGCAGCGAACGAGGAGGACAGGGCTGTAAAATGAACTCCATGCTGATTTAAGAGCTGAAGGAATTTTAAGTGACCTTATGAGAATATGCTGTTTCTTTTATTTTTTCTTTTCTTTTTTCTTTTTTGTCCTGTTTTTCTTCATATACAGCATTAACAGCCATAAAGAACAAATGTCTGGTTGGTATTACTGTCAGGGTTTTTTTTTTGTCCAGGTACACAAGGCAGTACTTGCAAAAAAAGCTTTTTTTTTAGTTTTAAGTCATTATCAAGAGTTATTAAAACCAAAAGTCATGCCAAAAACAAAGAGATTTTTCTTTTATCCTTAAGGGTTTTAAGACCTGATGTCTGTGGCATTTACAGTGATAAAGAAGAGTGCAAATAATGTGAATGAGCTGGTGTTTCACCCCAGTGTTTACTGATGTGAACTGACCTTCCAGTCTGTGTGTGCAGACCTAATAATGAGGTGTCTGAAGGTCAGGAGGTAAGAGGCTGCTGAATTCAGGCCCTGACCCCTGCTGACCCTGCTGAGTTTGCACGTAAAGGACAGGAAAATTGAAATGAGCTGGATTTGTTCTCATTCAGAGGTTTTTTGTCTAGTCCTGGTTTCGCTTTCCATTGCTGTAGTGAGTGAGTCAAAGAGCAGAAGCTGGTAAACAGGAGGTCAGGTTGTATTGAGTGGGGAGGGTCATAAATATTTGCAATACAGACACGCAAAGAGTCGGTTCAATGTTGTTTTTTTTTCTTTTTAAGGTTTTAATCAGGGTAGAACTGCTTACAGGAAATTCCAGATGATTTCATCATTGTTTTCACTTGGGCTGATAAGTGTAAATCATGCATTTTTTTTCTTATTTCTATAAACTTCGAATCACAGTGGAAACTCTCACTTTTTCCAGTAAAGCTGTCCAGCATGTTGATAATTAATTACATTGCATGACTGCAGGAAAGAGCTTTATTCTCCCTGAAATGCATGGAGATTCGATCCTGACTGCTGTGGTTTTGAAACAACATCCTGCTCTAATCAGTCGACAGCAGAGTATTTGTCAGGAACTATTTTGACAATCAAATAATTGTTATATAATCACAAATTTTTCCAGCAAAAATATCAAAGATACCCTCGTTCCACCTCTAGTGATGATTTTCTGCTTTTACAAAACTGTAAATTGTACATTTTTGACTTATCAACCGTTGAATGGACAATATTAAAGACATTATCTGGGTCTCTGAAAATTGTACTTTTGGACATTTTGTAGAATAAATCAGGAGATTATTCGATGATGAGATTCAGCTCTACCAGCATTCAAAAATGTTAAGTGCTAAGTGTTGCTGACACTTATCAGAGAACTTCTGAGTTGTATTCAGACAAAATTTTGCAAGAATTTTCTTGCAATCAGTGCTACTAATTTTCGTTATTTCACGACAGTTTACGTTGGATTTTATTTGAGACGGATACAGTACACGTAGACAAACTGAAAACAGCTGAACAAAAATAGAATAAAAATAGAATTAAGAGACTGATCAGAGCTTTTTCATGAAAACGGCACCAATGAAGAGAAGAGTAGTTGGTAAGAGCAGCAAGAGTGTAGCAAAACATTCAAGTTTTAGGCTGTAAATCCAAAATATTGAGCAGAGAGACACTAAAATGTTCTGTAGAGCAGAAAGGACCTGCAAAGTCAGTGTTAATAATTTGTGGGTTTGTCACATAAACAACTATGAAAACAATGATAATTGCAGTTTTAGATATGTTGCAGCTCAGGCTCCAGCATTCTTAAGCCTTGACTTTCCAAATCTGCTTTCACTTTTTGTTCCCTCAGATCACTCTTTGTTCTCAATCACACTTATTATACGTATAAACTCTCCTCTTTTGCTGAGAAACATGACCCAATTTAATGGTAATGTCACATAAATGCGTTATGACACTCTAACAAAATTGCCTGCTCATTACTGTGCCATAAAACACACCGCACACTCTTATGAACATTCCCTTTGCTGTTAAACTTTTACAAAGGAAATGTTGCAGAGCGTGTCAGACATTTTAACCGACGCCGCATCCGTCTTCTCTCTAAACCCTCCAGAATCTGCGCTCTCTCCCCCGTCAGAGTGAGAGATCGTCTCGTTGGCATCGTGCCTTTCCTGCAAAATGAACCACGCTGGCGGTTTTGAAATGGAAAGTATTTCAAAGCCACCGCAGCCTGCTGTTGGACTTTGTAGTGGTAATATGAAGCAGCTGAGAAAACAGGCCTCAGTTGTACACGCAGCTCCTCTTTTTACATCTTTGGTTGATCTTCGGGAGGATTTCAGCGTCAGGAAATGTCCCATGGGCACAGTTTCAGATATTATCCAAAATAATTCTTCGTCAGAGTTGTTTAAGAACCATGTGTGTGTGTTTAGGAAATGGATAAACATTAGAAATGTTATAGCTCTCTTGGAGAGAGTGTAACAAGAGGGAAGCTTTGAGGTTCGAGTTGTTAGTGATGTGGGTTTGAGTTTTCTCTTGTTGTTCAAATATATTCTTGTCTATCCAAGCCATTTGTAGGGTCGTCTGCGTGTCGGTGCATAATGATGTAAGGTTTCAGATATGGTGCTGAATATCTACAGTGTAACAAGGAGACCATCCTTCTCTTTTTTCATGCCATCAGCAGAACGTTGTGTATGTTAAGAGGTAGTGCATTTTTTCATTCATCTTATCATGGAAACTGTGATATCTGATGGGAATCCCCCCACGCCTCATTTCCATCCTAGCTGTACCTCCCGGCACACAAGCACACAGACAGTTTGGTGGTCCAGGCACGGATCCAAAATCTGGGCGTAAAAGCGAGTATGATTTAATTTCACCACCAGACGAGTTTCTCGTGTGTGGGCTTGCGGCGCTGCCAGCGCGTGCTGACGTCGTGACCTTACAAGCCAGGAAATACAAGCGGACTGTGGAGCTCTGCAATTACACGAGAGCGATTTCTAACACCTGCTTACAGTTCCTGCTGTGGTGATGTCATCTTCTCACATAAGCCTCATTATGTTGAATTAGAGAATAAATTACACAGACTGAAAACGTGGTTTATGGGGCTATAAATAGAATCAGCTGTCATAATGGGGGACTACTTTGCTTTTCTCCACCAGGTAGTTAAATGACTGGCGTTGAGGGACAGTAAAGCAGCTCAGGAAGCCAACCAGTGGTTTGATTACAGTGTACCTTTTGCTGTGGTACCTGCAGGCAGCTGAGAGCAGCATCAGGCTGCAACAATGGCTCATTTAGCCCCCCTTGTAGGCCCCCTGGTTCCCCGAATCACATTCCAAGCAGAGGTCACAGGGCCCACCTGCTCATCCACATCAAAGCTCCAGGTGAGGCGAGGGAGAGCCAAGTTAAAGGTGGGGTGGAGAGAGAGAGAGTGGGAGGGGATTTCAAGTTTGTTGCTCTCAAGAGGCATGATACAAAGAGCATTTGTGCCTGTCAAAATGTCCAAGATACACTTGTGCTGACAAGGTGAACATGATTAGCATGTTATTGTCTTGAGTTTTGGTTAAAAAAATCACTGTGGAAACTCATGTTTGGTCCAATATTTTCATAATCTTGTGCAAGTAGACGCATCTGATTTAGATTGGAGTTAAGTTTAATAAGAAAAGACTGTGTGCTTATGCTTTGGGAAGATCCCATGTGCAGGCTTTAGCCTAATTGCTATTGCAGTCTTTAAATTTGAATTTAATTGCTTTTTGCAATTATGCACAACTTTAAGCCTATTATAATTTAGAGTGAGTTAAATAAAAATGTGCTCACTGCACATTTGTCAATTAAACAAGTAAAATAGCTGGAGACAAAACAATTTTTTTGTGCCTGGAGGTTAACACATTTGTTTTTTGCTGTAAAACAGGACATTCTAATGTGTACCTATGAGGATTGACTCACTCTTGGCAACAGCCTCAAGTGGCCTTTTGGGGAATTACAGTTTTTGTCATTTTTCAACCAAGGTGGTCTCTGTTTGGTTTCCCATAAATTTGCCCTCCATGAAATCAGTAAAAGATTGTTTAAACTTTTAAAAAGTAGGGAAATAAAACTCTCACATGCATAAAAAAGCATCATGTTTGTTTTTTCTGTCAATTGGAAACAAAAAGATGTTTTTGCGCACAACTTCAACCCCAATCAAAGTTGTTGCAGTTGTTCATCTCAGGTCTTTAGAGCATCACAGCAGCTCTGAAGGCTGTAACCTCATCTCTCCCCCTGATGTAAACAATCTTGCACTCCACCTGCTGCAGCAGGTCATCAGCTGCGACATCACCATCAGCTGGGAGGATGTGCGCTCAGAGCGGATTACCAGGGAGACGGGTATTATTCTGTGCCTGCTGGCTTTGGTACTCTACTCTTTGTGTTTTACTAATCAGACCTCGGAGGAGACTTTCTCCAGCAGCTGACTTTCCGACACTCAGAGAAACAGCAGCATTGAGTCTTTTTTAGAGGAAGGCCAGTTTTTTTAAGTGAAAACACTCAGGTTTTAGTTTTGTGCTTTAGATTTTTTGGCAACAGGAAAGATGCGGATCACTTTCTCAGCAGTTTGATGAGTATCTGTTTACATGTTGTTTCTTGCCCGATTCAGGTGAGCTTCATATATTTTTTTCTATCTCTATTTATTCTGTTGTACTGCAGTGAATGCTGAAATGTAGCTACATGTTAATGTGAATTCATGCTTTTAAATTTTGTCTGTGGGAGATTCTGTTTAACCGGCTCTCTGATCTTTAATATGAAGGGCAATAATAAATTGGCAATGTTCAGGGCAAAGCATTTATTTATTTAAAGAAAATAAATGACAACAACATCTTCACTTTAGTATGGTAATATAAGAGTTATACATTCATGTATCCACTGTCCTGCGCATCCTTTTACATTCCTCTAGACCTTCCATGATCCTCCATTGTGGGCTGAGCGGTCAGTGTTGTTTCAGTGGTTTGGATTAACACTCCAACTCTCCTGTAGCACACCATAAACAGATTAGTGGTAGCCCAAGTCAGGGCCTGGCTTGACCATCTGTACCCAGCGCTGGGTGGGAAAAGAGGGACATTGGGGGGGAGGAGTGTGAGCAGATGTTCCAGTGGAGCTGTAGGTCAGTGTGGCAGTAGACTGGAGGGACGTTGCTGTAAGGACATGAGCGACACGGGGATTTGCGTTGAGGTGATAGAGGGAAAGACGCCGGCTGATCTAATGTCTCGCTGACGCTCAGAGTTAAAACCACACAGCTCCATCATGGCTCTGGGATGCTGTCTTGCACTCTCATCAGAAGGTACTGTATAATTTACGGGGGCTTTGACTGAGCTGCATGTACCTCCCATTTGTTTTTGCTCTGTGTGCACAACTTGTCAGGTCAGCCTCGGTGGTCTGACAAACATGTCTGAACTTTGTTTAAGCCTTGCTGCGAGATGTAAGAGACGATGACTTGAAAGTGTTTGTGTCCTCAGTTGTTCTGTTTGTTTAGTAAAACATGTTTTATGGACTTTGAACTAGAGTTTGTCCAGATACATATTTTCCCTCCCAATACCACATCCAATACTTGAACTGTTCTTCAGCTGATACAGAGCACCAATCCAATACAAGTGCATTTAAAAATAAATCTATTATTGCTCACTAAGTGTGGATATAATGGTATGCATGTGCTTGAAGTTACACAAGTTGCCTTCTGTTAATAGATATTGGCGATTTGTGCAGTAAAAAATCTGTTAAGGTTCATACAGGTGCACAGGACGCTACTGGGAAGCAGCAAAGGGCCCTTTTCCAACACTGAAAGAAGTTACATGATATCAGATCGGTGCAGAGATTTGTTGCTTGCTGACACTGGATCTAGCAATTAAGGCATTATGGGTGGCATTTAGTTATTAGTATGTGTATCAAAACAACCATATGGAGGTGACTCAGCTGCAGGGAAACCCAACATGCTGTCAAATTGAGGTGTTGCTGCATCATCTGTTCAGCACAAAAGTTGCTGAAAAAGCCTTTAAGAGCCCAAACTTTTGTATTCTTTCATAATTTTTTTCACTTTTTTTGCAATAATTCCTTCTTAATTTTTCAAACAAGTCTTAAACTTAGCACAATAACTCACATCGAGCACACAGAGCTGACTGAGCACATATCACACTCACACGTCTGCCTGTCCTATGATATACAGAAAAAGTATTTCTTATCTAAGTGTGACCTAATGACGGACATCTGCCGCTGTGTTTTCCCAGGCCACAGGCAAATTGTAGGTGTGTGAGAGTGTGAGTGTGGGTGTAAAAGGTTTGGCTTGGCTCCTGTCTGGGCCAATGCAGAGTAAATTACAAGGCAGATGCAGTCTGAGGATGCATGCTTTCATCCCCCCTTCTCCTGGCCTGCAGGCCTGCTGGCAGGGCTGATTGTGGTGAGGTTATTGGGTATGATCCTTCCGCAGATGAAGAGGGAGGAGGAGGAGGAGGAGAAAAGATTGATGGGCTGTGTCAAGGTGCAGATAACATAGTGCTTGATTTCACCTTACTGGGAAAGTTCATAAGATGGTTCTTAGAAAAAAAGAAAGCAGTAGAAAAAAGACAAGTTTTCCTTTTTAAGAATCTCAAAAAAGAAAAGTTGAATCAAATGTCAGAAAATCTAAAATTCGAGCTACAAGTCTTGTTTTTCTTCTCAACTGAGGCCATGTGGCTCATTTGTTTCAGTACAGCCGTGTTGAAGATCACTTGGCTCGAATGCGAAAGCAAGAGAAAGCTGCCAAGAGGTCAAGGAGATGATTGACGACTGATGTGTTTTCTTTGGCCTCATTTGGGGTAACAGCTGACCACAGCTCTCCCATTAAAGGGTTTCCCCATATGGATCTCTTGTATTCATGAAAACCTCTTTAAAAGGCCTCTCATGCTTTGTTGTCCATGCACAACCTCACTGAACCAGAAGTCACAGATTTCTTTGAGCGACATGGAGGGAAGTGCTGACGTGTTTTTAACCTGGTGAAAGACAAAAACAGGGAAAGTTGAATGGAGTCGGGCAGTGAGAGCTCAGTCTGTGTCCTGCTTGTTGTTTTTGTTGTCAAATGGGTTTTTAGTTTGCCGGAGACATTGAGGGTGTCGCAGCAGGGCCAACAGTTCATTTCTCAGCAGGGAGGCGGGGAGGGTTGATGCTGACAAACAGTGTCAGAGGGCTGGTATCTACAACGCATCACTGGTTACTCACTTATCTCACCACAGCTCAGCAGAAATGCATTTACAGCTTGCTGCTTTAAATTTTGAAATACTGTGGGATCCTGTTTCATAGTTAATTGCCACACACACATATTGCACATATAAAGTTGGCGACAAATCAAATGGAAACACCCAAATAAATAAAATTAACAACAGATGTTTCCAACAGTTACATGAGAGTTTAAGGTTTGAAGGGTTTGAGGTATGAAAAGGATGTGAATCACATGCTGAGATCAGCTTAGTCACAGGATTTCAACCCCTCAGAACAAGTGTTTAACAAGACTCCTGCAACATCAGCAAAACTCAGCAGAACATCGAGTGAAAGAAAAGTGATTACAGACCAGGGATGTGCACGAGTACTCGACCTGTCAATTAAACACTGCTACTCTTGCAATCATCAGATATATCAGCCAGTTAAACTTATTATTATTATTGTATTAATGCACACATTTGAATGATGGTTTCTAGCTGAGAGTCTGATCAAAGTCTGACACCACTCTCATCTTATTATTTATCAGGGGGGGGAGACAGTTGTCTGACTCAGTGCAAAGTTTGTATACCAGCACAAAGAAAACTCATTATGTAAGACATTTTATCTTTTTGTCATAAAGTTTTGGTTTTGGGAGGCACATTTCTTAGTTTTGGATAGAGCCAGGCCACCTTTTTCGTCCAACTTCCTGTCTTAAAGCTAAATTAAGTTTAGCTAACCATCTCCTGGCTCTAGCTGCATAATATGTTCCAGGACTACAGAGTGGTATCTGTCTTTTCATATTAATCTTGGGGGGAAAAATCAAATGGGCACATTTCCTAAAATAATGCAATAATTTGATTTTTTCCTCTCTGCTTTTAGATGGTTAGCCTAGCTTGGTATAAATATTTAAAGCAGGAGAAACTGTTTAGCTCTGTGCATAGAGTCTCATATAAATCATTTCACTGAACTCTGCAAAAAAAGGAAATGTTACCCAAAAACGTAAGTCTTAATTGATCATTTACAAGAAATTTGAAAATCAATTGACATGAAATTGCTTGTTTCTTTTGCGTCTAACACAGTTTGTTTTAAATCATTTTCATTGTGAAGCAGCAAAAAAGCGATGCTGCTCCTCACACGTGAATCTGCTCTTCGATTTCACCTCCAGCATCTCCAGCCGAGCAGCAGACAGAACACAGAGCTTGTTCTTAGGGTCAACAGGGTCACTGCAGAGGGCTTTTAGATCACTCTGGGGTGTTTTAAGGAAAACGTCAAGTTGTCTCTGGGTAACTGATAAACACACTGCCTCTCCTGAGGATTGCTTGCATACAAGACACCAGGAACAGAAAAAGTGCTTTTTAGAAATCACAGTCGTGCTGCTTCACATATAAAGCAGTTTGATCGTTAGTCCGAGCGTCAATGCGGTACTGCATGTGCTCGCCCTCCCTGACCTTTTGGTAGCTGCGATCAGCACTTCTTTTACATCTTTCTCTGAGTGAAAAAGACTAAAATTAGCTTCTGGCTGAACTACAAAGCAAACTTGGAGCGTGCCCTGCCAAAGCTGCCTTCTAGCAAAAACAAAGAGGTCAGACAGAGTGTGTTTCAGTAAAGCTGCCAGGTCAAGGACAGGCCCAGAAATGTCCGCCAGGTAGGGGGAGACTGACAGATGTGTCTGGCTGCTAAAGCAAAGGCTTAGAGTGCTAAGCCTGGAGATTTTCCATGGATTCTCCAGAAGATATGTAAGATATTATCCCATGTGTCCTATTTTATGCTGTTTACTATCAGTTTGTACTTAATATCAGTGCAGAGAGAGTATGCACATGTGTGTATGTGTGTGTGAGAGTGAAAGACAGGGGAGGAAAGTGACTTTTTTGGTTTTAAGGGACAAGAAAGATGTTAAATTTGTTGACTCAGACTTGATTATTGATTATTCTTTTCTCTTCTATCTTTATATATTTAAATAATTTGCTATTACGTTTGAACTTTCGTCACTTTTTCTTATATTCTAAGCACACCACATTTAAAAATACTCCTTTTAAACTCAAACTTGTCCCTCCTGCTGCAGCCTCTTCATGTATTATATGTAATTTGAGAGCTGAGCGTCTCCCTCTCTGTAATCTGAGTAGGTGTGAGGGGGAGCAGTGGGATTACTGCAGGTAGTGGTCAATGTTTAGAGGATGAAAGTCACAGTATCAGGTTGCATTAATACCTTTTGTTTAGCCTTGCATTAGCAAACAGGCTATTGTCCTGCTAACATTGGCCCCGATTGTCCTGCTTTTCTTTCTCAGGCTTCGGCTCTAATTGAAGATGGTATTTTGTGTCCTCATTAGATCCCAGGACGCCTCTAAAGCTCAGCTTCTCTCATGGCACCACATTGTTTCTGTAATGGAAAGCTCATTAGTTATGTTTGTCCTTAGATTTGGGGTTCACCTTAACAGTCCTAGTCAGTGTGTCGCCACAAAAATGCCTGAATGGAAATTTAAAAAGCTTCCTTACCCACAGAGCTCAGGAGGCTGCCCCTTGGTTTGAAAGCAAGTTGCATTCCCATTTCATCTCTGGGCATTCCCAGTGTTTGCAGTCAGTCCTGGCGTTTGCTGTATTTCATTTGTCAAGAAAAACAAAGTTAAAGACCGTGACTGTTTCTCTCTGATAAACAGAAGCTGGATGATTACATGTTATCGTCTGCTTCTGCAAGCCTTGACACTTTATCTGAGGAGGAAAGTAAGGGTTCAAAAAGTTAACAGTTGTCATAAAGGGCTTGAAAAGCCTTGAAAATACTTCAAGGCTAAACATTAACACTCTCCTTGGATGTTGATGACTTGTAGTGTAGCAACACTTTGTATGTTTGCACTGTTTTCTTGTTTTGACACCAGATTTTGGTCCAGTTAAAGTCTTGATAGCATGGTAAATGCTTTATTTTGAACAATATGTTCTGAAGGTTAGGAATGTGCTTGAATTTAAATACACTCCCTGAAACATGCTTGATTTTTTACATTATCTGGTGTTTCAGTGTCCCTCATGAATGGAAAATATTTACATAAATTGAAAAGAAACAATCCAGTTGTCAGGCGAAAGTAGCAAGCAATAAATAGTCATGATAAATATACAACAAACTTGATATAACCAGCTGGTAAAATTAGAAAGTGACAACAATGTTGCTGGGAGTCTTAGTGATTTAAGAGTGTAAGTACCTAGAAAGTGCCTGTAAAGTGCTGGAATTTTTCTCTTATAAAGCTAAATGAACCCTGTTCCTCTCTCTCCGACAGCGGTGTCGAACCTGGATGTGGAGAGTAAGCTGACAGCACATTACAAAGCTCCCTGGCACCAGCAGAGGAACGTTTTCCACCCCTCCACACGGCCAGCATGTGTAGAAGAGCTCCACAGGCAAGCCAACCTCAGCCTGTGGGCCCTGCACAGAGGTGAGGCCCCTCTGTCTCATACACACACTCACACACACACACACACACACACACACACAGAGTGACCACAACACAGAAGAAAAACCAAACAACTGCCACAAAGTTTGCTTTCATTGTTTCCCTGTCCTCCTCAATTAACCCACTCTGTTTTCATGACATGTCACTTAAAATCGTTTTCTTACACTTCATTTAAGAAATTAACTTCTAGGGTTCATGTTTCCCACATTAAACGTTGACTTTCTTATTGTTAGTAACTGGTAGTGTTTGGTTGTTCTGCCCTCTAGTGGACATATATTGTAACTACTATAAGAGCAACCACAGATACTATGAGCCATTAGATGTTATAATATGAAAAATGTTCTTTTGCAGGAATAAATACAGAAATCTCTGCAAACAAATGGTCATATTTAATTGTTAATTTCTTTTATTTCTTTTATTTCTTTTATGTATGTGAAGATTATAATTATAATTCACATTTGTGTGTATGTGTATGAGTTCATTATGCACCAAGTTATCAATTACATGAGTTTCGGTAGTTGTGGTTAATTTTAAAGTATTTTGTTCTTGGTGGACAAATTAACAGCCGCATCTAATGCAATCTGGTAAAACACTGAAAACTACACTGACAGATAAGTTGAAGCACCACCTGACCATCGTCACATGACTCTGGTTGCAGATCAGCAGAGGAGACGATCAGGCAGCAGAGAGAGACGAGTGACCATCTCAGCGGTGCCTCCAATGCCCTTGTACCCCTCCCCAAGTATCCAGAGGCAAGAAAAGAGGGGCATAAGTCTGGCAACGGTGAGACAATTAACTTTATACCATCTTTTTACTCCAACAGTATTTTTTGGTTGATCAATTTGTACATTTTATTCTGACTTTTTGGCAATTTGGGAACTACATACATACAACTACATACTAAAAAGGTCAAGAGGTGTTTTAGTTTGTCACTCATTAAATGGAATTGAGAGTTAGTTCATTAATCAGTATAAACTTATTTAAAAACATATTAAAGAATTGTTTAAATTAGTATAGTTAGTGTAAGTTTTAACACACAATTTGCCTCTCAAGTATGTAATTTTATTCATATATTATTGAGTATTTTGAGCACACTTTTTATTTTTTCAGCGTTTATTTATTTTTTTCAAGAAAAGATTTAATTGTATAGGATTTTTTTGTGCTTGATGTGCACAGATTTTTCATGTGCTTTTGAAGTGAAATGCTTATTTTTCCCCTCCAAGCAGCCAGAGAGACATGTTAGAGATGCAACAACACAGTTAGCACGAACGCAGGTAAAGAGGGAGGTGGAATATGTTCATAATGTGTCATTTGTGCTTTAATTTAATTATATTTATGTTTTATCTCCTCGAGAATAAATGTTGCATGAACCATTCAGGAAGGTTTTTGTTATCAGCTCATCAATCTGTCCTGAAAGTCAACATTTTTCTCCTCAGCAGGTTTTACACCTGTATTGTTGTCTTTATTTGTTCATGTGTATGTTTATGTTTATTATCTCCACGTTCATATCTGTCATTTTGTTTCCTTGTCCTTTTTTTTTGTTTTGTTTTGTTTTTGACCTGTTATTTAGTTTGAATCCACCCGCTCCTCCTCCCCCACCGAATGTTGCCGATTCTCTCCCTGGAGCAGAAAGGTAGTGGTCCCTCCCTCCCCTCCTTCCTCTCCCCTGATTGGCTCCTGTGTGCTCCTTCTAACACTTCATGTCGTAACTCCTCACCTGTTGTTCTTTGTTTGACTCCTTCCAGTTTACATAACAAACCTCTTTTTTTTAAATGCATGCATGCTTACTGCAGCTCCTCTCAGGCAGACATGGCATCCTGATTCAACACGTTTGTTGTGAAACCGGAGAACGTTCATCACTTTAAGAGTTTCATCCACGCTGAGACGTCAAACATCAGACAGTTGTTGTTCAAGTTCACGTGAAGGGCCAAACTGTGAACGTGCAGTATGTGAGGAATGTGTGTGTGTGTGTGTGTGTGTGTGAGGGCCGCAGCCAGGGTTTTGCTAATGATAGGGTCGGCTTCTGGAGGCTTGTGCCTGTGATTACCCATGATCCATCTGTGCTGTGGTTTCCTCAGCTGCACCCTTCCCTGAGAGGGCTAGCGGCCTCGTGTTTCTCTCTTTTTGCTGTTTTTCACCAAATATATCGTGCTAGAAGCCCTACATGAGAGAGAAATGAGCGTGAGGACAGGGGCAAACACCAAACACTGCCACTCCTTTTTTTTTCCTCTCATCCTGCACGTCTACTCTTCTTCTCTTAACTTCCTTCATCTCTTTCTTTCACTCTCTCAGACTCTCCTCAAACTGCCTTTCTGTTCTCAAAACAAATCAGCTGTAAATGCTCTCCTTTTCACTATTTTTTCTCTAGTAGTTGGGGGAAGTTTCCAAGGAAACCGGTTTCTTTTGTGGGCCGGGGTTTTGTCGGGGTCTCATTGGTCTGCCGGGAACAGAGAGCACAAAGGCTCAAGAGCTGGCTTTAAATTGGGGGTGGGAGGTTTGTCGGGTTGTGGAGGTGGGAACCAGTTGAGCCTGAGAATCACTCCCAGTTTCACATGTGCCTCTCTGTAGGAATTTGAAGGTAAGAACTTAATGGCCTTATATGATTTAGCATGGAGGTATAATTAATAGGGGATCTGCAGTGTTTAAGTTTGAAATTTGGAGGAGACCCGTGGAAAAAGGATGTGGAGTTATGGAGAAGTGAGAGGGGAGGACTGAGCCGTGATTGATACTGAAGCTGCCGCTCAGAGAAATGCTGCCTCTCAGATATTTCCGGAGTCTCGTTATTATGCAGGAGAGCTGCTTTAGATTGTTGAAGCATGAGCTAAAAGTTTTTTTTTAACCGGCATGTGGCGACTGGAAATGACTGTTTACGCTGATTGTCACATTTCTGTCCCGTGTGGTAGCTGCTGAGTGAAAGAGACGCCTCTTTTTCTCAAAGCAGAAAATAGTGTTTATCACGACATGCGTGCCAAACGTTTAATGGGTCTGACATTCTTGCGAGCCTGGTTTCAGAACTGTTAACTCTCTGGCAGGTATTTCCTGATTTTAACATGATGTGCACTTCATCTTTTGCATGATACACTGAGTCAGTTATTCTTCGTCTCCTTTGCTTTCCATTCTCTCTTTCTCTCTCTGAAGCATGCTTTTTATTTCCATTACTTATTGGAATCTTTGCACTCCATGAAACTCAGCTGCTGAAAGCTTTTTTTTTGCCTAGGATGCTGATGGAAAAGTCACATTTACAATATTCTTGCAAAAACAAACACTCTTGACGTCACATCCAAGAGGGTTAGAGTTTAGGGAATATAGGATGATTCATTTGCCATCCTAGAAAAAAAAAAAGCCTCCCAAAAGGCGATGTGTATTGATTTACCTCTGATCTGACAGTAAGCAGCCTTTAATGCAGTTTAATAAGACACTAATCTCCACACCTTGCCGTAAGCTCTTTCCCAGATAAACGCTTTGACAACAGCAGTGTAATCCCTGACTGTAATCACTCAACTCTACACATTTGCCCTCCTGAAGCTGAGTTTGCTCTTTTTTAACTCTGCTCTGCCATTTCTCATGTAATTTCACCTAACTTTAACAACCCTAACCATGCAAATATCCATCTGTTGCAGGCTGTGCCCTTTGACCCCGACACTGACGGGGTGGCTCTAGGTCACCGATCTAAGTATCCCATCCTTAACATCCCCTCCACCCTGGACAAGCAGACTAACTGGTCTAAAGCCCTGCCGCTGCCCACCCCAGAGGAAAGAATGAAAAGCTGTTCCCAAGTCATCAACTCATGTGTCATTCCCATTAATGTGACTGGTAAATTTAAAAATATTATGTTTTTATGTCTGAATATGTTTTATTGTGGCATGACTGAGCTGTGGTGTAGATTTCTTAAATTTATTTGTCATTCTGGCCTTCAGCAATGCTAGCTCTCTTTAGCTCTTCATTAGCTTTTCATAAAGGAATAGTCTGACCTTTCGGGAAACATGCTCATTTGTTTTCCTGCTTATGGTTAAACGAGAAGATTGATAAGATGTTTTTGTCTGTTAAATGCGAGGCTGCAGCCAGGAGATGGTTAGATTAGCTTAGAAGAAGAAAAAAGGAAACAGCTAGCCTAGTTTACGGGCACCTCTTAATTTAGTGATTAACTGTTTGTTCAATTTGCACAATAAACAAAGTGTAAAAACAACAATCTGTGGCTTTCAGGATGCAAGAGAGTACATGCAAAGGGAAGAAAACATACTCAGTAACACCTAACTTATCATAAAACCCCCACTTGACAGAGACGGGCTAGTTGTTTTTCTCTGTTTCCAGTCTACATGCCATGCTAAGCTAACTATCACCCAGCTACAGTTTTATATTTAGTTCATAGACATGAGAGCAGCATCAATATAATCATCTAATTCTATAAGAATGCAAATAAAATGTCAAAAGATTACTGTAACATTTATTCTCACAGTTTAGCTAACAGTTAAATGAAATAAGACACAGTGTGTCTTTAGTCTGCTCACTTTACTGCTGTCATTGATAAGCTTTGGCACTCCTGATTAACACTGCTCAGTTTATGAGAAGAGTTTACTTAACCGCCATCACAAAAAACTTAAATATATGTGAGAAATTTTAAAGTTCTGCAACTTATAATAAAACCTTGAGGTTATTATAGGCGTTGATGTTGCCACAGAGAATCAGTCTCAATGTGCAAGTCATGCTTTGAACCCCAGTTAATTTTCTTTCTCATGCTTTGACGCTTTGTGCATGTGATTGCGAGGCAAGACACTGTGACATGAATGCTAATCACTTCTGTCCGAACCGTTGAAAGGGCCGGCCCGATGTTATTTGCTCTCACTCACATTGACTCAAAAGCAGAGTTGTACGCCAACGCTGGCTGAGTCAGAGACAGTTGAGGGAAAAATGCACATTGTAAGCAAAGTCCAGCGATTGCTATGGTGCTGAAAGGCCTGACCTGTTTTATCACATGATGGTCATAACGTTTGTCGAGGGACATGAAGCAGACAAGCAGGAGACACAACAACACTGAGGCAGAATGTAGGATTTTGCCTTCAGTTTGGTTTCCCTTTTTTTTTTCATGTTTTGTGTTAAAACACAAACATGGTTTACCATTTTTTTTATTCCATTACTTCACATAAATAATCTGACAGATCAGACATTTTTAATCCAGACACCCAGCGTGTCTTACTCTAGTGTTTGAGCTCCATCAAATAACTGTCCTCTGCTATTTTTATAGAATATCTAATTTAGTTCAGTTGAGTGTTACAGACATTTTTTTAAACAGACAGCGTGAGAGTTAAAGAAGGAATCGCTGCAGTTGCCTCTAAACAAAGATTCCTCAGATGTCCCGTCTCCGTTGCAGGGGTTGGCTTTGACAGAGATGCTAGTGTGCGCTGCTCGCTCGTTCACTCGCAGTCTTTGCTTCAGAGGAGGAGGAAGCTGAGGAGACGGAGGACTGTCGCCGGCGTTCCCAGACAGGTGCAGCGAGACTTAGGTATGTGGTTAATTGTGACCTAAGATTATTAGACTCGTCCTGTCGTTATGCTGCTGATGAAGTAAAATAAAGGTAATGTTTATGTTATTAGCTGTAATGTTTTACACATATTGTCACTTAAACAAAAAAGGGTTTAAGGGTCTTCATCATATTGTTTTATTTTTCCAGTACAGATAAAATGGTTACCAGTTACACAAAATAGTGAATTATCAGTCTGTTTACGCCTGATAATGACGTGCATCTTGGGTAATTTGATCTCAAGTGGATTTCCATTTGGTATCACAAGCATCTCATTTTGAGTGCCCACTTGTAATTGAATCTCACTTACCAGCTTTACAGCTATTAATCTTTCTTTGCAATCAGATTTTCAGCCAAACAGTGGTAACCAACATACTGGGACAAATGGACATGATTTTTACACAATGAAACAAATATTTGAATATGTAACTTTTGCAAAATTTACAAGAATTTTTCATATAAAGTCTTTTACAAGGTCTAAATTTTCTAGAGCAACAACTCAGAAAAAATACAAAATTTTTCAAGAGAGTCTGGGAACTTTCTTCACAGCAAAAAGATGTAGCCTCTGTTAGTTACTGTTTACTTTATCAGTAAAATGTGACACTTTACAGTCAATGAGATGTTGATTCTTTTCTTTTTAGTCTAAATGGTGAAACCAGCTGAAACGGTGTTCAAACAGCTGCTAATTACCATTAGGTTAGACTTCTATAGACAGAGTAGCCGACAGGACGGCACAGCAACAAACTGACAATTTTGTTTTTACAAGTAAAGAAACAACTTGGTGCCAAATTCCAAGAAGCCATAGAAGAGTAAAAATATGCTGTAGCCATTTTGCAAAATTAATTTATTTTCCCTGACTAAGAATATATTATTTTATTAAGGGAGTCTTTCAATGTGGCTCACAAAACTACAAAACTGTAACATTTAACAATCCAAGTGCCTCTTAGATGCATTTATACATGAACCCAGAGCTGTGGACTTATCATTTAACCCAGGACGCATGATAATGCCGGTTGTGAAGATGCCTTTTGACACACCATTACACATGTTATGGTGTGTTAAAATCCGTATAAAGTATACTACAGAAGAAAAGCTGAAAGATGAGCTTTTATAATAGGCCAACATTAATATGAAAGGAGACATATTTCCATTGTTAGCCTGCTCTGTTTTTAGGATATTTTTGGGGCATTTCATGCTTTTATTAGCCACACAACAGTAGAGAGATTAAAGGAGGAGAGAAAGAGATGGGGAATGACACGCAACAAAGGTCCCAGACTTTAACCAGAGATTTTATGATCCTTGTCGACGCCTTAAACCACTAAAAAGTGTACTTTATGTTTGTATTATACAGGAATATAATGTGTGCTCAGTTCAGTTTTGATTAATATTTGTATCTGAGTTTGTTATTCATGCTCTTTGTTTCCTCTTTACACAGACTCTGACGATTCGCCTGGTTCCAGAGAGCGGACAGTGATAGTTCACACGAGTCCTGATATCACTCCCTCCAATGAGGAGCTAGCCAGCCATCACAGCACCAGAGACTCAGGTTGCCAAACAGAAGACTTTTTAATCTCAGGAGCGCCATCTCGGAGGAGGATCAGGGCCCAGAGAGGTCAGGGAGTCTCCCTCTCTCTTTCCCACTCTGCGGGCAACATCTCGTGCCTGCCAGAAAGCACTGACGACATGTTCTCCACCTCTGTGGGTGCACGTCTGCGTTCCAGGAGTCTGCCTCGAGACGGGAACCGGATGATGAACAACGGGCACAATGACAGCGAGGACGAGGCGGAGCTCTCCCCTTTTGACACTGAGGACTTCCTGTCTGGACCAGTGGAGTTGATTCTGAAGGACGAGGAGGAGAGCACGGATGACCAGGCATTGTCTGAACACCAGAGGGCACTGAAGTACAAGCAGCTTTCAGAGAGTCCAGAGCGCAGCTGGATGGAGAGGACCAGATCCCAGCTGCCCAGGAAGGTCGACATGGGCAGCTGCGAGATCTCATCCAGTTCGGACACCTTCAGCAGCCCCATCCACTCAGTCTCCGTCGCAGGTGTGCTGGGAGGACAGATGGACCACAAGGACGACCACCAGTCCTCGAGTGGGAACTGGAGCGGCAGCAGCTCCACCTGCCCCTCGCAGACCTCAGAAACCATCCCACCAGCAGCTTCTCCACCACTGACGGGTTCTTCGCACTGTGACTCCGAGCTTTCCCTAAACACTGCCACTCACGCCAACGACGACCAGACGGGCTTCATGCTGGACCACTACCAGGGCCTGAGAACACAGCGGGCCGGCTCCTTCTCCTCCACAGCTATGGACATATTAGAGGAAGTAGGAGTCAGCACTCCCATCGAGGGGGAGTGGAGTTACTCCCATCCAGACCCTCCAGGCCCACAGGACTTCAGCCCTGAGCCGAGCAGAGAGGCTGAGAGCAGCCTCGGCTGCCCCAGTTTCACCAGTATGGCCACCTGTGAGAGCAGCTACTCCGACAAACCCCCATCAGAGAAAGCTGACACCGTCTCACATTACTCTGTAGACACTGAAGGCTACTACACCTCCATGCACTTTGACTGTGGTCTAAAGGGTAGCAAAAGCTTCACTTATAACTATGCAGCCCTGGGCTCTGATTGTGGCCTTTCTGAATTAAGTGGTCACATGACTCTGGGGAGACGCTGCCTGTCTTTAAGAAAACCAAAGGTGAAGCCGTCTCCGCCTAAGAGGAGTTCATCCTTAAGAAAAATATGCAGTGAGGGAAACATCCCTGACAAGAAAGAACCAAAGATTAGTTGCGGGCAGGAACTTCCACTGTCTTCCAAGGAGAGGAAGCTGCAGCTGGTTTTATCAGGCTCTCCAGGTCATATAGAAAACTCTTCACTGGTCAGAGAGCCCCTTGTGGTGTGGGGGGTCGAGGGGTCAGCCGATCTGCCAGACTTGGGCATGTTTAGCTCCACAGATGCACATTCGTTTAAGGATGAGGGGGTTGTTCAGTCAGACTATGCAGATCTGTGGCTCCTGAATGATTTAAAATCCAGCGATCCTTATCGATCTTTGTCAAACTCCAGCACAGCGACGGGTACAACTGTCATCGAATGCATCAAGTCACAGGAAAGCTCCGAGTCTCAGACGTCCCAGTCTGGCTCCAGAGCCACCACCCCTTCACTGCCATCAGTGGAGGGAGAATTCAAGCTAACGTCTCCAGAGAAGCTGGCAGGTCTGGCCAGCCCATCCAGCGGCTACTCCAGTCAGTCAGAAACCCCCACCTCCTCGTTCCCCTCCGCCTTCTTCCCTGGACCGCTGTCACCATCCAGCGGCAAGAGGAAGCCCAAAGTCCCGGAGAGGAAGTCGTCTCTGTCATCGCTGTCACTGCAGTCGCTCTCCTGCAGGGATGGAGCCGCCTCGAAGAAAGACCTGGAGCTGCCTATAATCCCTCCCTCCCACCTCGACTTAAGTGCCCTTCAAAGTGGCGTCAACAAGGCTTCAGCTTACAGGACCCAGATTCAAGCTCTTCACCAGAACAAGCAAAAAGCTGCAGTGTCGGCCAAACCTGTGGCACCACCCAACTCGGAGGTGTTTAATGCCCTCTCCATGTCCATCACACCTACAGTGCTGCACTCAGTACAGCTCCGATCCATCAGCAAGGATCATGAAGGAGGTCACGAGGACAGAACA
The DNA here is from genome assembly GCA_029814765.1 of Acanthurus leucopareius. Lineage (NCBI taxonomy): Eukaryota > Metazoa > Chordata > Actinopteri > Acanthuriformes > Acanthuridae > Acanthurus > Acanthurus leucopareius. The sequence continues at coordinate 8,621,482 of JAQMCX010000046.1, forward strand.
AGCTCAAAATTAAAATGTCCCACTGTGAACTTAACTAGCACACTTTCAAGTAGTAAATCTGTAGATCTTAAGAGTCCTCTGTTATACAACTCACATCAGCATCGATCATCTAAAGGGTCATGTGAATCAATGTTTACCTCAAATGAAGAGCTTGCAGTTGGAGAGGCAGCATGTCAGAGTGAAATGAGGAAAGAGCAGGACAGAGAAGCTCCTTTAGAGAACATGACAGCATTCAGTCTACAGTCAGAGCCGCCATCTTTAGACCCTCCAAAGAGGACGGCAACTCATGCTGGAGATCCATGCAGGGAGTCTTTAGAAACATCTGACTGCAGCTCGCAGCCTGAGCCTTCACAGCAGCAAAGAACTGAGCCGACTGATGAAGATGAACCGTGGCAGATCAAACCAGGTCCTCCTCTCTCTGTTCAGCACTGTTCACCCAAGAGATCCAGATCCAGCAGTCTTGATCAAGTACCTGCTACTGACAGCCAATCAGAAGCGATACAGGAGAGTTCAGTCACCAATGAAGGTAGCACAGACGTAGAAAATGAGCCATCAGGTGTTCCAGCCCAAAGTGCCTCCCAGGATGCAAAGAAGGAGTCGACAGCAGAGACTGAGGAAAACTCCAGTAAAGGTAGAATGTCACTGTTGTTTTATGTTATATTTTTTGTGAATATATTTGTCACTCTCTCTCTCTTCTCTTTCTAATTCAGTATCAAGGCTTCTTTGTGATTGGACAATAGGAATTAGATTTTCATATAATTGGACATTTATATCATTACCATTATTCCAATAATGAAATCATAAATGATAATTAGAGCTGATAACAAAGCCGAACATCACTCATGACCTCATGCATCAAACATAACATAGCTGTCCCACAACCCTGTTCCATTAATTAATAAGCATAACATTTTATTATACGGCTTTTATAATTGTGTTTGCAGACAGCCGCGATAAGCTGACAGAAGTGATTAAACAGATTATGTCAAAGCATTTGATTTGAATCTGTTCTTTGCTGTATTATTGATGTCAGTCAGATTTGATTAAGTCAGAGTGATGGAATAATAATTTATTTTTAAATACAGAAATGGTTTTCTAACCAGCTGAAAAATCTACATCGTATTTCCCTATCAATAATGAAAATTATCTTAAGTTAATGGTCCTTTACATTCTCATCCACAGGTGTAGAACATACAGTATATGCAGATGTTTAAATGTTGATTCATTACTGTCAACAGACTCTTCACCCAGTGATAATGCAGTGTCCCCTCTGAGTGACGAGTCGAGGACGGAGGATGACAGCGTGTTTCTGTCTCCCACTAAAGCTCGAACCACTGAGGATCTGTTCGCTATGATACACAGGTAAGCAATTCTGTTTACAGCACCTCTGTGTTTCCTCCATGTTTACAAAGATTCTTAACCGGACCTTTTTAATGTTCAGGTCCAAGAGGAAAGTGTTGGGCAGGAAGGATTCAGCTGAGTTGGGTGTGAGGAGCCGCCTCAGTGCTGCATCAGGAAACACGCCACCCAGCAGCAACGTGAGCTCGCCGGTCTCGCTGGTGTCACCCTCCTCTGTCGTGACTCCACCAGGCATGCAGAGAGTCACGGGGTCCATCTACAGGAACGCAAAGAAGTCCAGCACCTCCAACGAGGAGTTCAAACTGCTGCTGCTCAAAAAGGGCAGCCGCTCGGACTCAAGCTACCGCATGTCTGCTACGGAGATCCTCAAGAGCCCCATTACTCCTAAATCTGGAGATTCCCTTATGGAGTCACCCAGACATCCTGAGGAAGCCACCTCCCCCTCGCTACAACAGCAGCAGCTTCCATCTGGACAAGATCAGCTCTCAAGCCCTTACCCCAAAGCCAACGCTGAGGGCTTCTCCCCAAAATCCTTCCTAATGTCTGCTGCTTCCAGGCAGGGCCGCTCCAGAATTCCCCCGCCCGCCAACAGCAGCCGCTACGGCGTGCGCAGCAGACTGTACTCGGCGCCCATGCAGGCGATCTCTGAGGGCGAGACGGAGAACTCAGATGGAAGTCCTCATGACGACCGCTCGTCACAAGGCTCCACGTAAAAAAAAAAAAAACCAGAGTAAAAGTGTCAAAAGGTATGAAATTATTTTGTTAGTTTACAGTTAAATCAAATGGACCAGAATGAGTTATAATATATATGAGGTGAGGTGAGGTCAGGAGCACTGATGAGGTTAATGTGGTATATAGAACACTAGGGACAAACCATTTTGTTAATAATAAAAATAAATTTATGAAATGTGGTTGAGTTTCATAGCTGTTTCCTTTTTGGTTGTTCTGTGGGTACTTTAAACACTTTTAACTGTGTCAAAAATGTTTTTTACTTAATCTCCTTATGATATAAACACTGAGCATTAGAAACAGGAAACAGGATTATTAAGCATCTGCAGTCTGATTAATAATGAGGAAAACATTATTCCTGTCTAGTTCTATGGAAAATAAAAAGGCTTACATGTTTCTACTAAACTTTAGTTTTGGTTAGTTATGGCACATTACCCAAAGCCATGTGAGACACCCAAATGGTTGCCTTCTTTCAGCCCTGCAACAGTAAAAATTTACTGCTTTGCTATTAGATTTATCTTCAGAATTAAAAAAAAACCTCACACTTTGACATTTATATCAGTATAATGTAAAAACAGAGAGATATATGGGAATAACTGTATGTATTCTGTGAATACCTATGCAATCAGATACACAATTTTTGTATTTCTTCAAGCCAGTCATACAGATTACTTTAAAACTCCCCCAAAATGAACATCAGGACTGACACTGTGAGACAAACAGCAGTGGAACAAAATGTGAAGCCTTGAGGCATCGATTCATGTAGATGTATTTGTATATTTTACTCAGTCCTTTTAAAAATGTGTTGCAAATTCCATCAAAGACAGCTTACTGTTGCAACAATTTAAAAAATTCTCATGCAATAAGGAGAAGAGACAGGAAAAGTCAAAGCCAAGCACTGAGCTGACAATCTTAGGAGGTGAGAAGGGAGCAGGTGTTAACATGGGAGGCGACAAAGTGACAAAAAGTTTGAGGTGGTGAAAAAGGAGAGCTGTAAAAAAAAAAAAGAACAAGGAGGTCACATGTTTTTTATTAAAAAAAAAGTGTAACAGTGGTCATTTCTGGTTTGCTGACTTGATGTGTTTACGAATTGTTGAAAGAGGCAAGTGGAAAGTGTTTAGGAGGATCAAATATGCCTTATTTTACTTCGCTCAGCAAGAGACAGCAAGTGACAAAGCAGCTTAGCATAGAGCCACTAAAGTCCTGAAAGGTGATAACTTTTTAATAAGTTCTATTAGTGACCTTTGTTTAATTTCTATCCTTATTTCCTGTCCTCTCTTTGGTTTATAAAAGAATACTGATATCTGATACTCAATATCAGATATCAGTGTTCTGTAAAATTTGTCATACTGTTGTTGCAATCATGACCAATACTAACGAGTATGTTTACATGTCTAATGTTAAGTATTTTAAAAGTACTTTAGATATTTGATGCTTTTATTTTCAAAGGTTAAGTCAGGAAATAAGTAGAGAGATGACACACAGAGGTCACTGATATAAGTTTTTTTTTTTATCTTGTGCGCACAAATTAATAAATAACTTGTCTAAGTAACCTTTGTTTTATCTCTGCTTCTTTCCTGTCTGCACTTCAGAAAATAAAAGCATCTAATGCCTAAAAATATTAAAAATTCGGCACAATAATTGTCATGATTGCAATAATAGAATAACAATAACCTTATTTTACAATATGTGGATGTCTTATCTTTTGAGATATTTGATGCTTTTATTTTCTAAAGAGTCAACAGGAAATATGCAAAGAGATGAAACAAAGGTTGCCAGTTGAAGTTATTACTTTGCTTGTACAAGATGATGACTTGTGTGCATAAAATAAAAATGTTTAGGGTCTTTAGGGTCTCTGTAGCCTGAGCCTCAGCAAGTTGAGTGTATTTGTGAGATTTCTGGGTTTTGATGGCAGATGTAGGTTTAAATTTGGAGCCACGTTATCATCCATGATGAAAAGAACAAGTTCTGGGTTTATAAACATGGCATTTGTTGCTTTTTTGTACCAAATGCTTGACTATTTTTTTCCCCATCAAAATCTAACCTGCCACGATTTTCTGTGTCACATCAAACTGAATATATTTATTTTTATAACTGACACAGAAAAAAAACCTCTGCACGCTCCCTGATTCAGTTTTACACCTTCAGATTACTGAAATACTAACATCTTTAGATGGAAGTATGTCATGAATTGCTGGCATTATTAATAACATATAATATTCAGATGCTTATCTTGTTTATAAGAGACAAATTTTAAATCTTATTTCAGACACTGGTTGCAGAAATGAATAGTAAAGCAACTCATTTATGTCATTAAAAGATGGCACGAACAGTCATAAGCTACACGTGAGGTTTTTAGTTGTAACCCTGGAGCTCTGCGTCCCACATACTCACTAAAATACATGGTGTTCATTGCAGTGATGGTGCTTAGCCATTATGCAAAAAATGAAAGAGTCTATGTAGCCATATTGCCCTATGGAAGGCTGCTCTTCCCTATAGGTACACTGTAAATATCAACTTAATTTTGGCCTTAATGATACTTAATGATACTCCATACTAATGCAATGTCATAAAACAGGGTACACAATGGGTTATGTCTGTGAGCCTTCATTCCAACCTGTTTATTTTTTTGATTTTTTTTGTTTTTTGCACTGATAAAGTGATGTTTGTGAAGTTTCATTCGTCTCTTGCTGTACCTGGGGATATTTATAGACTTTTACATGGAGCTGTTTGACTTTCCTTGAATAATATTCACACCCTGCGTACGCTTTAGGAGTGGACTAGATGCTTCTGCCAAAGGCTAGAACGAGCACGTTAGCGGCATCAAACTGTTTCTCTCTCTTCTGGTTTACTTGACTGAAAACACAAAAACCAACACTAAAGAACTACAGCGTAACTTACGGTACTAGATGCATTTCATTTCACTTCAGATCGACCTCTCTGTACTGTAGGTATCGGCTTTGTATTTTTTTGTACAAACTTGTAAATACAACAACTTTTGGGGTTTGTCACAAAGGTTGATGAATTGTTTCTTATGTAAAAAAAAATAAAATGTTTTCAAAGTTTACATTAATTTCAAACCTTTGTATATTTTTGAGCTGTGGAACACTTTGTCTTGTATTTATTTTTTAGTAAGCATTGTGGAAATCCCATAGTAAATCCTATCAAAGCAAAGTGCTAGCACAACAAGCTGCTTAGCAAATGTGTGTAAAAAGACAAATAAATGTGACTGCTTTAAAAAAAAACGACTCTCTGGGTCAGTGATGATGATTATTGGTCTTGTTTTAAAGGTGTTATAGTTTTTACTTGGCCTCATAAAAAATAAAGGACCTTATATTGTGATTTACTCCAACAGAAGCTGTATTTGTGGTACCAGAGGTGTAATGTAACTTAGTACATTTACTCAGGTACTCATGCACTAGACAAATTAAAGATGTTTGTACTTGTGTACTTAATGCATTTAATCCATTACATTTATTTGGCACATTAAGTTATTGTAGATATTAATATTTTTCATTAAAAAAACACTCCATAGCTTTATAAAATATGATGTATTGTTATTGACTACTGGTGATTGATTACCTATAGCATGCGGTATAGTCTAATAAGCTTACCGAGGTACAATACAAAGTTACCTTCAACCTAATGTATTGTAATATAATATTAAGTGCTTAACCCTTTATTTACCCACTCTACACTCTACACTCAAAGGGGCCATTGAGTACTTTTGAGAGTGGTAGAAGGATACCTAAAGTACATTTCGCAAAATACTTGAGTACTTTAGAAACATTTGAACTTTTAAATTTGATAAAGTATTTTAATGATGTAGTGTTGCTATTTTTACTGAAGTAAAGTATCTGAAATAATCCCTTAATTTGTGTGCTTCTCATAAATTGAATATATGTGGCTGCAGTGTCACCTTTACTTTCAAAAGATGGCGCCATATCTTACAATAAAACAAGGCTGTACAGTAAAAGGCTGTGTTTGGTTTCTCAGAGTGGTACATGAGAATAAGACATTACAACCTACAGAGAACTGAAGACTCTGTGCATGAAGAAATGTAAATGTGAGCATGAAAAATAAAATTTAAAACACTGTCTTATACTGACCAATTTTGCTTTTGCACTGCAAGCAAAATGCTTGATAATTATATAATGTTTACTATCTTGACTTTAAGCACATAAACCTTATGTTTTATCTGTTTCTTAAACCAAAATAAAACCCTTGCAGGTCTGAGTGATATTCTATATCATAAAAAAATGGCACAGCCAACATTAATTGAAGATGACACTAGAGGGCGCCATTCAGCTGAACTCTCAGGAGAATGTCCACTGAGTATAAGCTAATGCAAATTGGGAGTAAATTTAAATTAGGCCTCTTTGTGTCCTGGCCAAAGAAGAAACATGGCTGAGGTTTGTTCTACATCTCACATCTGGATAGGTTCCCCTCGAGGCTCAGCTGTAGTTATTTACCAGTCGTTTCTGCATGTGTTATGTCACTCTCATGCGTTCGTGGTCGCCGTCCAGCTCCAGAGTCAATGTGAATTCCCTTTGTTGTTCTGGCTCATGTCAAACTGGCCTGTGACGGACAAAAACTCCTTGTTCTCAGTCGGTGCATGTCAACTGAGCTGAGACTGTACATGAGGGGAAAAAAAGGTAAACAAAGCCCACGACTGTTTGGCTGTTTGACACTCAAAGTGGGCACCAATCAAAGGGCACACTGACCATGAACTTTGACCTCCATTACCATTGGAGACATGATGGCTTGGCATGAGGATGGGGTTGTAGGTGGTGTAGAAATTAGGTATTTTGTTCCCATGAGAAATTTATGGAACATATCACAGAGTGTTCAGTGTGCTTAGGATACAAGGATACAAGGAAGTTTATTGGTCATTATACAACAAGTTGTATAATAAAATTAAAATGTGGTTCCCTCT
>JAQMCX010000046.1:8628605-8728989 GCA_029814765.1 Acanthurus leucopareius
AACGACTGGCACAATAACAGATTGAGATATAACACATTGAAATAATATATATATATATATATATATATATATATATATATATATATATGTACACACACACACACACACACACACATACACAGGTGTACGTATATGTGCAAACTTTACAAAACTAGGAAATTCGTTATTTCTTTTAATTTGTATCTAGTGAATGCAACAAGAAGATAGTGATGATAATATACCAGACATCTTAGTGGACATGTCTGGCCAGAAGGGGTCCCATTTCATTTAATTTATTCCCCTGTGATTATATGTTAGCCAGGAGCAGTGCTACATCCAAACAAGGCTGAAGGCTCTTATCCTGGCTCTCTTTCCTCTTCTCGGTTGGCAGTCCAATTGGTCTAGCTTAGTGGACAGAAGATGCTGTGGTGGTAAGGGTCTAAAAAACTTGCTGCTCTTAATCCTGACACTACACTTCCTTCAGCAATATTGAAAGATGCATTTCTTGAACAGTTAATGGATTTGCTGGCAATAAACCTGGAAATATAACGATAAAAGGTGTAAGAGACATTTGAGTTTATGCTGTGGCTTTGAACCTCCCACCACTTGGGGGAGCAGTGTTGCCAATTTGTCAAAGGCCAAAGGTCTATATATTCAATGGGACAACTGGGCTAAGGTGTTGCTGGTTGGCAAAGGCAAACAGTTTTAGACCGTGACCGTGACAGGATCGTTTTGTTATTTTGTCTATATTGGTAAATAGTCGATCTGGTGAAAATGAATGTTGGCCCAGTTTTGCATTTTATTTTGGAAACCAGTGAACTGAACACATTGCACTGTAAGCAAATAAATCTTCATTGAACTGAAACCATGCGCGTCGCCAGACACTTTTTACTGGGGCATGTGCCCCGATAAACATGCGCCGTGACCCCCTGTAAAATTCTCAATGAAATTTCATGAATGAGTCTATTTTTCATCACAGAATAATATCTGTACCCCTGCACGATGACTAACAGCTCCTGTGACAGTGCCAAGCCTATTAGGGCTGCAGCAAAATCACTTCAAGGAGTCGAGAGGTTGCATTGCACTCGCAGGCACTGGGTGCGTCTATGCTGCATAATCACTGAATGGAACGGACGACACCTAGCGCGCGAAATTTAAATACAAGCACTGTGATTGCTCACTGTTTGTGGAGTACACTTGTCAGCGGACAGCTAGCCTACAGGCTGCCGTCATGGACATAAGGAAGTTCTTTAAAAACAGAGGGGGACTGGGACAGAGAAGCAGCAGGGCAGAGGAGAAATGGGAATGAGATGGAGAGAGGTAGGTTAAGTTTTTTTTGCTTGTTTTTCTTTGCCCCTTTTTGCACTGCACCAGATGTTAATGGAAATAATTTCGGGAGAGAGCCCAGCTAATGTTGCTTATCCACAGGAGGTTAACACACTGACATACGTTGCTCGGTTGGCTGGGATTTTTATCAGGCTGCTTTTATTTTTAGATAAACCGCCAAAGAGAGATGCTCCAATTAAATGACATTCAGTTAGTGTACACATCACTAGATCCAGTGATGTTTCCGTCCCTTTCTCACATCCTTCAGATCGCTCTCACAATACCTATCAATAACTGTAGCTGTGAGAGATAGTTAAGCGTTTTTGAGGCTGTGCCCCTCCAAAGCTGCGGGTCTAGCAACGCCCCTGACAGAAAACAGTGGAGTGGACATTTCCATCATGTAGTCACGCGTCAAAACAATCCATCGGCAACCATTGTGACCTGTTTTGATAGGCAAAGGGGTTACTAAAATTAAGTCTAAAACTTGCTTCATTGAGGGCTACGTTGGAGACGCTGTCGCTTCACCGTGAGGACAGCACTGGATACGACTGTTGCTGTGAGGACAGTGCTGGATGCTGCTGCTGTTTGGCCACTTTTGAGTCGAACGGCTTTCTTCCTAGCTTGGAACTGGAGCTGCGGCCTGTCAACAGAGGAACCGGTACACCAAGACAACACACCAGTATGCTGGCCAACGACAAGGTATGTATAGCGCTACACTAATGGCCATTATGGTAACGTTATCGGTAAATATGTGCACACAACTTTGCACGTAAAATCCAATGCATTGGTGGACTGTCTGAGCGGAACGGAGAGCATTTGCAATTTGCATTAGACTGTGCGCATGTGCAATTTGCAGAAGGTTGCGCGTGTTTGCAATTGGCATAAAGACTGCTAATTTGCATTATCATGAGGAGGGATAAACTTCCCTCTTGATTGATTTATTGATTGTATAAAAAAATAAAATAAAATGATTAAACATGGAGGAGTGCAGATAGTGCATTAAGTAGTCTCACAGCCCAAGGGAAGAAGCTGCTCTGTAGTCTGGTGGTACGGCAGCAGATACTTCTGTATCTTTTGCGTGACGGCAGCAGGGTGAACAGGCTGTGGCTGGGGTGGGTGTTGTCTTTTAGCATCCTCTTGGCTCTGCGCAGGCACCTCACCTCCCCGATATCATTGATGCTTGGTAGATGGGTACCAATGATGTTTTGGGCAGTTTTAATCACTCGTTGCAGAGTCTTCCTGTCCTGGGCCGTGCATCCCATGCCAGTTGGTGATGTTTCCAGTAAGGATGCTTTCAATCGCTCCTTTGTAGAAGCTGACAAGAACTTGGCGTGGGAATTTTAGACTGAGAATAAAACTAAAATACACTGATCCAAGATCAGCTCCACCCTACATAACCACAAGGAGTCATCCCAAAGGCTTTGATGGTGTCTGACTACAGGGATGTCTTTCTTTCTGTGTTTGTCTTTGTCTTTGTGCCATTATTTGCCCTCCGGCTTTAAAGACAGTAGGCTTCATAGATATTACACAAGCCTTTTAAGCAACAGTCGGCCCAACAAGACTTTTATCATCGTATGATTATGAAGAACACAGACAAAGGACCAGTAAAGACCTTCAAAAGGACACAAGTCTGCAGACTTAAGGGACTGTACGAAAATTATCTGGTTGTGAATTTGTTAAGCTTTAATTATGATACAACTATGATTTAACTGCCCTTCATTAAAAATATGTGTCTGTATTGTTACTAGTTTGTCATAAATGTACTCTTTTGAGATAGTGTGTGAAAGGTAATTGCATTTTTTTCCTGAAAATAAGGGTCCAAGAAATATTGATAAGGGTTTTGCTTTTTAATAAAATGAATTAAAATATTCATTCTCCCTCCTCAACACAGTTATTTTTACTCTGCCCCTAAATGTAAAGTGCAATCAAAGGACCTTCAGATGACTTATTGCATCTAAGTAATGATTAAAGTTAATATTGTTGTATTACGTCTATTTGAAGGGACAAGATGATAATATAGAGAATCATTCAGTCTCTGTAATTTTAATGTTGTGTGACAGATTTTCTATCATGTGTAGCATAAATGTCTGTTTCTGGGGCTGATCCACACAGAATGAATTGATTCTGACAGTCTAGATAAGAACACCTGCAGGGATATCTGTCCACTCTGTAAGTAGAAAACTGTCAGATATTCATTGTTATTAAATTTGAGTCACAAAAACAACACATTTAGTCCTGATCTGAGCTGCTCTTCCCTCCGTGTGAGTAATACTGACTGTAAAAAGGGTGGGGGGAGGAACATGGAGGAGGCAACCACACCAAACTCCCCACCAGGCCACCAGGGTGTATTGTGAGGCTCATTATAGTGCATTAAACAGACTCCCTGCGGAACAATGAGAGGCCCTGGGGCCCCGAGGCAGAGCTTGAGGCTGGCTGGGACTGATATGGAGACCCAGGGGATCCTGCTCACCCAGGCCTGTCACTACCAGACTTTCATCCACAGCTGCCAAACACTACTCTCTTCTGCCTCTGTCATCAGCAGCTTTAAAATGAAAAATAAAATACAGTCTAAAAGCATTGCAGCATTCAGAAATCATACTCTGTTTCTACGTTGCTCCTAAATTGTACCCACAAGATATTTACTTTTCATGACCCTCACATACTTACATGGTATTTTCTTCTGTGCATTTTTTAACTTTATTTTCATCATATATATATGTTGGCTTTATGATGAGGTCACTCCCCTCGTTAAGTTCTTTCAGTAGAGGTTTTTGGAAATTTTTTGTGGCTATAGTCATCATCAGTTAGATTTAATGATTTGGTTTCAGTTTATGCGAGGTGTGGTCTCAGTCATATATTTACATATGCCAAATTACAGCCTGGTCCACACCACACTTTAATATTATAGGGGTCTGTAATTTGGTTCAAATTTAAAGGAGGAAATGGATGTTTACAAAAAGAAACAAAAAATGAAAAACTATCTTGATTTAAAGTCTGGTCATTTAAAAAAAAAAACTATTCATGTATCATTGTGAATCTTTGTATATTGTAGATCAACTATATGGCCCCGTTATAGGCAAATTACATGGTTACATTTACATTTCTGACATGTTGAAAAATGTTCTACTTATTTATAAGAAATGAAAGGCTGGATAATAGAATATATTTTTTCTGCTTATCTTTCCCTTCATTAATCCCACATCCCCTTTAATATGCGACCCCTTGTGGAGGCCCTGCCCCTCAAATTGGGAGCCATTGCCTAGATTACGCAAACTAATAAAAATTATTTAACTAATTAGATGTGCACATAGATAGAAAGACAAGATAGAAACTGACTTCATTTCCCTTTTGGCAAGTATCAAATTACATACTTTACATTACAATTTCTTTTATTCATGTGTTTATGTATTTTTTAGAATGTAGACCTATGAAATTAAGCGAAATTGACATATTATGAACACATCATGTTTTGTAACTATCTGCAATATGTGTTATTTATGTAATTATTTTCATCATTTGAGAGAAATGGGTGGTGTTGATACAATTTAATTTATGTATGTATAATTTTGGGGGTTTTATTTTATTTGTTGGATCTGTCCCTGTGTGGAGAGGAGGAGGGGGTGGAGGGAGGACCCGCTGACGGTGCTGCGTGCGCAGCTTCAGTCTGGAGTCTATACGACTGGACCGCAATGAAGAGATAAATAGAAGCCTTATCTATTTATTTTAAAGTATCACGGGTCTTGTTCACTGATTATTAAGAGAGTGCAGCCAACCTGGGAAAGCTGCTAATGCGCTCGTCCGCTTGGTAAGTGAGTAAATGTTGTTGTTTGCAGCAAAAACTGGAATTTTATAGAAGAATTACATTAAAGCAGAGGAGATGAAACAGGGTGAGCCAAGGTTTTTTTTTCTGATTTTTTACGTCGTTTACACGCTAAAACATTAGGGAATTTCAACATAAACACGTGGATAAACTGGGTATTATATAGCTAGTGGCACGATCTTGGTTTTAAATCGTATTAAAGCCATTTTTCCTCAATTTTAGGGGCGATTTGCGCAGCTAGCTTATGTGGAGAAACCGTTACTGTCAGTCAGCGCGAGCTCGTTTTTTAAATCAAACGTCAGTTGAGCAGCAACTTTAAAAAAAACGGTTGTGATTGAGCACGAGGACGCTTCTGTCTGCTGCTTACTGCTGTCTTTATGGCAGCGGAGCGTCACGCGCCCTCTTCATGATATTGCCGTGTGATGAGGGGAGACGTGCGCAGAAACGACGCACAGCCGCCCCGCTTCTCTCATGGCGAACCTTCGGCTTTCTGACGGAGCAGACACATCAGCCAGCGGGCTCATAATGCGCGTATCTGTCCGGGAAGACGGTATAGCTGCGCTGTAGGGAAATATAAATGTCACCGATGAGGAAACAAGGAAAATATCCTCAGATGAACCCGGCAGAGTCTCGCTCAGGGCCTGTTACAATAGCCTGGACTTTAATAGCCTGTGCATTTGCGTATATTAGTGTTGTCACATGTGCTATCACAGGACTGGTGTAATAAATCGCAAATTTTTTAGCTATGGGGTTACTGCTGAACATCTTTATGTATGTCTATATTGAGCTAATATATGTAGAAGAAATCATTAAATGCCTTTTAATTTCTAATTGTTCCAATGCAATTTACAATTTTAAGATCATTGTTCAAGGAAAATTGTGTAATCCATACTGTTAGCTTTAAACATACACTAGATGTTTGTATTCATTGTGTCCAACCACCCATTTTCCTAATGAGTTAAAAAGGGTGCTTTTATTATATACTTATAAATATAACAATAATTGTCCCAAGGTTGTAGCCCGACTAAACCAACTGGTTTAATTAGAAGTGCTAAATTATTCATCAAATTTGACTATTAGTGTGGGATTTAGGGGATCAGCTGAAGGACAACCAGCTGAATAATAGAAAATCTGCACTGATGTGAGCGCAGCCTGCATCAGTCTGAGGATGTGAAGCTCATGAATGAGGCTCCATGTGCCTCGCTAATGAGATGTAATTGGCTATTGGAGCGAAGGGGTGTTGAGGCCAATGACCTTTAGATCATAAGCCATGCTCCATCTATCCCTGGTACTTTGTTCCCCCTGAGCATTAAATCACGCAGATAACAAGGAAATCTTATATGAGGAAAGAAGAAGAGTGTGTGCAGTGCAGTTGTTTTTGTTTTCTCCCTGGTAATGACGTAGTAAAGTATACATTCCATCAATGAGGCGAGGAGAAAAAAGGAAATGTGGAAATCATTAGGGTAACAGGGACAGGGGAGGGATTTTATTTGGCTTGCTGTTAGGTCCCCTCTTGCCTATTTACTCAATTAAGCTGTTGTTGGCTGGTGAACAAAAACCTCTTACAGATGATGTGGGAGTTAAAAACAGAATTAGATGTGTTACTTTTCTTATCAGGCTTTAAATAAAAACATAACCTTGCATTCATTCAATGAAAAGATTTACATTTTTTTGTGTTGCATGTTTCTTACATTAGCTCATATTAACTGAAAACTGTGTTGGACTGGTGCTATTTTAACAGCCTTATCTTTAAACTGTATTATCATGTGGAAATGGGAAAGTCCAACTCTTTTTTCAAGCTGGATTTAGGAAGATTTATGTGTTTAACCTAAAGCTATTTGTGGTAATAAGGTTGTGTTTCATTTTCTGAAAATTCTCAGACTCTATATTCTGAACTTTTACAGCTGTACACTGGTCTGATTTGGCTGTTAAAGAGGAGTTAGATTTAACTAGACGAGATGGCAGTAGTTAATCCTTTGCCAAAAGGACTGGGGGTTATTCAAGTTTACTTGAACTTTGAAAGTAAAGAGGAACAAATGAAGACAAACAGTAAGGAAAGATGAGTTTTTTTTATTGCAACTAAAGACATACAATAGATTTTAACTGACTTGAGTTATTTTATTGATGCTGATGTGACCTTGTCCTTTAACCTCTTTTCTCTGTGATAACAGAGAGACAAAGCAAAGTCACAGAGTCAGATAATGCAATGGAGAAAAAAACAGAGATGAACATGGTCTCTGTGTACTTTGGCTCGCTCTAGACTCTGCTGGCTAAACTTCCTCCTTCTGCTGTTCATCTGCAGAGTTTGACATCGTACTACTCACATGATTCGAGTGAAAAAGAGGAGTGAGCTGTGAGCTGCTGAAGGGTGAGAGAGCAACAACATGTCATCCCGGTTGTGATTACTGCTAAGCATCAGGTCACCTGATCTGAAGGATCGAAGGAATGCTCACTGGCACTGTTTTTATGTCTTCTCATAAATAAGGCTGAAGCATGAAAAGATTTTTCAGCCTGACAACTAAATTACAATCAGAGGGGCCATTAAACTGAGTTTATTATGTGAGCTATTTTTCCTCACTTTGTGCATAATCAGGCCAAACCATTAGAGTCTGTGACAGTAGGGGTGTCTTAACCAAGAAAGACTTCTTTCATATTGGTCAGTGAGGCGTTATCATGTCACAGACCTCATGACCACATTATCAAGCAGGAAGTGTCTTGCCACAAACTTCCTGGCATGCAACAGAGACTTTAGAAAAATAGAACAGATCCTAATCTCTTATTCAGGCCTAATTTATAGCATTAGATCCAGCTTTCTATATAATTTCCTTACTGGAAGAGTCTTGCTCATGGATGCTGTATATGTGTAGAAGACTGATGTCTGCCCATGTCTCTGCTTGGATTCTGGATTCTCCAGTCCTTTTTGTCTGGGCTGTGAGTCTAAAACATGCAGGATGAGTCTTGAAGACAAGCAGAATATGTGGTGCATTAGTGTCTTCCATGCATATAGACAACCATGAACTGCTGGCCCACGACTGACCCCTAAACACCCACCAACTACAACGTGGAAAAGACAAGGGAACTGAGGCCTCGAGCTATAAATGCAGAAAAGCTTTTATTAGGTTCTTATAGGGTATGTTTGGGCATGTTTTTGTATTCCCGAGGTGCACACACTTCCCAGGCCTTTCCCATGTGTAAAACAGCAACAAGGTTATCGGCCGACGTCTGGCTGTAGAATCCCCCGTGTAATCCATCAGAGCCATATTACAATGTCTCATCTATGCTACAGAACAATATAAAACTGCCTGCAGGGATAGAGAGCTCCTCCTCTCTGCTCAGTGAGGCAACCCAACACCACATGAAGGCAGCTCAGAAACATAATGTCACGCTTTCAGAAAATTAGAACTGCATGTGTGCATTTAATTGAGTTTTTCACTTAAACTGTATGGCATACTTGGTACATTTTAGGTTGTTTAAAGTGTTTCCCTTCACAAGACCTGAACACATTATCCTTGCTGCTCCCATCAGTATGAATAATTGACAGTGCTGACATTGGATGCGTTGTATCTCCAGGCACCCAAGGGATGTTTTATCACTACAGATGGATGAGGGTTGACAGCCTGTGCAGGCAGGACATGTGTTGTGTGGAAGTGTCATGTACCAAAAGAGGAAATCCAACACACTGCAGGATTATAAAAGCTTTCTAACTACTGGTACACTCTCCTGGGACCGTAGATAGATACATAGATAGATAGTTGATCAATTATAAACTGGGTTATTTATTCCACTTTAAGCTTTTCTGTGTAGATATTGTAGCTTGGGGGTCCTTGGTCTTGCATATGAAGCACTGCTGTCCCTGTAGCTGCATATGGCTTATTACCCCAGGCTGAAATCCCTTCATTTGGAGACCTAAACCAAGAGAGATTAGTGGAGGAGGGGAGGAACGGAAAGATTGGCAAAATGCAAAGATGCAGAGCCTTTACAGAATGTGTGTAAGCAGAAAAACCGCAAAATGGAGTGAGGGATCTGTTATTATTAAGACCAGTTGTCTCAGCTGTTGAATTCAGGAAGCAGGTGATCTGTTTTTATGTTCTCTAAGGTCAACAATCAGGCAAAAGACAACTGGAAAATTTTTTGTTTTGGCTCAGGGCTACAACTATTAATAATTAATTTTATTAAATCTGTTAATTGTCTTATACCTAATAGCTGTATATTTTTGTAGTACATGAACAATTCATAGTGGTTTACATGAGGCATGTAACGGCTAAATTGTCATTACCTCCGTTTTGGATCCATCTCTGTTTACCTTTTTAATTTTTAATCACAGTACCAGCTGGGGATAATAGGGCTCTGGGACATAGAACAGACAGCCTCAGCCATGTTCCCACTCTCAATTTCCTGTGTTATATTACAATGGCTCTGCTCTAACTTGGTTACTCATGATGATATCTAATGAACTGTAAAATCCCCTCATTTTCATTCAGTTTATTGCAACTGTTTGTTTGGGATACGTTTTAAGGCCCATAATGCATTTTAATTGTATGTTTTATTTTTCTGCCAGAGGGAAACATTTTCCACCAGTTTAAGTGAAGGAGCCAAGCCAGTTTGTTGGACATGGCCACTTTATTTGTCAGAGTCTGTTAAAAGTGGAGCCTAAAAAAATGTTGGTTATATTCTAGTTGATGATGCTGGAGGAGCTTTTTCAAGAGACTTTGACCTTGATGATGCCATAGTGATGTCATCTGGGTTATCTCAGACTGGGCTTGGAGATTAAACATTTCATCACAGAAAGTTTGTGTAACAAATTGAAGATGTGGGGTTTAAAGATGTGGATTTTTACCAGGCAGAGAGGGTTGCATTGTGGGATATGTTGGAACCAGTGTATTTTGGAGCCATACTTGCACAAGAGACAAAAAGTAAGGAAATGTTGGCTTCTCAGTCTTTGAACCCTCTTTAATGTGCTTCTCACAAGTCACCCAAGTTTATGGAAGTGCAATACTTAATCTCTGAAGAGCCCCTTTGTTTTTATTTGATTTTTGTATTGAATATTTTGCTGTAATAGTTAAAACGTATAAAAACTATTAATAACGCCAATAAAAATAGCTGAGCTGTATGAGACACAACATGGAGCAAGTGTCCTTCAAATGGCTCAAAGGAAATATTCCATTGAATCCAACAACATTGTGAACTGTCTGGAATACATGTGTAAAATTTTCCACATTATAACACATTCTTGAAACTTCTGCATATAATTTGACATTCTGTTTCCTGTGTTTCAAGGCTGCCTAGAAGAATAATGGAGAAGACCTGTCACTAGCATTGGATGTACATTTGGACTGACTCTTAAGACTGAACTATGGAGGGTAGTGATGATGTGTCTGTAACCGTGACACAGTCCCAGACTGATGTGTGCAGCACTGAGGTGGGAGGAGGAGAAATCCAGAGTAAAGTGGATGATGGAGTAAATCCATCCATCCCTGCTGATTCCTGTGGCAGCAGTGGGACAGAGCTGAGCAAAGAAGGGCTCTCTAACCTGGAGCCTCCTGCGCCATCTGTAGTGAGTCCCACTGCTGAATCTCCAGGAGGTGTGGCGCTTAAAGTGGCCACAACTGTACTACATCCAGTGTGCCTGGGAGAGAGCCCGCTGATGCTGCCCATTCACCTCCAGATGGCAGGAGCAGCTGGGCCACAGCTCGGCCAAATGGGGGCAGCACCGTACTTGATAACAAGCCAGAGCCCGGTTTCACTTCCCCTGGTCTTGGATCAGCAGGTAATCCAGCACATGAGTCCCTCTGTGATTCCTCAGACCGCTAACTGCCCTCAGCTGCCACTCCAGAGCAACATCCTGTGTCAGAATCCTTTAACATTTGGTTTACCTCCAGCTGTTGACCAGAAGTCAGCAGGACCAACACAGGATGATAATCTGCTCTCTCTCCTTCAGAACCCGGCTTTTGCGGCCATTTTGCAGGATCTCTTCCCTTCCCAAGCCAGCTCATCATCGTGCCAGTCACCAGGTTCTACTTTTTTCCCACTTCCTCCCCTCACACCTCCCTACACCTCCCCTTTGGCACCGTTAGTCCCCCCTGCCACCCTTCTAGTTCCCTACCCTGTCATCATACCCCTGCCAGTGCCACTGCCTGTCCCTCTTCCCATCCCCATTCCTGTCCCTCAGACCGAGGACTCAAAGGGGAACATGCCAAAACCAGTTTGCACTGTGAGTAAAAGCACTCAGACTTCTCCAAAAGATACTACCTCTCCCATGTTGTCTTCTAGCAGAAGCATGCAATCGTTCCAGCATCAAAATGTGTCCCCCACCTCACTTGCTCAAGATGAAGGACAGGCTCTGGACCTTTCTGTCAGAGCATGTCCAGTAGAACTAAAACAGGAATACCCCAGTCCACAGCAGGACAGTGTACTTGACCTATCAGTGCCTGGAGTGAGGAAAAAATGTGTTCAATCAGGCAGAGAAGTGGCTTTTCATTCTGGTCAAGATTCTAGTGGTACTTCTTTGTCTCTGGGGGTCGAGTGCACTCGGAGTTTAGACTCCAAACTCCTGGGCAGTCTGGCTTCTTTGGAGTTCAGTCGGCAGCATAAGTGGGTTGTTGACAGCAGTGCTGGAGGGTCTAGTTCTCGGGGTCAGGAGGCGTCTCTCAGCGGAGCTGGAAACCTTGAAATAGTCAGCACCTCACAGACAGCCAAGGTCATAGTCTCAGTGAAGGACGCAATCCCTGCCATCCTCTGTGGAAAGATTAAAGGCCTTTCAGGAGTCTCCACCAAGAACTTTTCCATCAAACGGGACGGCAACCAGGGGGCACCTCTGCAGCAGCTCTACGGAGTGCCGTCAGCATCACAGGGCGAGCAGCACGACCCCAACAACCCTCTTAAAAAGGTCTCCAAGAGCAGAGCTATCAAACTGAAGAAGGTCAGCTCACAAGAGATCCATTTCCTGCCCATGAAGAAGCAGAGACTTGCAGCGCTGCTGCCCAGGAAGTGAAACTGCTCAGTGGAGGGGATTAATAGCCAGACCACTCTCTGGTAATCCCTCCGGAGCGTGTAACATAAAACACATGTGGGGACGTTCTGTAATCAAACTCATACACTTCAATCTCCAATCAAAGCTCAGAGTTTGCCTCCAACTGTTGCGTAAACTGAGGCTCATGAATGTCTGACAGTGTGACACAGTAGTTAGGGAAATGCTTTCCACTGGACTTTTTTTAATTGCTGTGTTTTATTGTTATGCACTACTCTACAGTGTTATGCTAAACCCAAAATGTTTGTGTGTATGGCAGCTTAATGGGTTCTCCATGTGGCTTTGGAGATTGTCTTTATGAATTGAAGATGCTGAAAACATTTTTGAACTTTATAATTACAGCAGAGACACATGGGTTCCATTTTTCCAGTTTGGGTCATGGTTTGTTTCCACATGTAATTTTTGTTTAAGTGCACTGAAATCCTAAAAAAAAAAAAACCCTGATAGTCGAGGTTCTCACAGTTCACAGCAGAGCAGGACTGGCAGGACATGACTGAGACTGTTAAAACATGTCCCATCGTTGGAAATCCCCTGATTCATCAGTAGCTTAGTGGAGCGATTCATTCTCCTCTGATTGGTAGGGTTTAGCCTGACAGGCTAATAATGACTTGGCAGGGCCAGCACCACAATTTCATTATAATGAAGGTTGGCAAAAGTCGTTGGTCATGACCATAATGCATTCTTATGTTTAACAGCGGGGAAAAAGGGATGTATTAATTGTTTTCACATTCAAACAGAACCCTCTACAAGTCTGTCCAAATGTAAGGAAAGTTTTACTGAAGAATAGCTGTTTTCTGTGCCGACTAAATAAGACAAAGCTGAGAAAACACTTAAGAGCAAGTGTAAAAAACACCAGGATCCACTGCTTTTTCCATTAACAGACTAATAAAGTGAATCTAGGTTGAGATTTTAATATTGATTCCAACTATTAAATTAATTGAAAATGTGAAGGTAACAGTCAGATTAAAGAAGAAATAAAAACATACTCTTGGCTTCGATGAGAGAGGATACTGTTCATATAATTGTGAAGTGTGTTAGTCAGTTATTAGAATCAGTATTGATAAAACACCCCACTGCCCCTCTATTTATCAAACTTTTCTGTGTAAAACATTTGGTTTTGTGTAGTTTGGGGTCCAAGCTGCTGCCAACTGCTGGAACCATAAGACCTAAAAACACCAGACTCACCAGATGGGTTAAAGATTTTACCTACTACTACAGCATGACACTATTTGACCATAGGTTGTGTCCTGTAATAATCAAGTTTACATTTTTGCAATTTAAATTTTGCCTGGAGTCAAAGTTCTTTCATCTCTTCATGCTCAACGGTCATCTGTATAAACTGACATATTCATTTTCTCAAAATACAATTTTTAAGTCCGAATCAATTAAAAATGAATATACAAGCAATCAGTTTCTATCATATAGATAATATTAAAAAAATGCAATAGTTAATGAATGCATCAAAACATCAACAAGGAATTTGAGACAATTTTAAGGAGTTTAATAATACTCATGTATTAAAGTGTGCTGGGCTTCACTGCTGGATTTTCAGTTCAAACAAAAATACCTCCAATTGAGCTCATATGATGTCATTGGCTGAGTTTCTACCCAGTGGCACAGTCATAAGTCCCCTTTGTGGATAAAAAGGTAGAAAGTGGCATTTCAAGCAGGTTTGAGATATTTTTTCAAAATACTATTATGCCAGCGTAATAAGACAGAAGCATCCAAATGCCTGCAGTCTGCTTGGACCCCGATCTTTGCCACTTAAGCCTGTACTTTTACTGTGTTTGTGGATCATAGTATTGATTTCTGTCCCATGATTTTGATCAGAGTTGTGAATGTGAGAGTATTGTTGTGTGTCAGTTTATTTATCCTATCCAGTGCACTTTGTCATAGTTTAGTTAAAAAACATTACAGGGTGTTGTAACTACCTACTCTACTAAAACTGTGTTGCCCCTTTTTGGATTATAGCATTTATGAAATCTGTGAATAAAAGGCCAAGAACCAACAGTCACGGGCTGCCTGGATGAACAAAGGACGGATGGAAAAATACCAGGAAGCTCAACTTTTTACTGGGTCTTTATTTATATCAATGTACCTTAGCAACTCATGTGCAGTCCATTCAACAGAGAACTCTGTGTCTTAGTAGTTTGAACTGATCACTCTGGTTGTACAGGATTTCACCCTAATTTATTGTTTGTACGACTTTTATTTATACAATCCATGTAAATACTAGACGGTCAGTTGGGAGACTAAAGTGTGACTGGATGTAAAGACAGCTTCCTTTCTAACTGTCTGTCTCCCGAAGCCCATTTTTGCCTCTGAAAACTGTTATTTAAATGAAGATGTCAGTGAAGAAACACCAGTTGAAATGTGCTGGCAGGTAAATGTGTGCTTACTGTACAGTATGTGTGCTTTTTATATGGAAGTGAACTAAAATGTCCAAGGTTTGAGTTGGTGTCTCTGCCTTTTCTTTAACGATAGCCCATCCATAATTAGTCAGTCAGTATTTTTTGGGGGAAGGAAGTGCAAACAGGTATCATGAAAGATTGTTGCCGTGTTAGAATTGATTAATTAAAGTAATCTTAATGGGTACTTAGATAAAAATTTAACATGAAGAGATCAAGTTTGCATTAGAGTGGTTTGTTGTCACTTCAATGTTCATTTTTATGAAACTACTCAGCATCAGAAGTCTTCCAACTTTTTCTGAACCAAAGTCAGGTAAACTGATTTAGTGGCCTCATTTGTTAAAAATGATCTTAGATTTATACTTTAAGATCATTTCCAGCAAAGTGCTTTGATTTCTAAAGATGCTAAGCATAAAAACTTTGGCTTCTTTAATGCACAATATTTAGGTTTCTGCCACTAGAGGTCTCTAAATTCAAATAATGAAAACAGAACTTTGATGATATGGAGAAGCAGAGTGGGATCATGGGATTTGTTTATTTCCTTGTTAAACAGCCTCCATTGCAGATGAAAATCTGTCTGCTTGACTCAGGCAGAATTTTCACAGACAAGTTATTGTATTAAACTTTGACTCAAATTATGTAGTTAGTTACGTTCGCCAACTTCCTTCCTTCCTTTTTTCACTAGTTGGAAATATTTCTAATAATGTGAATCGCTACTTAACAAAATATACAAAAATTTTAGTCGTTTTTCAACTTTTTTATATGGAAACTTTGCAGGTTATAATTTTCAGCACGTAATGCATCTTTGAGCTATAAAACTCAAATTTACTTAATTTGGCCCACCTGTTTTTAATTTCACTTTTTATTATGCAAGCACAAGTGAGGGTTTAGTCATGGACCGAGAGAAAAAATAAACTTCTTTAAACAAGATTATGGTGGTGGTAGAAGAGACTGAAGCCAGGAAGCATGTTTTATTTGATGGACTTAATAGTTGGCAGACAGACACAGATTGAATGTGTCGCTGTTGCTGTGAATGAGACGGGGCAGAAAGACAAAACAGTCACCTTTCAACTGATAACTCTTAACAAATTAATTATGAAGAGTTCACCAAAGGCTTGGATTCTAGTGTCCCAAACTGCAGTACCCCTACATCACCAGCAGGAAAATCACTGAGATCTAGTCTTTCTTTAGAGATAAGATCATCTCCACATAAGAGTGATCTTTTATACATAACTACTTACACATGGGTTTCAGCTGAAGTCATGCTTTAGACCCAAATTGATTGCAAGCTCTGTTGTAAATCAGGCCCCTTCAAGTGTAGAAGTAAATGCTTTGCAGCGTAGGAGGCTGAAAAGTCTGGATGCCATTTTTAGAACAAGAAGTGTTTACGATAAATTCAGCACTAACACACGCACACTGATGAATCTGCTGGACTTTCTGATCCTCTTTTGTGTTTTTTTAACTGTGCAAAGATCTTTTTATATTAACTGAAAAACTGATGTCAAGAATGAATCATTTTAAAATTAAACTAATTACATTTTGTTGTCAGGAAAACTGGTGAACCATAATTCAGCAATCTTTAGCCCATCAGTGAAAATACCTCCTCAGTCTTAATACTTTATTGTAATCAGAAACAACACATGCGCATCCTTTTGTTTTTGATAGGTTTATAAAAAAAAAAAAAAAGGAAATACACAACATCATAAACACAAATTGTTTATCTGGTGTGACATAATGGACAAGTGACTTTTTGCAACACATATTTTTCAAGTACTTAAAAAGAAGATGCAAGAGAGGGAAATCAACAGCACTTCGATCCTGTGTTGAATATCATATGGCACGAGTCTTTTTTTTTTTTTTAAATCAAGGAAGGGAATAACAGGAAAATTCTGTTAAGTATATTATAAACAGTATGCTACAAAAGCTTGTACTAACAAAGACCACATAAACCTGAGAAATGTCATAGGTAAAGCAAGGCAGAGTCTATTAACGGGGAGTATTTGAACTAAAAGCGCTGTGTTAAGTATTAAAGAGCAGAATGGAACCCACTGTGAAATATTCACCACGTCCCCTTCCCCTTTTATCTTCACATTTCTAACTTAATGTATATGATATCCTTAAAATATTAAGTTTCTACAAAATGTACATTCTGTCGCTGATATTCATGGTTAAACCCATAAAACTGTACACATCTGTTTTCATTGCTAACAGTGATTGGAACGGTCGAAAAGTGACAACACTGAGGTCGCAGGTCGACCGACGAGCTTACATGATCATGACTGATAAAAAAATTACATCAAAACTAAACATAGAAAGCCCTTAGAATTGCCGGACTTGCACCTCCTAAACAATCTGTCCATTGAAATTTATAAACCCATGACTTCTGAGTCGACTCAGAGCTTGTGATGCAGACGGCTTCGATGCTGATAAGAACTGTGTGGGGTCCAGACCAGTAGGAGGCAGCGTAGGGCCCGCTAAGACACAATAATACATCATGCCACACACAGCAGATGATGATGATCCTGCAGGATGCTCGTGTAAAAGGAAAAAAAAAAAGGTGAGATTCATTCAGAAATGTCAACGTGATCCCTCCCAGGATGCAGGAGATGTTCGAGCAAAGAAAATATCTGTTTAGCGTCGTGTGAACGAAATGGAGCTGACTGACGTTAGCATTCTTCAGGCAGGCGTATATACCCATACGTGAGGCATACATGTGAAGAGTGAAAACAGCTATACAACAGCACAGACAAGAGAGCATCCAAATTCTCTTGAAGAGCATGGGGAAGAACATCTAATGGATTTTTTTTTTTTTTCAGTAATATCAACCCTTCCTTATTAACTGGAAATTCAACAATAATAAAAACATTATATAAGAAGAAACATTCTCCATCTTTGGGGATCCAAAACCAGGATCAAAAGATTTCATCTCCGTAAAAAAATGTGTCCACGTGCGCACATGTGCTATGCAATGTAAACACTACAGGGATTCTTTTCCTTTGGGATTTCAAAGAGTCAAATGGCATCCGTCAGACTTGAACAGCTTTTTGTTCACTGATGAGGGGATGAGGTAATGTGTCAGCACTGCACGGCACACTTTCTCCACTCTGGAAGTCAGGATGAAGTTGTAACATCTCGTCAGTCCTTCGAGCTGGAGTCTGGAGTAACATGTAGCCCCCGCGTTGCCTCATGAGTCAGTGTCCGAATGCTGGCTCTCTCAGGGCTTATTGCTCATGGGTCTGGCAGGGACGCTGCTGTCCTGGCTCCCGTTACAGTTTTCCTTGTTTCAGCCTCTCTATGTGATGGCAGAGCTTCAGTGCCGGCCCCAGTTTCAGACCCATGTACTTCATGATCATGTCGCTCCGTAGCAGCATCAGAGCTTTTCCATCAATCTCCTGTGGAAACAAGGAACGGGACTCATTATATTGAAATACTGTACTGAGAAATAAATGACCTACTGCAGCCAAACTTAATAATAGACAAAAAAAAATAAATAAATCAAACTTAGGCCCTGCTTCAACATTGTGTTTTTCCGTCGTTTTCAGTTGTTTCCAGTCATACAGGAAAGAGCTTCATCAGTGTCTTTTTTCAGAGAGTTCTGACTTTTTTGTGCCATTGTCACTGTTGCTTCTTTTCAGGTAACAAATCATTTATTACATGAGGGTGCACTCATCATCATCATCATTGTAACCAAGAAACAACTTGCTCTGGTTGTTTCAGTCTATTCTGAGATTTATGTTACATCAGTAACTGTCATAAAAATAGACAGAAAAGCTTGTGGGAGCAGACTGGTTGGACACTGAATGTTGCTTGTGAGTGATTTTGTTGGTGGTAAAAGTTAACTTACATGTTTTCTGAAGAGTTCAGCATGAGGGGCTAATGCTGTGGGGTCGGCGTCCCTCACAAACTGCATCACCTCCTCAATGGACCAGGACGAGGGATTTTTACTGGGCAGCTGCATACTGTCCCGCTCTGACACCAGAGCCTCAGGACCTGTGGTGGAGCTGGCTGCTACCAGAGCAGAACACACACACACACACAAACACACACACTCATTAGGCAAGTGAGGGAAAAAAAATGAGGTGTTTAAATACGTTTAGTGCCACAGATTCTGACAGTACCTTCAACTCGTCTGAGAGGCTGTGTGGAGCCGAGCTCTGCAGGGTTCAAGGAGAGGCGGCGCATTGGCGTGCTGTTTCCAGGGTGATAGAGGCTGCTGGCCTGAGAGTGGTACTCCGAGGAAATTCGCACTGTCTGGGGCCGAGGGGTCATGGAGTTGGAGGCTGAGTCCATGTAGCGCTGCTCCTTCATTAGGCCGTTCTCTTCGTGGGGCAGAGTCTCTGCTGGAGAGAGAAAAACACAACTAACATTTAAACAGGGTTCTTAAAAAGCTTCCATCGTTTGACTTCATCTGTCTTTGTGTCAAAGTTTATATATGTGACGTTAGTGTGATCATAAACTCAACTTTGATTTATAGACACTTTATTATAGTATCATCACTCATCACTCCAGTGCCAATGCTGACAACAGCAGTGAGCAATCAGCTAGAATAAACACTGCAGTATACAGAGAAACTATTTGGCAATTTATTCAACACAAACTTCTGGCCAAAGAGATGTAGCTTGAGCTTGCAGAAGAGTTTAACATAAAATCATGCTTTTCATCAAACTGATGGTGACAGTCTCTTTATTTAATGGTTCAAAAGTAGCAGTTGTATTAAATAAATGTTTGACAACCTAAAGAATGTCTAAAAATGAACAGGTAGACTGCATGTAGTGAGCACAAAGTGTGGATGCTGATGTCAGATCTGCTGTTGTGTGAAGAATGAGGCAAATCTAAAGCTCACTTGTTGGATTTGAAAGCAGTATAAAGGCTTAGAAGCATTTAAGCCAAATCTAATCTAAAATTGAGTGGTGATCAAGTTTCCAGCACAGAAAAACTCAAAAATGTCCTCAGTTAGATGTGTTTTTTTTTTGAAGTGATCTTTTTTACTGACTACAATAAGTTACGGAGGAGCTGTACCTTCTGAGGGGTGAGCTTCGGTACGTAAATGTTTAGGTGACAGGGGCGCTGCGTACGGCGGAGAGACTCCAGAGAGACTCCGTTTACTGCCCCGAGCCAGAGATGGAGCGTCCAACGCCTCCTCTTTCACTGAAACACACAAACAAGGAACAACTGCTTTTCAGAACATAGGTTACAGTTTCAAACTGCACACCAGAGAACAACACAAAGCTCTTTACATCCCACACAAAGAGTGTAAAGTATTACTTTAAAAATGGTGAAACTGACAGAACAAAAAAAAGGCACTACATCTGTCAAAGCTGCAAACTGCATATTATGGCCAGATTAGACTTTTATTAATATGTATTAACAATAGAGTTTAGCTTGTCCTGAAAACTTTGACTGAACAGTGACGTTTCCTTCCTGAAATACCACTTAAAACTAAATGCAGGCTTTACCTGACTTGGTCCTGTCATAGGCAGTGTAGTGGCTGAACGGTTGGCTGCTGAACAAGTTGTCGCATTGCAGATGACGACACATCGTCTCCAGGAACCGCAGCACAAAGGAAGCACTGGAGGCTGCTGGTAGTTTGACCACACGAACTCCACCATCTGTTCTCACTGGGACGAAGGACAGTGTGTTTTATTGGTCTGCCATCAAGCTTGGCTGCTTGCACAAACCATCTAATGAGCACATTATTTTACTGTCTCAATGATCACTGCAGAGGCATGACTCTTCCAATAACACAGTAACTTCTGATAACTGGTTTCGTCTGTGTGTTTCTACCTCTGACGATCTCTCCTCCTCCTGAATGAGTCTGCAGAGCGCTGAGCAGGACTTTCGGCTGGTATGCGCAGTCGATACATGACTGAACCACCTGTTGGAGCACAGTGTTCACTGGTCCCGGCCCAAAGTGGTCTGGCAGATGCTGCATCTGCTTCCTGTCCAGGTGGGGGCCGCAGTTTCCATGCTTATTCACATACACACACACTGGAACAACACGTAAGCACACAAGAAACACAGCAACCCAATTAGATCTTCCCATCAAAGCTTTTAGTAAGTGCAAAACATGCAAAAGAACGACGCATGGGAGCATTTACCCTTACCTGTTGAAACCACAGAGCTGAGGCTGGGGAGGCTTTCCTGTGGGACCTGGATGCTGGGCAGCTGTGCAGGGCTCGGGAGGATCTTAGGCTTTCTCTGAAAAGCACACAATAATATGCAGCCCCACTTTAATGTGAAGAATGTGGCAGTAAAAAGTATTCATCCCATGTTTAAATACCTCAGAGTTTGGGTTTGATGTGAAGGATCTCACCTTGCTTCCTGGTTTGGGGCCCCTCTTCTTGTGGGGCCGAGGGACCAGCTGTGTGTTTTCGGGGACAGTTCCGTTTTGGGCAGCTGCCGCCTCTGCCACAGCTTTAAGCAGAGCGATGGTCTCACTCTTGGGCCGACGGCCTCTCACCCCCTTCCTGACGGGCAAAGGGGGCAGAGGGTTGGGGAGTCTGTAGGGGGACTGCATGGAGCGCCTGCTGGGCTTCGACGGTGACACCGGAAGGATCTGCAGGTTCTTTGGCAGGGTAACTTTAAAAGGAAAATCACAGACATAGATATGAAAAAACAGAAAGAAAATGAGTTTTTGTACAGGTTAAAAGTGGCCTGTTGTTCATAGATTGTAGACCGACTATGTGGCATCTCAGAAAAGACCAGAGTCGAGTCTCTGCTGGATAATTACTGAGACTCATTGTCTTGACCTTGTGATTACAACAGTGTGCTGCACTGCTGCTTGTGACTTAAATTAAAGTCAAAGCACAAAAATATTTCGGTGCCAGTCTGGGTTTGGAAAGGGGCATCTCATTACTGGAAACAGAAGGGGGAAGTGCTTCATTTAAGTGATACAGCTCCACTTTAAAGTGCTCATTTTCTGACTAAAGCATAGGTTGAGGAACCATTTAACCAGCTGCTAAATATATTCGGCAAGCACATATGAAGTTATCTAATCCTTAAATAGAAGAATCACAACCTCAAACCTTTTATCACTGAATAAAAACAAGGTTTGTAAATGCTGGTTCTTTCTACAAATAACACTAAAGACCTGAAACAGAGGGAAATTCACCAACTCACCATGCTGACAGGAAAACAGTTACACTAACACATACCCACACAAAGCAAAGGCTCATTCACTCGGCTAGTAAATATTTTTCTGTTTCTGTATGTACTAAAGATTTCCTGACAAGCCCCACACACAGAGTCCAATAAATCTTCCTCCAAAACTCAAAACAAAACACACAATCACAATGAGATTAGGGTGGAAGCTAAAGGGTGTGTGTGCTCTTTATTTGTGCTTACAACTTTTTAAGGATGCATCAGAGCTCACACACAAACCACTGCCTCCAGTTTTCATGTGTTTTGTGTTTCATAATCTAATCCTCTCCATCCAGAGTCTTATACACAAACAGTTGAGCAGAAGTCAGAAACTGCACTGAGGAGCTTTTATGTAAATATATTTTTTTCCCATGTAAACAGGTATGACGTGAAGGACATAAATCCTGCCTCTTCATCCCTCCCACTTGTAATCCTGCCTGTTCCACACCCCCCAACCAATCACAGACACACAAACAAACCAGACAGGACTGCGTAGTGTATCTGCAGAGTTTCACATGCAGCATGGCTCCGACTCAAACTGTTGGCTCAGAGCTCATGACTCTCCTTCTTTTGACTACAGGCCAAGTTTGTCGAGAGAAACATGGTGAAAACACCATATTCAAGTTGAAACTCTCTCCAAAGTGCAGCCACCATGCAGACTCGGGACCATCTTAAAAAATGAATTCCTTATCTATTCAGAACGACCATGTTGTGTGAGAAAACATACAACATGGAGGAGAGCTTGGGAATGTTTTACTTGCTGGGTAAAATACTTATTTTTTATAGACTGTCACATCTAAGTTCCTAAAACAAACAACACCAACCCAGCTGCAGGGTCATTAAAAACCTCTGTACAACATTTAAACCACTGCCATCACTCCATGTATTCATCTGAGCTGTAAATCTGTGTACACGCCCTTCAAATACAATTACTTTTTTTTAATTGTATTTCCAGCACCTGTTAAAGATTGGAAAGTGTACATTTTCTTCTGCCAGACTGAGCAACAAACCAAGATGATTTATGTTAAAGGAAAATGAACTAGAAGTTGATTACAAACAGCATCATCTGCCTTAAACTCCACTGAATTCTGCAGAGTTGTGCTGCCACCTAGAGGGTAAAA
Source organism: Acanthurus leucopareius (assembly GCA_029814765.1). Taxonomy (NCBI): domain Eukaryota; kingdom Metazoa; phylum Chordata; class Actinopteri; order Acanthuriformes; family Acanthuridae; genus Acanthurus; species Acanthurus leucopareius. The sequence continues at coordinate 8,651,427 of JAQMCX010000046.1, forward strand.
CTCACCACTGTTGCCTGGTGGCTGGAGGCTGTGCTTGGTGAGAGAGCACCAGCCCACAGGGAAGATGTCCCGGGAGTCATATTTGCACCAGTAATCAAAGGCGCCCCGCCACCCATCGAACATGATGAAGACCTCATCACCCTTCACTTCTCCTATGGTGGCAGGACAGATGAGGTACGGGTTCTTCTTGTCCACAGCCTCCAACTTCATGCCTGACTTAAAGTTGTTCTGCGTGGGCCTCGGAGGTTCCTGGAATGAGTGCAACACCCTCACTGAAAAAACTTTTGAACACATGCACCGCCAATAAGATGGAGCCATTTTAAACATGTCTTACCTTTTTGAAGGCTGTCCCTGGTGCCATCTCTGCTCCATTTAAGGTTCTCAAAAGGAACATGGGCCATGAGGAGGCATTCATCCGAAATCCTTCAGGAGAAAGTTAAATAGCGCTTGACAATTCCGTTTTATTATCACACTGTGATTCCATGGACAATTTTCACTGCTGCTAACCTTTTCTTTCAGGTGGTATAACTATAATTTGTCCCAGAAAAATACAGCTCTCACTGGAATGACACTTGTGAATTTTCTATTTTACTTGACCAGTTTTTCATTGGAACATTATGTTGTTTTTCTATTAATTAGAAAAAGTCAGAGATAATCTATTTTAAGTGTAGGACAGTCTTATATTTTTTGTTAATGTACATTTATGCACACAAACGACTGTGTGTGCAACTTTATTGCAATTATTAATTATAAACCAAACATTCTGGAAACTTGATGCTACTTTCAGGTTTTTCAGAGAATCCAAGTTAAATGCTAAAAACCCTGATAAGTTACAAAATTTCTTCCTCTTCCTCTAAGTTCTCGTAGTTATTTAAGGCTCAGTGATGTGTTCATCATTTTTCCTTAAACTGTCGCACAAATTTTATAAATCTGTCATAGCAAAGAAAAGCCATACTAACAGAATAAGTATCATCTTGAATAAAAAATCTGCATTGATAAATCATTTGATCTGTTTTGTGAAGAATCAAAACTAATGAGCAAAGATTAAGATATTTTCTGCCTCCATCCCACCTCTGCTGACTTTCTTACCCAGTGGAGGCTGCAGCATGTCTCCATTCTTCTCACAGGTGCCGATTGGTTGGATATCCGATGAGTCTACCAGCCTCCAGAAGTCATTGCTGTTGTCGCTTCCATCCAGACGGAGACGCAGACGAACTCCAGTTAAACCCATCACTGTGGCGATGCAGACGGAGGTGGAATTGCGCGGGTCGTGGGCTTCAAGTTTCATTCCCACCTTGAAGTCATTGGAAGGTGGGACTCTAGCCTGCAGATATTGGAAGAATGTTCTGATACTGTGAGTAATCTCACTCTACATTAAAAACAAAGCTTTATTTATCCACCCAGGTTTAGATAATGTCAGCTACTAATTATATGTCAATTAATTAAAGAAATTCAAGTGTGCTTCAGTGTTGTTGAATACTTTTAGGTGAGGAGTGTTGCATTAGAAGGAGGAAATAATGGACTTTTCACTTATGGGATTAATCAGTTTGCACTGATGTAAAAAATTAACAGAACCATGGTTGTGTCTGCAAATCTGGGTTCAGACTTAAAAGCACTTTATAGAACTTTAACACAAACTTTGCAAAGAAAACACCTAAATAAACATTTTTTTTCAAGACTGAAGTTCTGCAAGTTCTTGCCAAATTACTTGTGATTAACTTATATTTACATTCAAGTAAAAGATTAGGTCTTCATGACACAGGCCTCTGCTTAATATTAAATACCTTAAAAATCAAGAAGGACATACCTGACGAAAACAGCTTGGTGGAGCTGGTGTTGATGATGTTTCTTTTAGATATTCTTCCCAGCTGAAAGCATCTAATGCAAATTCATAAAAAGTACTTTATTTATTTTAATTCGACAGAACTGATAAGATCCAGTGAATGAGTCCAACCAAAGTGATTTCAGGGCATAAGACTTACAAATCAAAGCAAATTCCGTCATCAAACACCAAACATAAAGTTCACCTTTAGTTGTTGCAGGGGTTGTACCTGTTAGTGGAACGGTCCTTCCCGGTTTCTCCTTTTTTCCATCTTTCTGATCTAAAATAGTTAAGATTATAGAAACATGCATCATATAAATGTATAAAAATACAAAAAATTTCAATACATCTTATAAATTAAAGTAAAATACTACTTCACTAGATTTATCCATAAAATACCATTTCTTCGAACATTTCATCTCGTCACATTTACTTTTTTTGAAAACCTTTCCTAAAACTTTTGAACAATGAACACTTTTCTTAAAAGTAACAGTTCCCTGGTAATAACCTCTATTTAACATTAGTCAGATAGAGAGTCTAAAACCCGGTAAATATGTTGTGTTTAAGTGAGTTAATGTCAAAAGCTTAAATAAAATACTGAAATGTCAGTAAACAATTCGTGAAATACTGTGCAGAAGCTTTGAGAGCCTTCACAGCAGATGATGCGATGAATGAATAAATAACAATGAAATGAAAACACATGAGGCTGTGTGTGGTCACAAAACCTCTTCAAGGCAATCAGACTGAAACAAATTTAGCTGTTTGTGGTCACATCATAAAGCCACTTCAGTACTACTGTAAATCACACAGGTGTTTACACATCAACACCCACTTGATGTGCTTGATTTGAGCTTCTCTGGAGACTGTTTAAGAATGTAAACATCATTTTCACTACTACATACATTTTGATGACATTTTCCCTGCAAAGTCAACCCAATTTCAACCTGAGCTTTGGTTCAAAATAATGGACACATTGAATAAAAATAGACAGAATAAGTGAAAACACCTGTGGCAATGTAGGATCTTCATTAAAAAATTATCAGGAGTAATGACATAATAACGGCTCTATTGCTACAGAGGTTCAGAATTCTCCATCACTAATGTCTGAAAGAAACCTTTACAGAGGTTTTTATACTTTACTTTAAGGTTCAATTGTTAGAGCACAAGGAAATCTTCTTTTTATTCTGGGCAATATTTTGCAAAAAGAAAATAAAAACTCATCACATTTTCTCTTTCAAGTGAAGTCAGATAAAAAAAAAATCTCCTTGCCTTTGAGCGGAGTTTTTCCCATGGTGGCTGATGACCAATGGTGACCAAGTCTGCTTCTGTGCCTGTGTAGTCCTACAAGAATTACAGATGAAAGAAAATTAAGATGAAATGTTGCACAAACAACCACACACAAACTAGGTCCAAAGAGATTAATTAGTTCATTCATAACAGTCGCACTCAAAATTAAAATCTCATTCATCAACTTCACAATATTAAATACAAGGGCTTTAATGCTCAGCTCCTGAGACATTTGGGTAACTTTGTACAAATCAATATTTACTAGTATTTAGAAATCAGTATTTAGAAATAAAGCTGCCAGCAACAAAACATAAGGACATTACCTGTCAGTTTGAACAGTCAATGTACCATTTTCTGAACATTATAGAGTGGAAATCAGTGTACTAATGCTACACCTGCAGCTAATGGTTACTTTCTATTTCAATTCATCTCTCAATAATTATTACTAAGTAGATTAAGAGTCAGAAAACAGCTAAAATACCCATCACAACTAAGGGAAATAAAGATGATGTTTTCAAATGGCTTATTTAGTCTGAAATAGAGTCCAGAACTAAAAAAAACAAAAACAAAACGCAATTACAATGATTTAAAACACAGAAAGCAGCAGGCACCCATAAATGTTGAATAGAAAAAAAGGTTTGGCAATATTGTTTATTCACCACGTAAATTTAATCTCTCTTTTGTTGGTCAAATGGTCAACTTGGCATCTTACAACTAGTATGAATAACTACAGATGTGGACAACAACAATTCAAGTTTTTAAAAAACATAACAGTCAGGTGTTTTTGAAGGTTTTAATTTTAACTGAGCAAGAAATTATTTGTGCCACATATGTTTGAGTTGATGTGTTGTGTCTTAGAAGACTTGATGAAACTGAAGATAAAGCTGCATAGTGATATTGAAGGTCTATAATTTGTCTTTAGAAACAAAAAGAGAAGTAACTATACCAGTGAAAACAGCCAAGCGGTGAGCTACATGAAACCTGAAGTTAAGTTACATAATGCTGATGTTGGCAAAGGTTTTAAAGACTTTTTCCGTAAAGTAAAACATTTTAAACCTCTTTTATGTACAGTAGTGTGGTATGCCAGTAATGGACACTCCCACGGAGACAGGAAGACTGTAACATGGTGGGTTTTCTCATGAGGTTGAACACAGTAACACAGGCCTGTGTTGTAATGGGACAGCCCACGAAACACTACATGTAACTTAGTGTACATTCCCACCACATCACCAACTAATGTGACCACTTGGCTGCTGAAATGTCACCTAAAAACTTCGCAACCGATAAGAGATTTAAAACAGCTGTCCTACATATCGGAGTGAAAACGAAAAAAGCAGGACTGCGTGTCTTTTACATCTACTGACGTTTTACTGTTACAGTATCAAAACAGGCTAACTCAATGACACTGAAGGCAAAATTAGCCATTTTGAATGACTATTAGAATGAGGCTAACGAGACCGTTCAATGAGACAATTTAGTGTTACCGTTACACTAATAGATGTGGTAATAAAGTACTTACAATACAAAAACGTTGTAACTTAACAAAAGATGTTGGCTTATATCGGGAGAGAAAATTATCTGAACACTTTCCAATGTTTTCTAACCTACTCTAGCTAACGTATCTATAAACGTTAACTGTTAGCTGGCTCATTATGTCACATCACATCAGCCTTTTAGTGTTAACTTAGCTGGTAAGAGCTAGGTTAGCTAAATGGCGTGATGTGTATAACGTATGTTTGCCTTCTATATAACGCTACGCGAAAAACAATTATAATTTAAAGTTGTATTTTTGTCCCCTGACGTCGTATCTGATATGAAAGGCTATACAGTTCCAGGTAATAGTCTGGACCCAATGTTGACAACTGGGACTGCTTGATTTGCTAGCCACCACTGCTGGCTAATAACTAGGTTGGCTAACCTTGGCGTTAACGTTAACCCTCTGAGAGCAGTTTCTTCCATATTATCGAAGAGAATTACAGATAACCACGATCGTGTAGCTTTATCTGACATTCTCCCAAAACTCTATTTTATTTAGTCTGAAGAAAAAAACTTACAAGTACCGTTTTTTTCGAGTGAAGATCCACACACTTTTCTCTATTCCTCAGCTGCCATTTTTTTCACGAATGTAGTGTATGCTTACACGCAAGTAATTTATGCCAAAGATAGTAAAACAGAACGAGTACAGACAAGAGAAACAGCAAGGCAGGCCGGATGTGTCGAGCAGTGGGCCAATTAGTTCTTATTATACTCACACTACAGCCAATCAGATAAAGTTTTACTCATTTTAGCCAATCAGCGCCCGAACTGCTCGGTCTGTAAATTAGTATTCTATAAAGTAAAAATAGTCATCCATCTTCACTTTCTCTCGTCCTTCTAAAGGTTTGTTCTCATGCACCCCCTGCTGTGGTTCAAAACCGGCCAAAATGCCCAGTTTAATGTCAGGGGGGAAAATACGTAAGAAAATGAAAAGAAAAAAATAAATAAATAAAACAGACTCTGAAACTCTTACAGCTGATATCGATTTAAACAGACAACTTTAGTCCGAGTAATGCCATTTTACAAAGTGATGTGAGAAGGGAAAACCCTGCAACTGAACTCATCCAAGTTCGTGCGTGAGTAGCGATTAAGTCCAAAAAACTTTTTTGAAGTCAATAACTAACAAACTGTTCAAAATAGAAGAGCGAATTAAATTAAGAGAGAAAGCTAAATAACAGTATGCTTAAACATACTGGAATTATGAACTGGAATTATGAGAACAGGTAAAAAAAAAATTATGAAATTAAATTTTACAACAGTAGTAATCGAGTTGCCATTTGGAAAATTGAAATACGAAACGAAAATCCAGTTCAGGTAAATAGTAAAGTCAGCTTATGTGAAAGTTGGGGACATTTCGATGGGACCCGGCACGTCACCACATGAGCCAGATAGCAGATTATGACTCAGACTTACTGTCCCACGTTCAATCTCCTGTGTTTCCCCCGCCCACAAATTTCCTATACCGAACATTTTCTCATAACATCGAGAATTAATCTTCAGTGCTCAAACATGCCTTAATGGACTACAGCAATAAAGCAATTCGAAAGCTATTCAATACAGGCGCGTGACTATGACAAGACTTAGTAGCGCACTAAAATGTGCTTCATTTTGAAATCATTCCAAGTACATTTAAAATATAAAAAGTATACTTTAGTACAACTTTAAGGTACCTAATGCACCATTTTATGCATATTCAAACTCTGTAGCTGTAGTACCTTATTTTTCAAATGAATATTCTGATCATCTGACCATCAAATGTGAGCCCATAGTAAAATAATTTAAATATTTCAAACAATTTATATCTTTATCAGCTTCAAAAGTAACATTCTAAATGCATTTGACTGCATTATTGATAATAATTAAATTATTTGATAACTCAGGTAGCACAGTGGGGACATTACTGAGCACAATAATATATTTTTTGCTAAAATTCTATGTCAAATAACCACACAGGATAATATGAACACTTCTCATTTACATGCAGATACAACAATGAGAGCATGTCAATCAGTTTCCAAAGCAATTTCTTTTTCACAACAATTTTTTACTGTACCATATGACTGTATTGTTTAGAATTACTCATCTGGCAGAAAGGCTATGACACATTGTTAAAATTGTTTATATTAAGACCACAGATATTAGTCATTTGGCTAATAATACCAATCTGTGCTATAAAACCGGATTGGCTTGACTTTCTAACCACTCTTCTTTAGTACAATGACTTCACTGTGTTATGTTCAGCATGCAGGGTGAAGTATGATGAAAGATTGTTACAGGTCTCCTCATGGGGAAATAGATAAAATCCCCATCACTGGTTTGTAATAAGAGGACTGCATCATTACAGAGAATTTTTTTCCCCCTTGCAAACAGACTAATGGATCTTCAAGCTGAAACAAATGCTATGAGAGTCATTCTCTTTAATTATCATTTAATGAACCATCGTAAAGGCATTATGATTATGTTCAAAGTTATGTAGCCGATGGTACATTCATCAGCATGCACATAGATGTAATCAATCAAAACACATGATATTGAATACAGAATAAACTTTACTGCTATTTTGGGGTCAGCTTCACATAACAAACTGTTAAAATAAACAGTTTGACAATGTTTTGAAAAGCTAAGTAGTCCCATTGTTGTAATTAAGCCTGCTGAATGAAGACTCCACTTCATGCGATCCAGCTGCTCCTGCATCTCACACTGTCTTGGAAATTCACATACAACTAATTATTATTGACTGACTTTTCTTGTTGATTGTTATGGATTATCAAATCATAGACATCCAAAGAAATTCAGTACAGCTGCTATGACTCATCCCCACACAAATATTTGCAATAGGTGAGGAAACATTTAACACCACAGTAAACTGAGCCTTGATTTTTTTTTTTCAGTTTATCCTGAGGGTGGCAGCATGGTTTCATTTGATAGTCCTAAAATGGAAAAAGCTGTATAGATCCTACAGAGTAAAGGTCAATAGCTCTCATTTGGTCTGAATGAGAGTGTGGTCATGGAAAAAAGGTACACTCTGCTTTGTATGCCTTTCGATTTATAGGGGAGAGGTGTAGGCTGTAGCTTTTAATTGTTTTAATCATATTAATGTAGAAAAGGTATGATCATTCACCCAAAACATATATGATCATAAGGTTTTACAGCTTTTTCTGTATGTAGTTCAGAATAGACATTTGTTCCTCTATACATAAAAAACTTTTCATGACAGTTCATTATTATTTATTCTGAACTGTCTTAGCTCTGAGGGAAAAAATTAAAAATCATTAACTTGAGGGAATGAATTTGAAAATGACTGTGTAGATTTACTGTGTGAAATTATCTGTATATTGGATGAAGCCTGCTGTCGGTGGGCACGTTTAAACTCTACATTTCTTATTTTATTCAACGTTTTCCTCAGATAATCCAAAATTAAAATACATCCTCTGATAAAGAATATGAAAACGTATTAAAACCATATTTTACTTTCCTTTGACAGCAACCTGTAGGCAGTCGTGAGGTGTGTTTTACAATATGATACCCTTCCGTTTTTACAATCAGTTTGTGCATGTGTTGCTTTACATCACTCTTACAATGCAAAGTGTCCTCTACTATACGTGCTTTGACATGGCCTTTAGCTAATTTATGTTATCATACTGAAAGCAGGGTGTGATCTTGTGAATTATGTAATTGAGAAATTAGAACAATAATATCCTACCTCATACGAAACACCCTCAGACCGCAACACAGTTTTCTCCCAGATTGCCGTTCTGCTCTCTGATTGGTCTAAATGAAGGGGGCGTGCGAATAAACAAGCGATTCGACCGTTCTCATTGGTCCATTTGACGTCACTCAAACTGTTGCCTGGTGATCTGCTTGCAGCTTGTCAACCGCACGATCCAGTTACTGTAGCTGCCTGCTGCAATGAAAATATCTCCGTTGGTGGGTGGATTTATCGGCCCAGTTCCATCATTTTTCCCCTAACAGTGACTGGGTGAGTACTTTATTTTATCATTTTTAAAGACAAGAATTGTTGGCCAGTCTGAGTGTAATGTGAATATCTTCTTCAAGCTCCTGAGAAAGGCGCCGTTTATCAGGCTTCAGGTTTGTTTTTAGCTAATTTGCGGTTTTTGTATGTTTAGTGAATCAGGCAGAAAATCAAGGCAGCATAACTAAGTTAGCATTATTTTAACGTAAGTTAACTAACCAGAGTCTAGTCCCGCTTAAAAAAAAATGTTAACGTTAAGATCAGACATTTTGTACTAAGTTGGCTTGAGTGTAGCCATAAATTTGACTTGTTGGATTTATTGCTGGTCTGCATTGAAAATGTGGGAGCTACATTCATTCTGTGGGCAGTCGTTAGCTAACACACACACACTCACTCACTCACACTCACTCACACACTCACACACACTCACACACACTCACACTCACACACACACGCACACAGAGCAGGCGAGCCACAGTCCCTGTTAAAAACAATCTTTTGACAGCCACATTTCGCCCTCGCATGTGTGATATCTGTTAGAGATTTGTTAGAAAGCAGCAGGACAAGTGTATGACAGATATTTACATGTATGGCAATTATTTTCACATGATTTATCATATTGCAATATTTGACCATAAATGCAAATGTTTGCTTCTTGTTTCTGCTGTTCTAATTTAGTAAAGTGCCCAAAAATGTGTTGTCAAATTCACTCAAGAGGCAATTACGTTGTTACATTTCAAACTGGGTCTCCTGTTTTTTTCTTTAAGTCTTATCATTGTGTATAACCTTAATAATCATAAACCTAATTCCAGCGTAGATAATAGTGCATTGATCATATGAGGAGGTTTGAAGGTCCTGTGTTTTGAATTCCACAGACTCAATCCATTACCACGCATGAGTCATTCTGTTGATAGAGACAAAATTTATGATCCACAGCAATGCATGCTCAATGCATTCCTGATCATATTAGCCTTCTAGGTCTGGGCCTGGTGAGTAGTTGGCTAAAATCTGCTCTGGAAAACAATAGGCTGCATGCCACTCCATGTAGGTTGTAAAATGAGAATAAGGAGGTTGCACATTAACATATTCATGTTTGAAAAGAATAGATGACCAAAGGCATTTTCCCTGTAGCTGTCACTGTTTATGTTTAGTATTGTATTATCCCCCTCAAGTTGCCTACAGTTGCTATCAGTTTACCTGTGTTGATGGTGTTCGGCTGAGTAAGATTAGGGAGTAACAGACCACACAACGGTGTTTAGTGTTCTGGGAGACAGAGTTTATTTTGGTGCTGAGGTTTGCATACTGATGAGCAGCTCCTGTGCCCACAGCACCGTAGGAGACTGGGAGTGTGAGTAGGCTACCCAAGTCCTTGAGCTCTCCGGCAAGGAGAAGATGAAATAAAGAAAGTGGTATCTGGAGTCTTATCTGATTCAATAAGAGTAAAGAGTGTGTGGATACCAGAGGAGATGCTTTGATCACATTAAGAAATTATGTGATATGGTTTCACTTTCAGAAAAAGGAAGGAATACATGGAGGAACTTTGGAGAATTAATTAAGGGCGTCTCTATCCATTATTTTCACAAGTTTTATTAAACTATATTTGTGTTAGACACGAAATATGACCCATTTTTTATTTATTTATTACTGTAAGAGGAGCACTCTGCTGATTTACTCGTCAGTGAGAGTACTACTTAGCCCTGAGGGAGAAAGTCTGATACATCTTGAGTTAGACTTTAGACTTTAAATATTTGACTGAAAACCTTTTTTAAAATCTGGGACCATGGAGTTTGATGGGTCAGGGTATTTATGGAGGACACTGTCATGACTTGCTGAAGGTGCCCACCCACCTCGCCTCTGATTGACTGTCCCCTCTCAGATTTTCTGAACATTTGTTAAATGCAAATGTTTGCTTAGCTATGATTCTGACTTGTGCTACAAACATGGCAGCTTACGTTTCTGTTTCCGTTGAGAAAGTGACAGTAAGCTCGGGCCTATAGGGGACGCTAGCTAGCCAGCCAGCCAGCCAGCCAGCTAGTCACAATTTAAAGCCCCACTGTGAGTTGGCTGGAGTTTTTGCATAAGTCTCGTAAACAAAAGGCTTTTATTTCCCTGTCCGCAAATGTTTAAGTATCATCATAAAAATGTCCACAGTAAAATTTGCATTAACCTGTTGTAACTGCTTTTTCTCCTTTGAGATCTTTAAATGTTTGGTTATGATTGTTGTAACAGAGGGACTGTGGTCAGAAATAGAAGTTCCTTTCTTCTCCACTTTCATAATTCCCTCGACTAAATCGCTGGAGTGCCCCCTGTAACTAAAGGAGGTGGAGCAATAGAGTATATTTTCACTGAAATACAACTAGCCAGTTTTCAAAATAGATTTTAAAAAGTCCTTTCTTTGTGCTTGTTTTTAAAAAGTGCAAAATGATTAATTTGACATGTTTCAAATTAATTTAAAAACAAATTTGGCATCTAGTTACTCACACTTTACTGATTCAATTTTAAAGGTAATTGAGGATTATACATGCAGGTATATGATTTGGTACTTTTTTTGTGCAGATAAAATCGAGCCACTGAAGAAGGCATGTGTCGGATATTATGGCTTACAGCTGGCATTCGCCCCTCAGGAGCAAACAGCTGGCCGCCTCATGCCATCCTGTAGCTGGACCCCCTCTGCCTGAGCTCCATGCACCTCATGCAACATATCTTTTGACTTCATGAAGATCCCTGACATTGGTGATGTAATGAATAAATTTGAAGTCCTTGGGATTGTGGGTGAAGGTAAGAGTTCTCATTTAATGTTATGCAAAATTTAACAATGTAAAATGTTTTTCTGTGCAGTTTCTGTAATAGTGACTACTAGTCCGGTCTAGTCTCCAGCCACTGCTTTTTATCTGAGATAGTCCACTCACAAATTGTTGTAGGGCTTTTCAGTGAGCAATCATTTGATTGTCTGTATCCAATTTGCCTGTGGAACAAGGCTGTTAAAAGCCCGATCTGTTGTTCATGATCGTACAACTCAATAAGGTCAAGGGCAGTTATTTAAATGTTTATTCAGCATGAAGAATTTTAACATGAAAAAAAACTAAAGCTGGGCACTGTGACCTGCATTCATACTCTGGTGCTGTAGAAATGAAGAGGTGGTTTGGGGGATTCAGTTCCATTGTTGTAAATATCAGTGGGACAGGGTGATTTAATAGTTTTATTCTCCCAAAATACTGCTCAAGGCCTTTCTTTTTCCTTGAGCCACTCATTTGGTTGATATAAAGTGGCAGAGGCCCCGAGGTGAGGCCACCCACTTATCCCGGTTCTCCTACCCACATCCTAGAAGTTTATAATGTGTGTATAATGCGTCTCTAGAAGACGGAGAGAAACTTTGAGTTGGATTTTGAAGGCTGAGCGCCCGTCCAAAGATGAGTCGGTGTGGAGGGAAGTTAGTTAGTTGCGGAAGTTTTTCAGTCCAGCTCTTCTCACTGCCTTTGCCATCATGGCACAGTACGCTCCACTTGATCCAGCATCATAGATTTTTCCTCCGTAATCTTGAAATGAGTCAATTCTGTTGATCATTTAGGACTGAGTGCAGCGTGTAGGCTCACCCCAGAAATGAATTATAACCAGTATTTATGCAGTTACATCCAATTCTTTATCTAAGGATGGGGAATAAACGAGGGAAGCATTCTTGTGGTTTGCTCTTCGTAGCACATAATCATGTTTTTGTTTTATGTGATGTTATGAAAGACATATTTCTGTGCCTTTAAGTTATTTTGGGAAAACCAACATCTTGGATTTGAGCTGATAATTAGCAAATATATTAACGCTCCAATCTTTTTGTTTAATGTTTGTTTTTTGGTTTTAATTTTTGTTATTCCATGAATTTAATGCTTTTCAGCAGCCACTTCTCTATAACCCATCCTATAGACTCTATGAATGAGGAAGCCTTTTTTAAAGAATTTATGCTCTCAACTACACCAGAAAGAAATGATATGAAAAATATTATTAAGAATTATGTCTAAATATTTACTGTTATTGATTGGTTACATCACTTTTTTTTAGTGCCTTTAAAAATGATTTTCAAAGCTTGGTTAAATTGAATAAAAAAACAGTGTGTACTTCTAGGAAATCCATAGACATGTCATTATTTTTTAAAAACACTGGCAGTGATCATTTATTTACTGTTATTTGCAACACAATGTTGTAAAACAAAATGTAGATTGTGGTCCCTTTGTGCTACTACTAAAACAGAAATTAATTAAATGGATTGATAATTGCCAAGTTACTTAAAAAATTTTTAGATTGGAGAGTGAGTTGAGAAGTCTCTCAGCCTGAGGAAAAACGCTGCCCTGTTGTACGGTAGCGGATACTTCTGTATCTCTTGCAAGATGGCTGCAGGGTGAGCAGACTGTGGCTTGTGTGGGTTTTGTCCTTTAGTGCCTTTTGGCTTTATGCAAGGACCTAGCCTCGCCTCAGTGACATTTGATAGATGAATCTATGGTGGATATGTTAAAATGATAAAACCACCTGTCTGGTCTCTTGCATTTTTATGTCATAGGAGTCAGAAGGTACAAACTTTTGTAGGGCAAAAATATTTATTGCACTTCTCTCACTTTCAGTCTTTTCGGTATTTAAACTGTGTTAGAACAAATGGATGTACATTAGAGCAGCCTCTTGCAGAGAGTCGATGACTCCTTGCAGCACTGATGTGCCTGTGAAGGAGCACAGAGCAGTTTGTCATATGCCTGCTCAGTCCAAGAATTCCTCTTGAACCCTCAGGGGACGTGTGTGTGCTACTGCCAGGGTCGATAACATCAGAACTACAGTAGCTTGCCAACACTTGTGTCCTACTTTCTAAGCCACCTGTCCTTTTATACTGTGGGATGTTTTTCCTTAATTCATGTGAACATATGAGAAGCTGTAGAAAAAAAAGAGGATTCAAAAACCTTGTTCACTTTGTAGCAACATGCAGAAGAAAAAAAGGGCTCATTAGGTTTTGGATTTGTTAGCACTTGTTGGCATTGTTTGCCAACTCACTTAATGTGAGAACAAGAAACTCTCTATCAAGAGAGTCTTTGTTTAATACTGACTTTACATCATGCTGGATGAGGTAATCACAAGTCAGTGTTTTATATATGAATTTATGCTGTATTTTTCTTATTATGTGCTGTTTTGAATGAAGTAAATCTACTTTTAAGGCAAAAGTAGTGTTTGGAATGTATGAGTACTCTGAATATTGACAAGATTAGCTGTGCTGGATCTCAGTTTAATATGCTGCTTTCTTTTTTTAGGTGCCTATGGTGTTGTTTTGAAGTGCCGACACAAGGTAAGATCCGATGCATTTTGATAATTTAATTAACTTCAGTCTTAAGTTGCTTAATGATCTTGTCAAACTATTTAGAACTTTACTTGTTTTTCAAATCCTTATCCTTTGATTTTATATATTTTATGCATATTTTTTCACATTAAAATAAACATTGTTAAATACCAGAGAGGCAATAAAGTTTGAAAGAATGAGTATGGTGGCATTCCATAGTTTTTTTCTTATTGTCAACAAATAGAATGAAAAGGCCCAAAGCAGCAATGAATTTATCATACTTGCAAATATTGTGTAGCCAGAGCCTGAATAGTGTATTTTTCTGTGTCATGAACCTCGGTTGTTGTCCAAAAATGTAGAAGAACAAATTTCTGAGCCATGTTGTTGCACATTGTGACACGTTCCTTCATTACTAAGAACCCACACACTGTGGTTTGTTTTAAGTCAATCCCACATTTACTGTCTCTGTGCTGTAAATTCTCACTAGAGCACCAAATGTGTATTAATCCGCAGCTAAAAATAGTTCCTCAGAATTGCACCATTCTCTCCAGCTTTACTGACATTTTCTGAAAACTACAGTGCCCTGCTGTCTTAGGAAATCAGTTAGCTTTTTTTTAAAAGTATGTATTCATGAGCTATTTATAAAGATTTACATCTTGGGAATGTGAACCATAGATAGACAAGATAAGTGGGAGTCAGACAAACACGGCGTCAGTTGATCTTTTTTATTGTTGACAGGAAGAAATATATAGACTTACCAGACTTCTCTGTTAAGGATGGGGAGTGGAGATTCCTGTGTGTTCATCTTTAAAGAGATACAGCTAGTCAATGTTAGGTTTGTACCTGTCGGAGGAGGTTACCAAAAGCCTGCAAGATGTAATATCTTGTGTTTTTCAAGGGGATGTGTTTGGTGCAAATGGTCTTCAAACACCTGGTCACTCCTCTTTGGATTAAGATTATTTTAAAAATATTTAAAACTTGGCCTTAAATTCACTGTAATGCTTCAAGTGATTCTCATGTACTGCTGAATTATATTCCTTTTGTCTCTGCTGGGGTTTATCAATATGCAAGATCTGATTTAACTGGCAACAAATTTGTCAGATTAAACTCTTCTACCACTCTGATACCTCATTGGTTTTCATTCATGTAAAAGTGGCTCTGATTGGTAATCTAAAAGCAATTATTATTTTTTGCATAAGAATAAGAAAACCAAGCAAAAAAAACCAAAAAACAGCAGGACTATGAAAACCCACACTGCAGTAATAGCCTTGTCATCTCAGTCCATTTAAGGAAGAGGCTGCGCCAGGAATTGACGGCAATCCAGCATGAATAAGAGAGACTAACTACCTCCTACTTACAGAGATCTGCAGGAAACAGACAAAGCATTTTCTGAGCCTCCCTCAACAAAATCCTTGATGTTTTTCTTCTTCTGCAGTTTCCATGCATCTGCCTTCATTACAGTGTTTATTGCAGCAATGACCTTACTTAATGTGTCCATTAGCCAGGTTTCTAATGTGAGCAAGCTAGCTTTAAGTGTCAGAAATGTAGAGGACAACAGCAACAGACTTGATGTTGAGCGGTTGCTCAGAAGTGAGGAAAAAGAAAAAAAAAAAGCCCTGCTGTAAGCCGGAATCACAGGCTATAATTACTGGGCTTTATTATTCACACTGATTGATCCCAGGCCTATGCAGCTGCAAATACCAATGTTTCAATTTTATGCAACAGAACTCACATCAATAGACCTCAGTCAGGTCCAAACAAGAGACAGAGACTGTTACTTTGTCTATAACAATCTCTTCACTGTGATTTATTCATGCAAAAATCTGTCATCATCTCTACAATTGGAAATATTTATTGTTCTTGAGGAAAGTTATGCCATTTTTTAAATAGCATTCGTTCACTGTCTGAGAGGTTTATCTGAACAGTTACATTACGGCTAGACAGATACATCAGCTGATCTGATATCATTTGAGAATAGAAAATTAACATCAAGCCATTTATAGTCATAATTTTTAAAATTCTAAAAATATTACTTTTCTAGATCTGCCTCAGTATTTTAGTTTTGGCTTTGCCTCTAGTTTAAATACAGTTTAAATACAGAATAAACACCATATTCTAACATCAACAAGTGTATTTATATGATTACTTTTTTGTCGATCAGTAACCTTGATTTTTTACCAGTAAATGTTACTATCTTAATGTGCATATGAACAATATTTGAGCACAATGCAAACGCAATTTTTTTTTAGCTTGTTCTGTACAGGAACCCAAAACTAAAGTAATATAGATTTAAAGCTTGAAGTTTTCGGTATTTTTTTTTTTTTTTATTAACAGTGGTTCAAATTGATGCAAAAGTAGGTAAATTAATATGTGTTATGTGAAAGGAGTCATTCGTGGAGATGAACCCACTAAAAAATTATGCTAAATTTTGCAGTTCTTCTATTTGTTTTGCAACTTTTCTGATTTTGGCTCAGTCACATCGGCACACCTAACCAAATTTTTCAGCCGCAGCAGCCAGCAGCTGTCTCTGTGATTACTTTGATAAAACTACTGTCCAACACCAAACAACAGACAAAGGTAGCAACTGGTTGTTGAAGTCCTCGTGACTTACACTAAGAATAATAATGTGATGATTTGTCAGCGTTGTTTTCTAAACTTGTTCCTCTGTCAATAAATTGCCAAAAAAATTAATGCCGCTTAATAATTTATATAAGTTTGAAATCCAAGAGCTCTCTAATTGATGTTTGTTAAATCATTTGCTAAATACTTTAAATGTTTTTGATGAGAATTGGTAGGATTAAGATGAAGGAAGCAGCACATGACACAAGCCATGTAAAAAAAGGGGAATATTTTTGATATCAGAAGATCTTTTCTTCCTAATACTTCCTGTGGAGGAATAAGGTGCAACAACAGTTCTGATTAATGGTTTACTTTATAAATGTGTTACTGTCTGCTGTTTAGTGACTCGTCTGTAGTTGAAAAACAAACATTTAAAGAGACTGTTTGCTAGCTGTGTTTTCAACACTTGAGTTGAATGATTTAGTTTATAAAACTACCTTCTTTAAATTGGATCATTAGTTTCAATATTTATCCTACATATAACAGAAGAATAACAATCCTGTGGAAGTCTGACATTTTGCTACTCCTCTGCACGCCTTGTGTGTGTTGAAAATTCCATAATATATGCAGTTTTGATAGAGTATCTGTTGGCAACTTTATTGCTTGACGTGCAAAAGCACAGGAGGATGAATTCTCTGGCTGCGGATCAATATGGACCAGTGCCATCTGGAAAATATTGTATTGTTACTGTGAATGAACCGACATGTTTTTTTTTTTCAAGGGCTAACTCACAGATCTATGCTGCGCAATTATGTGTGCATTCAACAGACGTGGGCACACAGTTAACCACACACTTGATGCACATGCTCACATGCATGTGTTGACACTTTAAAAGCAAAATTAGACCTAAGCTCAGCTCAGGTTTGATGGAGCTTTGGCTATGGGCAGGAAAATGAGCTGGTCAGAGAAAATGGCTGTATTTGGATGTAACAACTGCTGCTGAGTCACAGCTGCTGGTTCTCGCAGAACATACTTATTTCGCCAAGGACACACCCCTCAAATTAGGTTTAGACAATACATGTATTTAACAGGAATAATTAGATGCAAGAAAACTCTGAGGACAGATATAGAAAGGATGGAAATACAATCACGCATTCATCAGTTTACCCCACAACAATGTGAATCTATTTTGGAGGGTGGTATGTGCGTGGCCCCACATATGATTTACAACATCTGAACAGACGCAAGAGTCAGCTGGGCAGTGAGAGTCAGCTGGGACTGGTGTGACAAAAGGAAGGGACATATAGCAGAATCAGAAGTGACTTTATAGGTCAAGTGGAAGGTGTATTCAGTACATTAAAATCACAAAATATCATTAAAGTATACACCATAACAGTCTGTGCACAAGTCAGCTGTGCTGTTGTTCTGTATATTGTGTCAGTAGATGTAAAAAAAGCAATAATAGTGCAACAAAATAAAGAATAAATACTAGATAATTATGCGTACAAGTGGTGGATACTTTATGAACATTATATGCATGTATACATGTTTATATAAATGTAGAGATCAGAGATTATTTGTAGGTTTCAGGTGTGAAATTTCCATTCTCACTGTCACTGTAGCCTATTGTGTAAACAAAGAAGTGTACGTGGGATAATTAATTATTTTTTTCCAACCCAGTTATGATTATAGTAAGAGTTACTCCCTTTATATAGTCATAGTCACAGTCATATTAAATCAAACAAATGGGACAATAGATTTGACCTACATGTGTCACAATAGGCTATGATTGCTAAATTTATAAACAGTTTATCGCTGTGTGCGATTGCTAATGTTGACTCCCATACAAGACTTGGATGAGAATGAGACTGTGCATCATTGTTTAAAATATGTCCTTTTATAACAGTTTGGTTGTTCAAAAAAGGCTTGTTTTCATGCTGAATGATAATAATGAACATAAGCACCATGAAGGCAGAACTTAAAACTAAGTGAATCTTACAGTTGATATAGATTATGATGCTTGATGTTGGAGCCCCACACTGGAGTCCAGCTCTCATTGTTACCTGGTTACCTGTTTGGTTGTTGCTTATATTTTCCATCTTATGAGTGTTTTTAAACTCTCCTGCCTCACTCAGTCCTGTGCTATCTTGCCAATTTTTGCCACAGATGTTTGTTAAGAGCGAGTGAAAAATGCAGAACGCTGTTATGTCAAAAGGGGTTGAGTACATCAGCACACAGAAAAGGTTTAGTCTTGCCGTGGAACATCTTTTATTAATTCCTTTTTCATGTAAATGGATCACCAGAAGAACATGTTTTGGTTCACTTGTTCTTTCCTTGCCCACTCTCTAATGGGAAAACAGTGTTTTATTGTAGTGTGATGACAGAAAAATAATAGAAAAAAAATGGATTCAAGAAAGCTGCAGCTGCATATGCACCTGCCAACTGAGCCACAAGATGCTCCAGGTCTTCTCTTCTCATCTGTTAATGTCTGATAAAACACTATGAATTGTGGTAATTTATTGTTAGCTAATTGAGAAGCCTCTGGCGGCCTGCAGGTTTGTCCATCACCTTATTCCAGACTTAAATATCTCAACAACTATTAGATGAATTGTTAGGAATTTTTGTACGTATATCATTGTGTCTCTTAAGATAAATTGTAGCCATTTTGCTAATTCTCTGGCCGCCCCTTTAGCATCATCATTAGAGGTGATATTTTCATTAATGACTAAATACCTGCAAAACAAACAACATCAACATCAGTCTTATCTGTATTGTGTTTGTTTCTAATTAGAAATGTTAGCAAAAACTCTTTCTTTATTCATGGTGTTAGTTTTTCATTCAGCTTTGCAAGATTAGCTGTGTTGCAGTTCTGCTATAAACTTGGTGATATGGTGCTTGTGTTTCACTTGTTGATTCGTTGTGTTGACGAAACTGGGAGTATCAGTTCAGGGAGTGGAAAACGCACTTTTTGTCGCTCTAGTTTGACCATGAGTTCACTGACATGTCAAAAGGCATGTTTGCTCATAGATTACAGACTAAGCTAACCCATGTATGGGTTTCTGTTGACCCAGTAAAGTGTTTGTAGACTAAAATTGAATATTTCTGCATATGGTCTTTTAATGTTGTGGTAATATTCTGAATTTAAAGGAAACAATCATTTGATATAAATGAGGACTATGCATAGTTTTAATTAAACAGAGGTGGCTCTCTCTATTCAGTAGTGTCTCTTGAATTTCATTAATTAAAAAGCTAAAAATTTGCATTTATCACAAAAACCTAAATGCAAACGCACTTTATTATTATTCTGTGCATATTTTCCACTTACCATGATTAATTACAAAACTCTACTAGAGGCATATTGTGAGAAACTCATTGAAAGAGAATCAAGGAGGAAACAATGCTAAGTGGTAAATAGAGTTGATGTATTTTAGTGTCCTTGAACGTGTAGCACACTTTCTGTTTATCATTAGTTTCACTGGTAGAGAGCTGTTTTAAGACCTCCCACCCTGCTCTGGGACCTGTTAAAATACAAACAAAACACACTGTGTCTGAATTTAAACTCACCTCTGAAGTAAGTCAAACACAAACACTTCTCTTCTCACAGCTAATCTAAATCCAGGATAAGTCTTGCACATGGCCTTTGGGAGTTCTTTAGCATGTGGTGGTATGGGAAATGTGGGAAAGAGAGGATAAACATAGCCATGGTGAGTGTTTATTTAAGCTTGGAACACCTCTAAGGAATGTACATTACACACAGCGTCAACCGGAATATGCTTATCGTCCCTTGAATTGGTTTCCCAAGCCACTCTGACTACAGAGAGGTAAAACATTTACAGCGTCAGGGCTCTGTCTCCTCAGTCCTGCTTTTTAATCATTCAACAGGAGTATTTGAAACCCTGAATGATCTGATACATGTTTTCATCAATTGTACGAGATGTATAGAATTAAGCTTCCTTATTGAAAGCCCTGACCATGGCTGTGGAGGTGTTCTGGCTACATATCATGACTGGATCCCAGCCAGAGTCAGACGAGTGTTAGTGCAGTCCTTAAAGTAGTTTGCGTCATTGAGAAAGTTTCTGCCCACAGAAAAGAACAGTCATGTGTGCAGATATGTCGTAAACCTCCAGGACCACATTTAAAAAAAGCCCCTCAAATCACCATAAAATCAATAGTTCATCGTGTTATGTGATAATTGCTGCACAAAAAAGCAGAGCAGCTGTGTGTGAAGACTCATCCTCCACATCTATAAAAAATCTAAAAAGATGGCTCTTTTCCATATCAAAAGAAAAATTAAGCACAGGCTGTCCACTAAAAGTGATTTTGATAAACGTATGCCTTCCTTGTTTGTTTTTGTTGACAGTATATGGGCTCGTTACCTCCTTACCTAATTGCCTGCTCGACATAATGCACACATATAAAATAGGATCCCATTACAGTGTTAAGAGGAAGCATAGAAAACTACAAGGGTGAACGCAGGACTGTGAGCATGTTTTTTCTGCAGATAATGTAATGTAACTTATACACAGTCAGGTTGCATTTAATAACTGCCTTTATGTGGTTTTCCTTAATTTTTTAAGACAGAATTTAAATTGCTGTATTGTTTGTTGGTTGAAAACCTCAGAGCATTCAACGCCCCATGAGATACTGCATCATGCATCATGAATGTAGCGTTTTCTCATATTTAGATTATATTATAAATAGCAACAAGAAAAAGGCCTGTGCCTGAACTACACAGATGTAAGTGTTTTAAATAATGCAAAAGTAGGATTTCTTGTGTTTTCTTGCATTTAACTGTCTACATGGACTTAAACATGGGTACTGCAGACCATGGAGTTGACTTTTCCAAAGCAAATTCAAAATGTGACGATGAATTTGTGTTTTAGACCAAGTACATCGATCAATATGATGTGGCTGTGATTTAGGGTTGGACAGATTATTATTATTATGTGAGTGAAGCATTTTGTCTTGTAAGGTAAGAATTAACCAAACTGAAGGTATAATATTTAAAATTTATGCATCAAAATGTCTAAATATAATTAGACAGAGTATGTTATATAGTTTCCTTGAGTTGTAACTCACATTATTTTGAAGTTTTCCAACAATATTCAAAAATCAGACATTGATCAAGTACAAACTTTAAAAACTAGAATATATTACCTCATCTGTGAATATTTCTGCCTTAATCACACCAATTAGTTTTTCGTCTGCAGTGTTAGATGTTTAAGAGTAAAGAAAACGACTCCCATGTTCCCTCACAACATCATCAAACTACCTCTTTTTGAAGTTATTTTGAAAGAGAGAACCCTAGAGATATTGTTAATTGTGCATTCAAATACTAAAACAATTTAATCACTCATTTACTGTGATAAATAAAAGTTAAGCTGACTGAAACAGAGGCAGGAAGGCTGCTGATGACCTTAATGCTTCCTGAGAACAGAAGCTAATGTGATGTTGGCATGAAAATCAAAGACATCAGCTTGAGTTGATTGTAGATAGAAATATCTCTTGACAGGGATGTATGCATGCATCAGTTGACATGCAAGACAAGACACACAGCTCAGTAAACAAGCAAATGAGTTCCCCTCATACAGTAAGTCAGCGCTGTCATTAATTGCAGAGATTAATACACACTGTGGACAGCTTGCCTCGTGCAATCAGTCCCGCTATTAAACGTAAACAAGCGAATTGGTGAGTTGAGAGCAAAGAGCACAGCAAGTGTTCTCTGGAGCTGCAGAAAGTGTCACATGATCGCGTCAGTCATCCTATTATTAGCAAGAGAGTGAGAACATATGTGGCACATGCCAAGAGGCGTCTAAAGGCACAATGCTTGCTTCTTATGGTGGAGGCTCCTGGCAGCTCCAGCATGGCACGGGCTTGTATTTTCCTGGCATGGTTCAGGTTCACAGAACCCCTGAGCGCTAAACACAGATGCCAACGCAGAGCCGTTCTTAGGGAACACGTTCAGCCAATGGTGAAGCAGTAAGTGCAACCCAGACAGGGGTATTTTTAAGAATGATAAAGCCAGTGTGAGGCCATATGTCATGGCCTGTTAATGAACCAAAACACCGTCCTACTGGTGTTTTAAGTATTTCACTAATGAGATCAACAGGCAATAACGTTTGTATACTTTCCTCCTAAAGTGTTTGGCTCTCAGCCTTAAGCACATCTTATGGGTCAGCTAGAACGATTCTACGGATGCCTTAACTACCAATTAAGCTGATGAATAGTGCGCACATAAAATTAAATTAAATTGGTACTTCAGTGGCATTGATTTGCTCTCTGTTTTTTATTTACAATTAATTAATCACCAACATATTTGCCTCTCTATCACTATTAAATTTACAATCTCTTTTCATAGTAAATCTATGTTTATTGGAACAAATAAATGACTATTTACCTCTTTTTTTGACTGATTCATTTTTTTGCTTTTGTCTCCAGTGTCTGGTTGTTCATGAAGTTTCACAGAGCCCACTGTGCATTCTCAAAGTTTAGGAACACATGTCCAAACCATGTAATGTGAGCAATTAGTGTGTTGACTAGATCTATTAAGCCCATCACTGTTTTAGCAGCTGCCATGTAGCATCAAGTGAGTCACCACCACTCTGCAGTCATCTGTTGTTTGTCCTATCTTGATCATAAATGTTCCTTTTTTTTAAATGAGCTTTTATTTTAGCATTGCTTCAGCTTCATTTTTAGGGTTGTGTAACCGATGGTGCTTTTTCCATGGATAATAGAATTGATGCGGTAGGCTTAATTTTTTTTTTTTATTATTCCTCCTAAATAATCTGAGTGGCTGTCAGTAACATCTAGATTTATTTAGTGGATGAAAAAAAAAGTCTATCCGCCCCCTTTGAAGGGAACAGTTATTTTTGCACCCAGTGAACAGAAACTGGGACAGGAGAGGAAAAAAAGGACTTTCACATCGAGCATTAAATGGGTCACCTTGAGTGGAGCACTTGTCTATGTGGTCCTATCAGGAGCCAGAGAAAGAGAGAGAGAGACAGAGAGACAGAGGGATGTGGAAGGGACACACATTTCCTGTCTGAATGTTAAAGTCGTCATTGTCCCCTGACAGACGAAGGCTATTTCAAGTCTAATTCTGAAGCATTGTCAAACGCAGACTGTCAGGCCCAGTCCACCTGTTGATGTATCCTTTGTGGTTGGAGACTCATATCCAGGATGATGTCTTTTTCTGATGTTCTCCTCAGTTGCAGTTGACTAAATTATAATGCAAAAAATGGATGTAAAGCTCTGCATTATAATACTGCACCCTAGCATTCACTCTACTTGTCTTGTATGTAATTTGGCTTGTTTATCTATTCATGTTAAGTTCTTCTTTAGCTTCTGCTTTTACTGTAGTCTTTGTCAATCTCTGCCTGATTTATGTCTGTGGTTGACACTTGTCAAAGTATATACCAAACCATCAGACAGCCCACTCTGTAATCAATAATCAAACAACATAATCAAACAGTTTTTAAAGTTTCAGGAAATAAAGTTACAGGACTGATGTTTCAGATTGATAGTGATGTTAAAAAGCTGTGTGTGCATGAAGAACCACATTGAACCACAGCTTTGTTGGCAACAGATAGAATGTTTGATTAAGAAAAAAAGTTTAGTTTTTAATACCACCACATGTTAAATATAAAAAAAGAAATCAAGGGCACATTACACACTGATTAGCCTTCATACATCCTCATAAAATTAACATGACAAATAAATCTCCAGAAGTACGTGTCTTATTTCAAATCCAAGTAAGAAGCAGCAGTTTGGTCTGAATTTTTAAAAAAAAAATTATGAATAAGCCCAAATCACTTAGTCCAATCCATCTTTAAGGGCCACAGCGGTCGTCTCCAATGACTTGTGGCGAGTTTTTGTTGCTGTCAAGTTAAACATCGCCTGCTGTCTTGTTCATAACCAGAAGTGCTGGTTCAGCAACCTGTTGCAAGATGCTCAGTGGTCATTATGAGTAGTGCTGTGCATTGATATAAACGCTAGATGCGACATTATGTCAGAACTCATGGGATAACCATCAGCCATCTTACCTGGATGTTATTTACAACTACAACTTAAAGTCGACATATACAGATGTCATCAGTGCAGCCATTAATTGCTTTACAAATAGGACTGAAGAGACCAGGGAGGCCTCATAACTTAAAACATGTCGTAAAAAAGTAGATGAGAGGTTTATTATTTACACACGGGTCAACTGAAACTACAGAATATTACTGAGCTAGCTGTTTGCTTAGTTTACTAGTGGCAACCAAGTAATTTACTATCTTTACTCACAAGTAAAGCCCAGCATTACAAGAGTAATATTAAGTAAATCCTTGACAGCAACACGGAGCACTACCAAAAACTAACACTTTTTACTGAACTCTTTTGAGAGTTTGCAGCAAAAATCCATTTGCCGCTCTTCCTTTGGCGTTCTCCTGTGAGGTAATTTTCCAGCTACCAACTGAACTGTTTGTTGGCTTTCCGCTGTAAGCGTTCATCATCCCGGAGACCCACCAGGCTGTTATTAACAAATGTCAAAGCCAAGCAGTTCATGTTTGATCTCCTTATTTGGACAGCGTAAATAATGACACAACATGGGATCTTGGCAGTTTGATCATGTTACGCTCTCTGCAACAGCAAGCCTTTGACACAAAACTGATGCCCTTAATGCTGGGTTTGGTGTTGTGGTTTGGCAGCCTGCACTTCAAACTAGATGAAAATATGACAGTGTGATGCACGAAGGAATGTTACACAGTCCAGGAACGACTGCATCACCAATGACTAATTGTGCCTTAGAAAACACACGAGAAGACTGCTTTCATAAAGATTACGAAACAGTTCATAACTCAGTAATTAATGAGACGCCTTTTTATTATTTTTTTAGTGGGTGAAATTTACAAAAGTTATAAAACCGATGTCTCAGTGGCTCCATTTTGAAGATTTACTCATGACTTACTCAACATCACAACAGATGTCCTATCATATGTTTTCAAAGGCAAAACACCTCAGTGTCGTTATTGATTTGCTATTGAAATGCAATGTGAAAATAAGTCTCAACTCTCTATTTGAATGAGTGGGACTGGTTTGTTGCTAAATATTGTTCAACTTGGTTACATTCAATGTTAAATGTATGAGACCACATTCAAATTTTCTGCATTATTCTTTGTGTTTAAGTTTTACTGAAGCCTTCTTTTGGCTGATAAAACTTACTTACCTCTGTTCCTCCTCTCTGGTGGTTTGAATATAATGTGCCACTGGGATGACACGTTATTTTAGATCAACCAAGAAGTTAGCAGTGGCCTGGTTCCCCCAACAAAAAGCTGCAGGATTTTTCCTCTGGCTTTAGGATTATTACAGAAAATGAGCTTTGTGGCAAACAAAAGTTTAGGACCCTTTACATAATCTTCAAAAAGTTAATCTTCAAAAAGGAACATGGCTTTTAAAGCTTAAATGTGAATACTAGAAGTAAAAAGCTAACATCAGGTCATACACACTTCACCAGTCACGTGATTTCAGTGTCACCACCTTTGAGCTTTCTACTGCACTATACTACACACTATATTACTTGATAAGTCAAAAAGTTAGAAAGTTAGACTTAGAATAAGTTTTTAGAGCTTGAGTATAAACACAATGTGGAGATAAATGTGAAGTGCAAGATGATTTGTAACGTGTCAGTGTGATGATGTTTAACTTTCCAGACCACCTCTGCAGTCTCATTTTGCCACATCTTTATACCTACTTGTTTATGACTCATTAAAGCTTCAAAAATCAAGAGTGGGGTATCAAATGATGTAATTATTGTCATAGAGCAAAATGTGAAAGTCTTTTAAGCTGTAACAGGAAGGCATCTAACAGAGAAAACATGGTCAAAAAACCCATCAACAACAAGACTGATGATCCGGAAGGTCAATAGTTTACCCAATTTTTGGGTTTCGGAGCTTGTGTCTGTGCCACTCTACAGCTACTCTCTCTGATGTTTGGAGTCTGGCGTTTAAAGGTATCAAATAGCTGGTTTTCTTTGACCTGAATCCTTGATCTGTGCTGTTGAGGTCATGAAAGAGGGACAGCGTGTTCATAGTAAATAACTATTTACCAAGCTTGCTTTCTCTCCCACACAAATCAGCCTCACAGTCCACCGGAAGGCCACATGGGAATTCCTAAAGAGCTTAAAATAAAATGTTACAGAAAGAGGTTGAAAGCAGCTGGTGCAACTGTGCTGATCCCTCCAAAATGAAAAGGCACACATGATTAAGAGCAAAACTTATTTAGACAAATGAGAGATTAATATGAACACGGTGATTTTATGTATATATGTTTGCAGGATTTATTATTAGTCTGAATGCAGTGCTGTCTGAGGTTTGTACCTGAAGCAGAATTAACCTGAGACTGACTGAAAAGACTGATGTCACACGCTGTGAATCAGAGCAAAGAATTCAGCAGCTTAACTGAGGTCTCTGAAGTTGTGAAGGTCCTAGTTGGGTAGTTTTGGGTGGTGTTTAGTGAAGGTGGGGATGATGGGAGCTCTCCATGTGAGGACTCACTTGTGTGCTCTTTACAACTCTTAGGAGAAAATCACTGGTGTTACAGCTGCTGAAGTCCTGTGAAATAGTGCTGCACCTTCTTTCTCTGTCTGACAAATCGCTGCTTTCTCGACCTTAGGTACACTGTTTTCCTAGCAAAACACATAGTTGAGCTCAGATGGAACTGAAGTGAGACAAGTGAACAGCAAACACCTACAGAAATAAACCTGAGACATTTAAAGTGAACAAGACTTTGTTTTTAACAAAATTCCCTTTAAATATTTTTTTATGCCATCATAACACATGATGGGAATTAGCCTTCAAGACCATAATGTGCTTCTCATGTAAAGTAATGCTTTTAGTCAGCATAAGAGGAACTGCATTTTCAAAGAACTAGTTCAACATTTTGGAGTGAATGAAGGAGTGAAGCTTTGCTTTCTTGCTGAGAGTTAGATGTCAAGATTGATTCCAATCTCATGTCAGTAAGTGACTGTCAGTGGGTAGAAAGCATCGTTTCGCACAAAGACTGGAAATAAGTGGAAACAGTTAGCTTAAATCTGTCCAAAAAGCTAAAAAAATCGCCAACAGCACTCCTAAGAATTAATATCCAATTTGTTTAATATGTACAGACAGACTGTAAAAATGACAAAATGTGGTTTTACAGGGAGTTGCATGATAGAACTATTTCATAGCAATGTGCAGTGACTTCCTGGAGTCCTGTCATCACTGCAAGGTTGCCAGGCACCAGTGTGCAGGCTTACGTAAGTAAAGAGTGAGACGTACAGTACATACAGATAAAGCCTGTGATTTCCTCTTAATCCTGGTTATTTGAAATACACTGTAGCCATCCATCAGATTTAATTTCCTCCATTAGTGAACGACACTTAGACTTTTAACAGGTTATTTAATTTAAACCCCCTCAGCGCATCATCTCCCCTTGCTCAGGTTATCTTGCATGTGCGCAGTACAGTGATGCTCATGAAGCTGACCCTGCTGTGAGTCATCTTGCATCTCTCTGTGCTGGGAGGAGGGCTCGCTGTTCACTGTGAGCCATGTTGGAGTGGCGCGATGCTGCCTTTGGCTTTCTGAGGGGGGGAAACTGGAGCACAGCTCTGAGCCATAGGCAGAAATACCAGGCCTAACTAGGACATGTCGAGAAACGGGGCTAGTGGTGGGGCGTCTCTTGCAGAGAACTTCATGGAGGAATGATGAGAAGTGTCTCAGGAAAAGCGTGACTCAGTGATGATTAGTTCTGAATTTTTTTGTTCATTGTATTATTGATCATTTCATATCACTCATACCTGTAAACAAGTGACAAAGCTTGTTTTTAGGCCTGTTTGCAAAACAATTCAGTAGGGACTCTTTCAGCCATAGTAGTGGTACCCAATTTTTTATACATGTGACCCTATTTATTGTATTGGACTGTATGACATGATATGTCATACAGTCACCTTGTTAAGACTGTGTTATGAACGTAAAAACTAGATTTTTTGCAGGTACAGAGTTTTCCAGGATCTCAGTGAACCTGTTAGATGCTCTGAGGCCATGAAGCCTTTCAGTCATCTCAGTTAACTATGATAATGATCTGTGTGAGGCAGCGTATCTGTGATTGTCTGTGAATAAGAGTGGAAGGTTGTTTGGTTTCTGATAGTTATTTTAAGTTGTTTGAGAGAGAACCGAAGCTGAATGTGACTGTGACCCGTGATCACTTATCAAGGAAATAGCACTGAAACCAACTAGTTTTATTTCTGGGGCGTCACAGTATGAAGCAAAGTCTATTGTGCCTGTTCTCATTGGCTGCATTTTTATGAATGTGATGGGCTGCTACTAACAATTTTTTTTGATGGGGATTCTTTATTTTTTAAATGTATTGATTTATAAAATAGTAGAAAATAATATAAAATGTCCATCCCAGACTCCTCTCACATGTCATGTTTTGTCAAACAGCTGTCCAAATTCCAAAAGTATATAATTTAGGTTTAATTGGAGACCAAGAGAACCGTAATTTTTTTCATTTGGAACCTGTGCCTATGTCTTATTTTACATTTTTGTCACATAAAAGATTGGTGGATGACTATTCTGAAAAAACAAAACAAAAACAAAGTCAAATTGAGCACAGTTTATTCTAAAAGGCTATTCAATGCCTAAAAAGAGCCAGTGGAAACCATTACTCACCTTCTTTAATAACCAAATCATATTTGAAACACCACCAAAATGTAATGTAATTTAAACGTGTACATGACTGAAACAGAAGTAACAAGCTTTACTGACTAATATTTTTTCTGGAAGGGTAGAAACTAGTCATCTAATCACACACGTCCTTGGTTGCGCCACTGTTACGGTGTTTTCATCTCCGCTCCTCTGTCTTGTCACGGTGCATCGACTGCAGCAATAAGCAGCAGGATTGATTTCTTGCTATTTGCTCTGTGTTTTTATCGCAGGAGACCAATGAAATTGTGGCTATTAAGAAATTCAAGGACAGTGAAGGTAAGATGACAACATGTCCTCAGCTGTGTTTTTACCATCAAGCCATTTAGTGTTCTTATTTCTGCTGGGATGCATCCCAACATGATCCCATTGCCTCCTCTGTCTCACCTTCATGCAGAAAATGAGGAAGTTAAGGAAACGACACTACGGGAGCTTAAGATGCTCCGCACCCTCAAGCAGGAGAACATCGTTGAGCTGAAAGAGGCCTTCCGCAGAAGAGGGAAGCTTTATCTGGTGTTTGAATATGTGGAGAAGGTAAGTGTCTTCTACAGGCCGTTGCTTTTTGTGGTCTACAGTGATAATTTTTAACGTTAAAGTGATGGTCATCTTTTTTTTATTTCTCTTTTAGAACATGCTTGAGCTGCTAGAGGAGTTACCAAACGGTGTTCCCACTGAGAAAGCACGCAGCTACATCTACCAGTTAATCAGAGCAATTCACTGGTGCCACAAGCACGACATTGTTCACCGCGGTAAAACCTCCATTTTCTGACTTTTTTTTTTTTTACTTCATTTACATATAACATATAATAAAATCACTGAGAGGGTGACAGTGTTAGAAAGGCAGAGAAGAGACCTCCTGACCATATTTTTATTCTAAGCTGCAGCATTAACCACTGCACCATCGTTCTGCTCCACCTGTGCTGAGAATTTGAGAAAAAACCAGAACTAATGCTGCACATTTTTCAGTGAAACGGTGTCTTAATAGGCTTTGTGACATGTAACCAACTGCTTTATTGTTCACAAGATGTGGGCTTCTGGGCAAATCAGTGGCAGCAGAGCAGGAAACCAGATGGCCCATGTGAGCTTTTGGCACAATAGATGCAAAAGCACAGGCATCCAAATGGCCTGTGGTAAACCCGGGCTCACATATGACAGTGTTATCCAGGGATTTGATGTATAACTTATGGTATGTCTTTGCAATCTGTGTGTTTTCACCGCTAGAATTCGATTTCTTGTATTTTTATTGTTTGATGCTTTTTGCAAAGATGCTGCAAACTGAAAAGAAAATCTAATTTTACAGTGAGACAGATGAAAACGTGGTGGAATGAATGATAGTAGCGATGAAGTGATGATGTGCTTATGTGTGTTTTTCTTCCTCAGATATAAAACCAGAAAATCTTCTCATCAGCTCTGATGACGTCCTCAAGTTATGTGACTTTGGTGAGCACATCCATCAAATACTCACACCGTACGAGCTGTAAGGAAGGTGGCCAAACACTCAGAGCTGTGATATAAAAGGAGTATTTTCAACTGAGACTATATTTGGCTGAAACCGGTGCTTCAGAGGGGCAGCAGGCAGGCTTCATCCGGTTATCTAAAGCTTTGTGTGCAGCCCTCTCTCCTGGTTCTCAGGCTGCTGCCGCACATTCTTCCCTCATCACATTTAATGAAACGTGTTGAAAAGCGAGAGGCTAATCATGCATTGATTCAATCTGGTAGCGCCACAGTAAAACGGGGGGAAACGGAAACATGGCATAGCCAACATCATGTAAGCAATCTGTAGTGAGAGACTGAGGACCTGCTGTTTGCTCTGTGTCAGCCAAAGCGACGAGAGAACAAACACAGGCCAAACAGACAATGTTCTGAAGGTGTGCATTTGAAAGAACGTCGTCCTGTCAGACTCAACTTTATTTTTTTAGCCGCTGATAGCTTAGCTTAGCACAGACACTGAGGTAAACAACTAGTTTAGCTTTGTCCAAAAGGCTCAAATCTGCTCCCTTGTTTCCAAACCACAGTTGTTCAGACCATTTATCGTCCTATGAAAAACTACCTGCAGATACAGGTGTGGTTTCTTTTCTCCTGACTGACTTCAGCAGCTTGATTTACTAACTTGTTTTGCTGGTAGCACTCTCTTATTGGGTTGTGTGGTGTGTTGATCTGATTGGTTTAAGTTAGCCTGTGATAGATGATAGTAGGCAAATTGGTCATCCAATCACCTGCCAAGATATGTAAATTTCCATGGACAAATTTCCAGATGGCTCTATGTAACCAACTATCTGGAATTTCAGGTCTAACCTCAACAAATAACACATTTTATCTTGTTCGTTTTGATTCATACGAAACCTGAAATATAAATTTACAAATGTAAATCTTTTTTTTTTCTTTTACATTTTTTTCCCCTTTATGTAAAACAATTAAACAAATTAGGTGCACATGTTAAGTATTGAGTTTTAGACAAGTATGACAACACTGGCAGCAGCTTTATACTCAAGGTAGTAAAGAAAGAGCTATCAGTCTTTACATAATATGTATTAAACAATATCCAGCGTTAATATAAAAACTTTTACTTGTACAGTGTGTCACAAGAGGACTCATCATCTCCTCTACATAGTCACAGCGTTTCTCCAACTCAACTACTTTATAACCTCTGAAGCACCTCTGTATCATAATGAGTGTCCAGAGAGATGGCCCGGCTAAAATCATTTTTAGGTGTCTCAGCATGTAGAGCATATCAAAAAGCTCCTCATTATACTTCATTGCCTCCTCTGTCTTCTCTTTGCCAGGCTTTGCACGAAATCTCTCTGAGGGGACTGATGCCAATTACACGGAGTATGTGGCCACTAGGTGGTACCGCTCTCCAGAGCTCCTGCTCGGGTACGTCCGGTCCATTTTTTTAACCTTGTCCAAGACATCAGTCACCACACTGACATTTACTGCAGTAGCTATGCTCATTCCTGACCTCAATCGCCGGTGTCTTATATCTCTGGATCCAGGGCTCCTTACGGGAAGGCAGTGGACATGTGGTCAGTGGGCTGCATCTTAGGAGAGCTGAGTGACGGGCAGCCTCTGTTTCCGGGCGAGAGTGAGATTGACCAGCTCTTTACCATCCAGAAAGTGCTGGGACCCCTGCCACCAGAACAGATGAAGCTCTTCTATAACAACCCCCGCTTCCACGGACTGCGGGTAACACTCTTTTTTCCCCCCAGTCCTCATTTACGCCTCACACTGCCGACCCCGTCTCTTCCATGTTGATCTTACTGCTGCTTCCCTCCATCACTCTCGACTTGGTCTTGTCTCTCCTTTGCTGCCTCTCTCTGCCTCCTCCTTTCCTCTTTTTTTTTTTATATTTTCTCTCCCTGTTATGTCTCTGCACTCTCTGCTTGTTTTTTTTTTTTTTCTTCTTCTTCTTCTCCTGGCTGAGTTTGCTGTGCCGTGACTGATTGGATCACAATGACTCATCGTGTATCATGTATCCTGTATGCTCTGTCAAGGAAGGCTGTGATAAGTCTTCTATGGCAGGATGATGGCACAACAGACCCGGGTCGGCCTTCCCTTCCCTTGTCTGCCCACACTTCAGGATATAATTACTAGTTTGCAAGATGCCCCTCTGTGAATACCTGACAGTGATTAGAGGGACGGTGCTTGATAATCATGCATTTTTTAAAATTTTGTCCTTGTGCATTTTAAAATTTTTCTAATGGGAAAATTCTGCTGATGTGAAGCTCATGAATACATGTAAGTTGTTTTCTTTCAGTAAAACGCTCCCTCCAGTAAGACAGGCACATGTAAGACAGGGATTCGTCTTGAATAAACATCCAGCGCCTGCTATTGTTAGTGCTCGCTCAAGGAAAAGAGTCTCTGTTCTACACAACACTTCTGTGCTTGTCGTCATTTAAATGAGTAGAGTGTCACCCTGCCAACAAGCCTCCCTGATGGACATTCACGTTTAAGCCCCTCTCTCACAGTGAGATTATCTTAATAGGAGAAGAGAAGACAAAGAGAAAGAGAAAGGAGAATGGTGTTTGAAGGAAGCACACTAACTGTTTTTTTTATTAAAATATTAATGCATCAGACCAGCAAGAAACCACTCAACACTTGTGAGTGAACACAGGATGTTTGATCGTTGTTTTATCACGTTGGCCACCTACGGTGTGCTTTCTGCAACACTTGGAAATGTGTGATGTAAAAAGAACAGCTTCTGGACGTTTTTGGCAAGCGGCAGATTCACAATAGTCAGAAGGAAAAAAAAAATTCTGTCAAAATGAAAGGTTGACATAGGAAGATTGAATGTGGAATAAAGAGAGAGCAACAGTGCTCCTGTGAGTCAGTCAGCAGTGTTTGCAAAATGTAATTTCAGGAGCATCGTCTGCAGGGGAACATCAGGAGAAAAAATATAGAGACAAAATGGTCACAGTCTTGACATGATATGTGGGCTTTTACAAAACATTACACAGGAGCACCATAATACTTACAAGGTATTACATGCTAACTTTGCTTAGCTTAGCTTCATTCATTTGCAGAGATGTATTAGTGGCAAACAATAATATAACATACAATAGTATATGAGTCAGATTGGTTTCTGCATTCAACGTATGAAAGACCTTATTTTTTTGAGCATCTTGGCGTCTTCAGCTGGTCACTCAGCGCAATTTTTAGGTTTCTGAAAACACAGAACAAGGAGTCTTTCCTACTCAGAATACTTTAAATTCTGTTTATTTAACATGGCAGAATGTAGAAATGAATATTCAAACAAATCTGTGTCTGCTCCGAAGTATTTCCTGTTGATTGTAGTGGAGCATCGGGACCAACAGACATGTTTCTTTCAGCCTCTTGCTTTGCTGCATGTCTGCTGTTTTAGCGCCCCACACCGCACGATGCTGAAGTCACACAACAACTGTGACTTGTCAACAAGAGCCACCCACAGCCCCACCCAGCTGTGTATTTGCTGTAAACGCAATGCCAGTTTTTTATTACTGCATTAAAATCACAGGTTAACGATTATTCGACAACTATGCACAGCGTGGACTGGTAGTTTTGGTATTTGACCAGTTAAATCCTCTGTAAAACTTTGTAGAATGAAATAAAGAATAAAGGATGAGGAGTTATCCTTTTTATTGAGCCTGTTGTTCCTGTTAATACCCTTGAGGGCAACGCTGCTACCCCAGAATACAACATCACAAAACATGTCACTGACCAGACTGAATATTAAAAACTGTGAAATCTTCTTGCTGACCTTGATGAGAGTTGGCGATGTTCCTTCTTTCTCCTCCCTTTTGAAAGTCAATAACTGGCCTCTTTGTCTACAAACTGCCCAAACTACAGGTGGCTGCTATTGTTGGTCTTACTACAGAGTAGTGATTATTCCATCATTTATCACTTGGACATTTGTTGTGGCTTCATTTTTTGGCAGTACTATCATATCCACTGTGTCTTGTTTTAGTTCCCTGCTGTGAACCACCCCCAAACCTTGGAGCGAAGATACCTGGGGATCATCGGCGGAGCCCTGCTGGACCTGCTGAAGGTAGGGATCACAGGCCTGGCAAAGCTGTGGCACCACGGGGACGTTTTCATTTTCAACCTTTTATCTCATTCCACTTTATTCCTGCCCCCACACAATGTCAAAATACACTCTGCAACCAGAAAAGGTCCAATTTCCAAAAACTTGACATCTGATAATTGCATCATTATGGTCGTGTTTACGTCGTGACTGAACGATGCCTCCTCAATGCTTCAGCATCGCTCGGCTCATATCCTGGTTCCAGCCCTGCTGTTATTGCTGTGTCTGCACTGTAAACAGGAGCTCCATGTCAAGAATGTGGGCTGTGCTTGTGCACTTGCGCTTTTCCCAGCAGATAATGACTCACCGCTAGCATAATGTCATCTCAGAACTGACTTCTGCAAGGACAGGCCTCTCTCTCATAATTAAACAGGCTTTCTTGAGTCGGGTCTAGAAATTAACAAAATGTGTTTGCTAAATGCTAATGCAAAGCTGCCTGGCTGGCAAAGAGTCTGTGTTTGAGATTTATTGTTGTTCTAAGAAGAGCTGAGGAGCTGCCATAATAATTTTTTTGTTATATAACTGCAGAGTTCACAAACTATCTTCAGTTCACAGGTTTTATTTTGAGTCCATGGAGACAGGTGATTAATCATATTTATTTGAGCAAGCAAAAAGCAAATGTCACAAATCATAATTCACATCATTGTTTGGCTTGTCTGGTGACTGTAAGACACAATTAAATGTAGCAGCAGCCTGACTTTTATGATAATAGCGATGACTCATTATAGCATGACTGTTTCGGTTTGCTTGCGAGGTCTGGATGTTCGGGGTGTCTGGAGGACTTAAGGTCTCCTTCTGTGTGTTTGTGCTCCAGAACCTGCTCCTGCTGAACCCGACAGAACGTTTTCTCACAGAGCAGAGCCTGAACCACCACGCCTTCCAGACCCTGCGGCTGGTGGAGCGGCCAGGCCCACCCACACCCACACCTGTACGCTCCTCCAAGAGAAAACCTCACCATGGAGACAACACCACCCCCAGCAGGTCAGTATGAGCACTATAGCAGGTTTAAGCTCCTCACTGTCTCCCTGTTGTTTGATGCATAAGTCGATGTGGTTTTTTTTTCCAATGCAAATGTGACTGGTTGTTTTTCACGCGACACCCCCTGACGACCATCTGCATTATCTGTAGCGGCCAGTTTGTAGTGACATTTTTGCAGACAGCATTGCCCTTTGTTGGAGGACTGAAATATCTTCTGTTGGTTTGATTTTTTCTGTCATTAAACAACCTACAAATAACACACTTTTACTCACCAAAAACAATCAACATACAAAACTCAGTCCAGCATAGATATGAAAATGCATGAACACAAAATGAAATAAAATAGAAAAAAACAAGGTGTCTTGCATAAAGCAGAAGAAGCTTTGGCCCAAGAAACAAGATTACTCATTACACAAATTGTAAATTTTTACCAAAATACCAACCTCACCCACCTCTACTCTTGTCATTTTATTAGATAAAATGCTTAACCACTCACACACTAAACCAGTTTAGATCCAAAATAGCCCTATCTTTTAATTTTGGCTGAATTTTTAGTAAATCTAGGATAACACCTATCTTGGTCTCTAGAACGCTCAAAACCTGTAAACATGCTGATGCCAGGCTCCTCAGGGCCTTTGCAGACATGTTCTGCAGCTGAAGCCAGTTAGAAAAGAGTCACCATTTCAGCAGTTTAACATTTCATGTACTTAAGTAGCTTCTTCTTGTTTTACTCTGAGTATTAGTATTATGACAACAAGGTTGGATGAAATTGAATTATTGTAATTAAGGATGTAATTTATTGTCTCATCTGCACAATCTAGTAGCAGGACTGCTGCTGCTTTAAAAGACTATTGTAATGTAAATTGCATAAATAGTCAGGTCTTTATTATGTCATTTTTTTCTAGAAAATGTGCTACCAACCTGAATAGATTAATGAGGTTTCATCTTGTGTATAGTAAAT
This sequence comes from Acanthurus leucopareius, assembly GCA_029814765.1. Taxonomy (NCBI): domain Eukaryota; kingdom Metazoa; phylum Chordata; class Actinopteri; order Acanthuriformes; family Acanthuridae; genus Acanthurus; species Acanthurus leucopareius. The sequence goes on from JAQMCX010000046.1 coordinate 8,688,127, forward strand.
CCATTAAAGGTGACATTAAGAAATCTGGTTTTACATTTGCGGTGTTAAAATGTTGTGAGAGTCTAGAGTCCCGTAGCCGTCAACATTTTAACTTGACTCATCGTGTTTTCTTTGCCAGACACATTTAAATTGATTAATAAAGGTGAAACTTCAGTTTTCAGTGCTTACAATCAACTGCAGATACAATTTCATTTACAAATATTTGAAAACGAAGAACATTGGTCCTTAGATTTATCCCTTTAGATCAGCACACATGACCACTCCTTACTAGCAGTTTATCACACCCTGCAGCTTGTCACTTAAAATTGAGTGTTTTCCTCACAGTACTTTGGTGTTATCATTTCTCTCTTCTCTTGCTCAGGAGCCACGGGGGAAAGAGTTCAGGAAGCCACCGCTCCAGCAGCAGAGAGTGCTCTAGCTTACCCCGGCACGAAGACCTCCACCCCAGCAATGACAGCTTTCTCAACGGCAACATGCCTGCAGGGATCAACCTCAGTCCCACTCTGCATCCGAAGAACTACCAGCCGCAGATCTACAACCACTCCACCTCGTGCAACATGGACCTGGCCAGCAGCAACCTGCCTCACCTGCTCAGCCCTGGTGAGGCCAAGAGCAAGGCCGACTTCGAGATGAACATGGGGTCCAAGGTGTCTGACGGCCCTGGAGCAAAGTACCTCAAATCCAACTTCCGCTCGCAGCAGAATCGCCATTCTTTTGTGGAGGGGAAGACCAACACGCTTCAATCAGGAGAGAAACACAGTCGACACAGCTACATGGAGTCCCACAGCTCCACGCCCTCCTCCAAGTTCGCCTACCTGAACTTGTCTAAGAGCTACGGCACGCTTAGCGATGCAAAGTCGGTGGGGAACTTAAATGATGTGCATCTTTACGCTGATGAACCCACATCTCGCTATTTTCCCTCAAGCTGCCTCGACCTCACAGCCCCAAGCAGCCCAGCAGCCCGCCGGGTGGACAGACTGGGACCCGGTGCAGCTGGCAGAGGAAGCATGCGCTCTGACCGAGAGAGCAACACCCTGGACTCTTCTTACAGGCGGTCCTCCACCCGCCACAAGGCCTCGGAGGAGGCTAAGTCGCCAGATGCCCTGGACCCCGGGGACAGCAGCATGGAGAGGAGCCACGCTCACTCTCTGTCAGCCCCACACGACCCTCTGCCTTACGGTCAGGGATACACAAGCCCCTTCTCCTCCCAGCAGCGGCCGCACCGCCACTCCATGTACGTCCGCAGGGACCACCAGAGGACGCATGGGGCGGACGAGGGGTTGGCCGTGGGGCAGAACGTGCCGACCAGAGCCAGCAGCCTGCAGCTCCTGTCACCACAGCTGCAGCACCGCACGCTGCCTCGCCACTCTGGAGGCTCCTCCAGAGAGGAAGACATGAGCAGGGTCAGTCATCATCAGCCCACATCAAACATGTCCAACCTGAAGGAAAGCCTGAGCCTACATGATCTGATCATATCAAATGCCTTCACCACGTTGTGTTGGATAACTATGCCTCAGTTTCTACAACAATGAGGCCAGGATTTATTCTGGTGGCGCCTGAAAATATCATGATCTGTGTTTAGTTTTTCAGCCAGATCTTGTTAGTCAGTCTCTCAGGTTTGTGGGAAAGGCAGGATTAACTCACCTGCAGCTACATCCTTTTAACAATTCCAGTGTAAAGCAGTGTGGCTTTCTTGTTAGGATATACAGAAAATCATGTTGCCTGTATATTTATATATACTGTATAGATGCATATAGTATATATATATAGTGCGTGCGTGCGTGTGTGTGTATTTGTATGTGTGTGCTGCAATGCTAAGCTCACTTCATGCTTCATCATGTCTCCATTAACAGAGCGAACAGGCACCCACTGAGGTCACCCACAGCAGACCCCCAATAAGGGACTCCACAAGGGACAACACCGCATCTTTTCACACACAGCGGCAAAAAAGCGAGGTCCGACATTCTGCCTGCACCCACCATTCCCCACCCACATCCGCGCTCTCAGTAGACTGGATGTGGGTGGATTCTGCTGTCATGAACTGCTCTCTCTCTCTCTCTCTCTCTCTCTCTCTCTCTCTCTCTCTCTCTCCCTCTCCCTGTCTCTGTGCATCAGATGCCTCTTCATTTTCTCTGTGTGCTTTGCTTCCCTTTAATGTGACTACGTATTTATGATTAGCACAGTCAAGCTTGTCGTCGGAGCACATTTCAGTCTGATTCTGATGTACATTTATAGCCTCTACAGATGTTTTATTGTAATGGCCGCTTGTGAATCAATGCACCTCCCTTTGCTCTGTTTCTTTCAGGTAAATAAAAAACATCAACAAACAGCTCATATAGAGAGGCATGCAAAGCAGTCGGCCTTTAGTTTTTTAGGTGACTTGGTTTTCTGCTCTGACGCAGGTTGGCTTGTATCATGACCAGCAAACAGAAGACGGGGGCTCGTCTAAAGAGAACCGCAACATCTACAGTGAATCCATGCCTAGGAGGGTGGGCAGCTTCTACAGAGGTTGGTTTAGTCACACTGATATCTTTTTTTTTTTTTTTACTGCACTGAGGAGTTCAAGATATCAGTTCAGTCACTTGACTGCAGTTAACAGAAAGATTTCTCACAAATCCTGAATGTTCACTGATCAGGTCCGACTTAAAAATCACTGTGGGTTGAATTTTTATGTGTTTACAGAACCTTTCAAACACTGTATATTCAGACCCATGCAATACATTTTAGGCATGATAATAGTACTGATGATTTACAACTTGAAAAATCTGCTAAAAATGTTAAGAAAATTTAATGTGAACATCAAACAAACAAATGAGAATCAAACATTTTCATGAAAGAACTGAGATGCAGATAGGTAAGGTACAAAAGGTACATTTTGTAAATCAATTGCTCTCCAGTGGACAAACTGTAATAATGATTCTGTTTCTGAATTACATCAAATCTTTTCATTTATGCTGACATTTTCTTGTTACTTGTTGGCCAACATGTTGGCTACTTATGCACACAAGCTGGTTTTTACATTACTGTGATGGCAAGATGACACTCAGTGTAAAAGAAAATGTTACTTCTGCTGCTTACAGTTCATTCATGTCAGTGTCACAAAGAACTTAATGCACAGTAGCTTTAAAAATTGAGTACATTAACTACCAAAACATAAAGAAGTTTGCTCAGAAATAGTTGGTATATACTGAACCCCCCCCCCCCGAATTTTATTTTTCTATGTGCATCTGAAAGTAAATAAAAGTATTTGTTATATTTGTTGAACAGTTCCTTCTCCCCGGCCAGACAACTCCTTCCATGACAGCAGGGGTCAGAGCCGAGGCTCAGGCATGTCCGGAGACGGTGGAGGTTTGACGAACCACTCCAAACGTCAGCCGGCGTTTGACCCCTGGTAACTTTCTCTTCTTACCACAACAGAACATAGTTTGTGTTGTTTACCAAAGACTATCATCTCTAGCTTAGACATCGTGCTCAGAACCCTTTGTTTCTTTTTTAGGACTGGTCCTGATACTGTAGTGTTGAACCCCTCTGAGCCATCCAAAGAAAAGGAGAAACAGGGTTTCTTCAGAGCAATAAAGAAGAAAAAGAAAAAATCTCAAATGGTAACTTGCATGTAAACTTCTCCTGAGGATGTCAGCCATGTCTGGATGCACTATCTCACACATATGTCTCTGGATGTCTGTCTACACACTGTATCTCCTCCTCAGCTTCTTAAATGTTTATTGCCTTGGCCTTATTAGCACCTTTGCAGAGATATTTAATCATTTCTTCTTGTTGTCATGTGCATCATGTTTCCCTGTGCCACCAGTCATGTGCCTCTGTATTACAGATGCAGGTCCCTGATGGAAGGCCTCCTGTCATCAAGAAATGTCTTTTCCCTCTGTTTAGCCCAAAGAATAACATAAAGCATAGTTCCTCTGTGAGAGTCCTCCCTGTAGTGTCCTCCTCCATGGTACATGCTGTTTTACACTCTCCTACTCACCTCCTTACTCCGTGCCACCCATCTGACATTGCATGCACTGACAACAATAATCAACAACAATCACTTCATTTATTTTACACTTTTTTCAGTGGTTTTCTTTGATAATTAGGCGAAAAGTCATTTCTGTATTAATAAGTTCTCAACATAAACCAGTCAGATTCATCCATGTGGGTAAAGTATTAATACAACATAAAATCAGTGGCAAAATGTGGCAAAAAAGAGCCTGTTTTAAATGTTGAATTTAGTCAGATTTTAATCATTAAATTGATAAAAATGGATTTTACAGTTTGAACAAATTGTAATAAAACCCAGAGCTGTTAACACGTCTTTGTCCGGGTCAGTGGATGGATCTGGCTGGTCATTTTTGTATTCGTTCCATTTGAGATCAGCCACAACCCTAACAGCATGTCTGTGGTTACGAGCTGAGGATGAATGAGGGCACCCAGACTTCGGTTTAAGCACTTGGGCTTTACTGCTCAGTAACATCACAAAGAGCCATTAGATCAACTATTCTGCCCCTCACAGTGTATCTACACGAATGATCTGATTAAAAAGCATAGATAAGGACAGAGTATGAACCCAAAGAGTATCTAAATATAAAAGGCAGCAACATTTTGACATGTTAAACTGGGTTTTCAGAGGCAGAAATGGTTCGGCATGACACTGGTGTTTGAGACTCTTTCTTCTCCTCACATTTCTATTTATATGTGACAGTCTGTTCAGATGCTGAGAGGGGGTTACAGCTGATGACAGAGCACAAATAAACGCAATCTGGCTGGAGGAGACAGGCAGTCAGACTCAGAGCTGGTGGAAAAATAGTGTTTGTTACATAAAGAGTAGATAATTTGAAAATACTAAGGCTTTAGATGTGTTAGGGATTGTTGAAATGCCAAAAAAAAATCACCAAAAAAATTTTGATTGGTTAAGAATAGTCTTTACCTCTTCTCTTCCTCAGGTCAGTAAATGTTTTTGGGTGTCTGGCACCGGATGCATGTTGTGTTTTTTTAATTTTTATGACTTAACTGACCATCTGTGTTAAATTAACACATGTAAAAAATAATATGAGGCACACTAACATGTTTGCATAAGAACATTTCTGAGATTTTAGTAGGAATCCTTAAAAAACTTGATTCTATGAAAAGTGATGAAAGCATGTGGTGAAAGTATTTGTTCTTTATTTTACTTATAGAAAAAAATTGGCTGTGTTTCTTGTTGTTGTTTACATTGTGTGGTTCAAGCTTGGTTATAACGTTTGAAACTGTTAGTTTGGACAGTTTGGTAACATCTACACCCGATGTGTCAAAGGTTTCAGGTGACGGAGTGGACACAGTCATCCAGAAGTCGTCCAGGTCCTCCAGTCATCAGAGCAGCCGCCACAGGACCCGGGACAAGAGCAGAGACCGGGACCAAGAGCGAGAGAGAGACAGGGACAAAGACTGGCCACCTGAGAAACTTTCTGATTCACACTCTCCGGTAAGTTAAAAAGGAAGAGTAAGGGTTTTCTTGTTACATGTTGTTTTAAAATGTTTGATTTTAAATATGTTGGTTGTCTATAATGTGTCCCGTCCCTCTCAGAGTCAGCCACTGAAGTCTCTGCGCAAACTCCTGCACCTTTCGTCCTCGTCCTCCAACCAGACAGCGCAGTCCGACATGCGCTACCAGCCGCTGCCTAATCCGGCGTCTGCTCAAGGTGGGTTCACAGAAAGCAGGGGTCACTCAGGGGTCAGCACGCCCCAGCTGAAGAGCCGTCAGGCGGCCTACCCACTGCCCGGACAGCTGGAGTCCAATTGGCACACGTCGGCCCTGGGTCGTCCAGAGGGAAACCCCTACCCGGAGCAAATGAGCATCAAGGGCGGGCAGAACGGGCACGGCTTCGGTCGCCCCTCCAGGTCTCGTATGCCAAACCTCAACGACCTGAAAGAGACGGCTCTGTGATCTCCATCACCCTGCAGCTCTCAAATCCACTTCAGACTCCTCCGTTTCCCCTCTGTTGCTCCTGCTCCTCCCTTGCGTAACAGTACATGTGCTGAATACACACACACGTATAAATACACACACACACTAACACGTATAAAAACCACAGATACCAAACCTTCAGTTTTAAACAATGCTTGCAAATAGGCCAAAAGCCTTTTTATGTCTTCATTTTTTTAAAAGCTTCCATGTTTGATAGACTTTATATTATTACTTCTGTAATTCTGATTATAATTTGTATTATAAAGTAAATATATTACAAATTAAATATATATAAATGGATAGATAAAGTGTAGATTTTAAGTGTAAGTATTTTTGTTTCTATTCAATATAGAAATATAGTACATTTTACTGCGTAGTATTTCCTCGAGACTATCTAAGGCATTCTGAACAAATAAAGTTTTACCAGTTGTAACAATAGAGGTTGGTAATGTCAGTAACTTTGCATTGTGCTCATCTCACCCAGGATTGTAAACTCTTCGTCCAAGCTGTCTTGCCTTTGGATGTGCTCTGTCATACTGGTTACAGACGCTCAAACGTGCAAACTGCGAGTTGAAGCAGTGTTGTTCTTGAAAATACAGCTGTAGTGCAATTTTTTTTCTCTGAGTTGGCACTGACAATCTATAAAGCTTAAATCGATTTGTTCTTTTTTTTAGGATATTTAGGTTTTTATGTCTTTTTGTAATGCAGCCATTTTAGACACTATGGTGCCATAAACAGACAGAAATCCTAACCTACATCGCCCTCTGTAGGTAATAATGAAGCACTGCATCTACTGATTTCTGACTGAGATCACCTTGCAGGAACATTTAGGCACTGACTTTTCATGCACAAAATGTGTAAATCATCATTTTCATATTTATTAACAAATGTGCTACTAAAACTATAGCTACACCTCAGTCGTATAAAAGAAAACATGCATTATAACTGCTTCATATACAGACTGAACAGACGATCCTTTTGGTCGTAATGTAAACTGAAATTATTTACTGAGATGTTAATTTATGTAAAAGTATTATGAAGCAGCCTTATGGTTGAATTTAACAGTAATAAAGACTCAATACTTTGCCTTACTGCAAACTTCGAGGATCCAGTTAATGAAAAAGGACGTTTATAGTTGAGACTAAAGGATGTGAATCTCTCTGATAACCTCCCCTCTGTACCAGAATTCAAAAAAGTCTGTTTGTTAATCATTTTTTACTTAAAGATTTCACATAAGCAACTTCCAAATGGTTCTTGTTTAATTAGTTAAAATGTGCAAATACATCCAAAATATTATACAAAATTTAACTGCGGTAAAAATTTGATTTGCATAAAATGAATTGTTCTTTTTCCTTGTTATTAAAACATTGATAGAAAGTAATTTTTACAGCAGCTAGAGGAACAAAAAGCCATTCTGGGTGTAAAAGTGCAGTGTTTCCCAACTTTTCATGAGCCCTTTTGCAGCACTATTCATCATGTTCTAAATGTGATTACTTTTAATTATCATCATGCTATTTATTGAATAAAAGTGGGTGTTATTATGGCAGTGCTCATTCAAATTAACTGTCAGTTTTTATCTCGGTTTAACATTGGTTGAAGCGTCCAATTCAACCAATTACATAGTTTTAGCTAGCTTTTTTTTAACTGTTAGCTACGATTACCCTACTTATTTGAATTAATTTATTGCTCTTAGCTATTTTGACCATTTATCCATTATTTTTGCTGTATCATCCATATATCTGTTTCTTTTAGCTTTTAAAACCTTTTCCCCACAGCTGTTAGCTAGCTATTTTAACTGTTTTACCATATGTCCATTACCTTTATGCTAGCTTACTATTTCAACTGTTTTAGCCATCTAATTAAAACATCTTTCCATTTTAATCTTAATTTCAGCTACTTATCTATTTCTGTCATGTCTCCAATGTTTTAATCTACTATTTTCAATGTAAATCTGTTAGCTTTTAAAACATTTGTTAGTTACTTTTATGCTAGTTAACTGATAATCTCCAATTCAATTATCTGGCCAACATGAATGGTTAACAATTTTAACTACTTACCAATTACATATATTTATTTCAATAACGTCTCAAATACTTTTCAATAACAATTTCACAGGTTAATCCATTTCTGTTAACCTTTTTTTGTAAACATATATTCATTATTTTTATGCTACCGTTTGTCCATTATATCCCTCGATTTGAAATGTTCAATACTTTCAGCTACTTCAACCATTTACTAAATTATTTTTTTGGGCTTATTTGCTCACTTGCTAGCTTTCCACACTCTTATTTACAACAGTAAGCTAAATTTAGGTATTTTGGCTCACTCAATACATGAACATACATTTATTCAAGTCATTGTTTCTGTGTTGTTTTTAAAATGGTTCAGCTACTCTACAGTCTTTCAGTGTTATCCTTTGCACATGCATAAGTACCCCTTTCGTTGGTTGGGAATCACTGCACGGTTGTATTTTCTTAACTGATTGCACATACTGAGCCACTTGGGACCAGACTTTGAGAAATCTTATTATGGAACCACAATGGGGGAAGAAGCTCTGTACTGTAACATTGATTTCTGTCTGGGATAAAGTGCCATTAAGGTAGCTTGGCAGAGATAAATCCTAAGCTTTTTAATGTTGCACTTTGAAGGGACTGTGTGGCTCAGCAATATTGCTCGGACTCTGTAAATTCTTCCTCACTTCATGTTCATCATGTGCACAGTGTGTGATGACTGAAACACGGGGCCTGAGCCTCCCACAGTAACACACTGAGTCCAGACATGACAGTATCGTATTGTGTATTGTGCATCTGTAAGGACCGTGCACACTCTGTATTTTACACAATACATTTCTCTCTTTGGATTAGTTTTGCTGAAGGAGCACTGTGTATTATATTAATACTGATGTGTGACTACTTGTTTGGTAATATTTATAACAGACGATGTTTATCAGCTGTTGAAATGAAATCAAGTATTACGTTTGTGCTTTTATTACAGACACAAATTAGTAGCATAGTCAGTGTTAATCTGCTTTTTTTCCAACAGAGCATTTACATGAGAACATAAACCCACAAATGAATGCTTAACAATTTTAGAAAAATTCATGTTTACATATGTAATAGTAAATCTCCAATAAAACAAACTCATTTGATTTGACTCTTGTAGAATCTTTTTTTATTTGTATTATTGTATTAATTTTTATTTTAAGATGTTTGACTCTGTTTCAAAGAAAGTTTGTCTGATCAAATATTTATTTTAAATGTGATTTTATTGATGGTAACAGCTTTCAACCGCCGTTTAAACTGGAATTCCCTTTATGCATTGAGGAATGTATCCAATTTTATATTTACATATTAAAATAATTGATTTATACAGCCTTAAAGACAGATATATAGAGCATCAAAGGACACCAAATATGTCCACCTGACCAGACTTAGTTTGCTTTGAGCATCACCAAAGAAAAAAAGACATGTTAAAGAAATGAAGGTCATATCAAGATTACGTTATTGACCTTTTAGATTAATGTCTCCCTTTTGGCAAGCGGCAGGTTGGCAGGGGAAGAATGGACACAGATGAAAAAGCAAGCTGAATTCACTTCAGGAGCACTTGTTCATGCACATCAGCAGCTCCATCCTCATGGCGATGCGGGTGTGCCAGCCCAGCGGCAGCAGGCGGATGTAACGGGCTACGATGGGAGGGCGCAGCAGGTTTTGTACTGTGGAGGAGCGGTCAGAGTTCCCATAGAAGACCTGAAGAGAAAGTAAACCGCATGTAAAGATGCACTAGAATCAAGTCTCTTAAGGATCTGCTTCCTCTTTTAAAGTGATGGTTCATTTCTGCTTTTGAATGGTGCTGAAATTAATTTTAAAGCTATTTCATTCATACTGTATAATAGAAAAACCATGTCTGATATGAGGATCTGATATGATGTTCTCAGACTGACTAGATTGGTTAGATCTTAAACTTTTATTTAATTTGAGTTCAAACTTAAAAGATATTCAATTTACAATGATGTAAAATAAAAGCAGCATATCCTCTCACTGGCAAACCAAAGACTGTCTGGTGAAACTGCCAAAAAAAATGACTATTGATCAGTTATAATTGCTAATTGCTTTTCTCTTGATTTACTTAATTAACTGATAAATAATTTCAGGTCTAGTCTCCATACCATAAAACTAATGATGAGCTCTGCTGTGTGGCTTTTTTCTGAGAGTTTTTTTCTGTAAAGCGAAATATAAATTTATAATTACAAGGCTAATATTAATAAAAATGACAGGGCAGCCTTCCAGCATGGCATTTTAATCAAGTTATTTAATTTTTACAGGCAAGCTGGGACCATTGAATCAGCAAGAAGCAAGTAAGCAAGTGGAAGAGAGGAAGAAAAGTGTGAAATATTGCAATGAAGATGGAGATTTTGAAGATCTGAAGCTCAAAAACAGTGATTACTTACACTGAATCTAAGTGCTGAAATCACTACTTTCACATCCCTGTAGATATAACCATTTAATAGTGGATCAAAGATAATTTATTCTCTTTAATTTCAGTATTGAGACAACTTTACGTCATTCGGTACTGAAGTGCTTACAGGGAGAAAAATCACTGAGGCTACTGGGAGGATTTAACGTGCAGTGAATTTCTGTTATGGATCACATTTTATACGATAACCAAGGGGTGATCATTTGTAGCATTTTTACATAAGTGGTTGTTTAATGAAGCCAATATGTACCGTAAAAGAGAACTGACAGCAACAGATTAATAATGAGATAGAGTTGATTTAAATGAGGTGAATATTAGTCAACAAGTGCTTAAAGAGGTAAAATGATAAGTGTCTGAAGAGATGTGACCTTGACCTTGATCTCCTGGACAAAAGCAGGCATTGTAAGGTTGTCTGGTGCTGTAATTAAGGTATCTGTTAATAAAATGGCTTTGTCAACTTATCTGTGTGTGCATCTGCAGTAGGGAAACAAGCTTTTCAGAAAGGACAAGAAAACTGAACACAGAGTCAGTATAAGATAAATGTTTCATTTTAACTTTAGCCAGTAAAATATTTTAAAATCAGAGTTAGTCAACAACACCCAGAAGGTTTTTAGGGAAGTCTTTCGTTGTAGTTGCATCAATAACTGACATAAATTATGTCACATCAGTTACAACAAGATTCACACTGAATCTGCAGTCATGAATGCGCAGCAAAACTCATCCTTTTCGTGCAACTCTGCTGCTGATAAAAGCAGGTTATATCACCTTTAACTTGTCATTTGTTGCATATCATCTGCAGACCAACTGTGACTGTTATTTTGTGTGCTTACCCTGTTATTTCCCGTCTGGTCTTTGTAATAGATCCAGTTGAGGGTTTCCACAGTGCGATACTGGACACTGTATTTAGTAATCCACTCATCAGCATCGCAGCGACCTTGAGTGAGGATCCCAGAGACCACGCCCACCTCCTTCAGGTCAATCTGAATCCACTGATGCTGGTCATTAAACTTGGAGAGCCACGCACATCTAACAGAAAAACTATACATCAGCTCAGGTTCATGTATAATAACATAAAATGATGAGAGAAAATATGTTGCTGTGACGTACCCAAAGCCCTGGTTGTTAAGGCGAGCCTTGGTGGGGATCCAGGAGGAGTACCAGCCGGCGTACTGTTCCTGATTGGAGCAGCTGATCTGGTCTGATGTCACAGATCCAGATTCAAAGCCCAGGGCTCTGTGGTAAGGGCATTCTGCAGAAAACAGACATATGATTTAATCTGCAATTAAAACTGTCTAACTGCAAAGATCCAGTCTTGATTTGGTCTGGACCTGACATATTTTTTGTGCTCCACACTTGCAATAAAATATTTAACCGACTTTGAACCTATTAAACCTTATGGCAAGAGACACAAAAGTATCTGCTGCCCTGCCAACAGATCACAGGGCAGCTTTTTTTCCTCGGGGTGCAAGACATCTTAACTCATCTTCTGCATTGAAATATAGCCATGTGCTGCCTTATGCTAAGCCTGTGTAAAATTAAATTTCTGCACATCTAATTAATTAAAAAGCTGACAAGTTCTGAGTGCAAACCCAAAGTAAATGCAGGTAAAGATGGATGTAACACTTAATTGGTATCACAATTTTATACCATTAGCATTCTGATCAGCGTTGCTGCTTAGGGTGATCCATCTTGTGCTAAAATCTGATATTCCCAAGGCTTGCGTGACGAGGCAGAAGAAAATGATCAGGACATCTGATGGGTGCCCAGTATCATGCTATTAGGTGAAGGACATGCCGTATTTCTGGCTCCCTAATCTGCTCATCACATTCCTGCACAGGTAATGAGATTATCCACCAGCGTTTGCCCTCCAGGCCTCTTCCTCACAGTTCCACCCAAAGTGCTACCATCTCTATAACGGCCCCAGCACCTTGAAGTTTAAGTAAGAAAAATGTCAGGGGCAACGTAGAAGGTGATTGTGCACCACTGCAGAGAAGGAGAGACTCAGCCAAGATTAGCTGAAGAGCAGATAAGGACACAGCCAGTAGCTGTATCTGCTGAGTGATTCATTACACCAGCTGGAGCTCTCTATGTCCACAAGACACCTAAAAAATACACCAGATACATGCAGCCCCTCATTAATCTTCACACGTCAGGTTTCCTACAATGTCATTGTCGATGTCCTTACATACTGTTGGACCCCATTTATCACTTTAAAAAAGGAAAAATAACTGGTCTGGTAAACTACAGACATCAAACATCCTTGTAACTGAAACAGACAGAGGACCTAAAGTCAATCCAGGTCATGTGTTGTCACCTGGCATGCAGTTCAGTGGGTGACCCTGAGGTGGCGGTGGAGGCGGCGGAGGTGAGGTCGGCAGGACAGGTGGGATGACAGCAGGGATACGCGTGGGTGAATCAGCAGATTCACAGTCACAGGTGCAGGCTTTGATGTTCCGCGTCCACGTCTCAATCACCTGCTGGTCCTCCTCCTGCAGCTCCTCATCCTGGACAACCTCCCCCTCCTGGGCAGCCTCCTCCTCCTGAGGGAAACACACACCGAACACACAGTTAACTCCGAGGTTGACCCACATTGCAAACTTGAAATCACATTGCAAACTTCAGTTAGGTGGTTTAAATGATGGTGTTAATTACCTCCTGGGAGTGAACAGTGATCAGGGCTGTACCACATCAATAGATGCATGAAATGTAGAAGCAGATGGTGAAATTAAATGTAAAAAGCTTAAACTAAATGATGCAATCAATTATAATGGCTATTTTGTAAAACTAATTTATTGTATGCAGGCATTTTTAATGTGATTAACATGACTGTGATAAATATCCTTGATTGTTCTGTTTAGTTTATGTGTATGGAACCAGGGGAAACATGAATTAACAAAAAAACGTACAATGCTGAAGGAAAAAAAGATAACTTTACACACATCACAAACAATTAACTGCTCATTGGCCAATATCAATACACCTTTGTATAAAGGAGCATAATAAATTTTTAATTTTGTTGCAGCCAAACCTCTGTTTGGCACCTTTTTAACAAGGCAGAACAGTGAGTATTTTCCTGATTTATAAACCAGACAGAGTGCATAATGATTAAATAATATCCCTCGTGCAGGTGCACAGTGACTTACCCTGAGAAAGAAGTAGGAGAAACAGCACAGCAGCACATCGAGCAGTGACTTCCATCTTTCTCTTCAGCTGTGCTGGAATGCAATGTGTGCCTGATACCCAACGCTAATGGATAGGATTACTGTAATCCACTCCTAGCAAAGGCCTTATCTAAATACTCTTTATTGGCCCTGACACCTCCCATAGGCTTGCCTTATTGTACTGCACCTGTGGTGAATACCATAACTCCATAAATCAAGAGTGAGAATTGCTTTTATTGCAGTGGTGTCATCAGGATTACAATGCGATCACCTGTCAATATCACAGCTTATACATGTCTTTGAATTAATGACTCAGTTTAAATCCTAGCAAGCAGGGATCTTAATATACAAATATTTAAAAACATCAACAATTTGGTGTCCTGCAGGCCTAGTTCTCCTGTGTTTTCTGTGTTTACCTCAGCTGTCACTTATCTGATGAGAAGGGGAAAAATTGTCAGCGACTACCCTATATTGACTACACCGTGTTGATAGCAAACAACAAAGATGGTCCTGGAGAAGTCAAATTTTTGGGACCCTGAATAGAGAGGCCTCTTTTTGCCATTTGCTGTTATGTAATCTATTGATTGGACTTCAATCAGTGAGTGAGCAAATGTCAACCATGAACCCCTGATGTCACCTGAGTGATCAGTTGGCCTATACTTAAGACTGTGCAAGGGCTCCAAAAAGCAAGAAGTACAATATAGCTTTAATATCTGTTTTGTCCCTATATTTTTCTCATTTTTTATCATGAGACAGTTCATTATTTGTTATATTGTTCACCATCAAAAGCAACATCGAACGCGTATGATTGTGATAAAGCAATATACTTCTGGTTATTCCGCCCATATTCAAATATTCTGCTCATGCTTTATTAATGCTGTTTTGCTGGGCAGAACCATCTGGTAACTTGAGATTTGACTGATGTATATCCCCTACAATCACACCCGCGTTGCTAATTTACAAGGGTGGATAAGTAATGAGATAGGCGGCTTGCTCTTAATTTCCCATCCGCATTCCGCACAGACCCGCCCAACTCTTTCTCTGATTGGCCAGTGTTCGTTGCTTGGCAAGGGCTAGGGCTTTGTGATTGGTTGCATGTTTAAGGAATAGAAATGAGTCAGGACACAGCCAATCACACGCAAAGTAGGGCGGGACTTCGTGTTGGCAACTTTCATGATATTGGCCAATGAAAAGCGTCGCCAGTACTTCATTGGCCAATCATAAGCTTCATGTGAATTAGCAGCGTATGTTTCAGGGTGGCGTTGGGTGGTTCATTTCTTCAGAGGAGAAGACAGTGTTGTTATTCGAGGTAAGTACTCTTGAGTGTTTATTATTTTAGAATTTACATTGCAGAGTACAATGGCTGCTTTTTTGTGTTTTTAAAACTGACTTACCGTCGGCTAAACAGGTTAATGCTAATAGCTCAGTAACGATATTAAGAGTACTTCCGTTGGGCTGTGTGGATAACGGTAAAGAGGTGATGGTTTCAGTCATGTTTTCTTTTGGTAACACTGAACATAACGCGATTTTTAGTTGGTTGTTTATTTTAAAGTCTCACGTGGTTTGTTTGAACGTGTCATGAATTTGCAGACATGGATTGTTGTTCTCTGTTTAACAGGCTGAGTTTGAACATGAAGTAAAATAGTGCGCTGTTTATCTTAAACACATGGCAGTAGACTGTACACACAGAGAGCTTATTACCATTCAATATTCAATTATTACCTGAAGGGTTATAATTTTACTTTTTTCTCAGTTGGCCTGATTAAATTAAATGTTTGTCTTGCATGTTGCTAATTTCTTGAGCACCTCCCACACGCCTTATACTAATTATTTCCTTAATTTGGCTCAAATTGTAAGAATCTGCTTCTTGATATCTAAATCCGGTTTCACATAAAAAAATGACAATATTTGTTATGTTCTTCTGAATGAATTTTTGTGTCTGCCTGCGGATGTCTTTACCCACCCAATCCTCTCCTCTCATCTGTCATTGTGTTTTGCAGCATCTCTGTTTTCTCTCATCTCTTCATTCAAGATGCAGTTCATGCTTCTATTCAGTCGACAAGGCAAGCTCAGGCTTCAAAAGTGGTACGTGCCTTTGTCTGATAAGGAGAAAAAGAAGATCACCAGAGAGCTGGTGCAGACGGTCCTTGCTAGGAAGCCCAAAATGTGCAGCTTTCTGGAGTGGAGAGACCTCAAGATTGTATATAAGAGGTGGGTAGGAATGGGGTCTTGTTTATGAACTAAATGTTTTCTGGTTGAATGCTCACTGAATAGAATTTTTCACACTTCCCTGGGTAATTCATAGATCCGTCATTCATAGACACAGCTCAGTTAGAGAATCAGGAGAAAAGTGTCATCAGAGACATGACAGCGCCACGATGGCCCTCCAGCTCAAACAAGAAAGCATTAATTTTGCCCTCATTATATGCTGTTGCTGTGCCAACTCACAGACGGGCAGACTAATGATGAACCTGAGTGACCCAGCAGGGACAAAACACAGCACTCGAGGTGCTGACTAGTCAGCGACTTTGCACCATTGCACAATCCCACAAAAGTTTGTTTACTGCTTCAATACAAATAATTTAAGGAAATTACTGTGCCATTTTTCATAAATATTATTATTCTTTTGTCTGTGTTTGGCTGTGACAGCTATTAGACTGTTATTACATCCTGTTATGGTATATAAGTGTAATTAAATAAGTTATTAAGGTTGCTGCCTCATTATTTAGATGTAATGTTGTGTTCAGAATACATATTTTGTACCATACTTCTACCATACTAGTTCTCTAATATCTAACTGCTTACACGTCAAGAGAGAAATCTTGGAGAGTTTCAGCTGGGGGACGGTTGATGTAAAAAGACTGTGCCAAACCTGAAGTCTTACTTTTGGAAAAAATAAAGGGAGAGTAGTCAGATAATAGCAATTAATTAAAAGTTTAAGCAAAGATCAGTGGCCATCATCATTTTGAAATTCTTTTTCTTCATTGTAGTATTTGTTAGACGTGAGAAAAACTGAAGATGACAAGGTGTCAGAGCAGATTTGCAGGAACAAATTTCTGCCCTGACAGCCAACTGAGCCATAGGACGCCCTGTAAAAGTAGTTTTTAATAAAGCACAGACATTTATCTTTGCTGCTGATTGATATTTAGATTGTTAAAGACAGATAAGATGTGATCACACTGTTAAAGTGAGGCGTAACGCAATTTAAGTTTCAACATGCAGCCTGTATGTTGAAATGAAGCTCACAGTTATATAAAGAGCTTAGAAATAATGTGCAGTGATTAATATTTTTACAAACAGCCTTTCTTTATGAAGACATGCAGCATGTCTGAGGCTACAGCTAATAATTAATTTAAACATAAATCAATCTGTAATTACTTCACTTCAAGGTGGCCAAATGCAATACTGAGAAAAAGCAATCAGAAGGAGAACTCTGTCTGCAGCGAGTTATGCGTTTGCTTTGAAAGGTTTTGAACCCTTGTCTTCTCTTTGCCATATGAGTCAGCAGCAGTAAAAGTGCTGTTTCATTTCTCTTTGTCATTGACGACCAAACAACTGAACTGAACTGTTTGTGTTTCCTGAGCTCGGCTGTGCCACTCGGTTTGCTCGCACACAGGAGACAAAGACGGAACAGATGATAAAACAATTCAAGAATATTAAAAAAAACAGCTCATCAAACAACAGGAATCAATAATGCCCACAAGTTCGAGTCCTGTTGAGTTCAAAGCTTGTCTTTTTAAAATCTACAGCCTGGTTTTTTGCCCCCTTGCCCCGCTGGCTGTGAGGGATCAGCTCACCAGCTTCTTTATTAGCCAATCATCACATGCTTAAGCAGTGCCTGAGGGATTAGCAGGGATAAGGAACCATGGCAGAATAAGACTTAACTCACACAGCCTTCTGCATCCAGCTTCTGGCTTTTAAATGAATACCCTGAAGACAGTAAACAGCAATTCTTAATAATAACAGAGAAGCGCTCTCTCAGCACTCTTACAGGGAGCTGGGACACAGTAGAAATCAATTGGAGGTCCTGTCTAAGTGATTTAAGACAAAGTCAGCTCTTCTTCCACTTACTTTGTCAAGTCAATATTGTTTTTTTCACAATAAATGATTCGTTTTAAAATGCTGTTGCAAAGTTAAAGGTCCAGAGTGAAGGATTTAGGGGGCACTGTTGGCAGAAAAGGAACATAATATTTATCATTTTTATTTCAGCATTTCTGTATAATCGCCCGAATATAAGTATCATGTTATGTTTTTTTACCTTAGCTTGAACCCAGAAGGAGCAGATCTTTTTTCCATGGTGACCTCCATGTTTCTACAGTAGCCTAGAATGGACAGACCAAATACTGGTTCTTCTTGAAAGGGCTTTTAGTGTTTTAAGTGGTTACTGTGGGAACAAATATTCAGTTGGTTGCAATCTGCAGCCTCACCAGACTTCCTTTAACTCAGCTGGCTGGTTATTGTGTTTCAGATATGCCAGCCTGTATTTCTGCTGTGCCATAGAGGACCAGGACAATGAGCTCATCACGCTGGAGATCATCCACAGATATGTGGAGCTGCTGGACAAATACTTTGGCAGTGTGAGTTTCTACTGTCTCCTCATCTCTCCTTTTGTGCATCCATGCCATGTTAATCATATGTTTGCCACCTGTTGAACCTCAGTCCTTAATTCTGCTGCTATGCTGCTATTTTCTGACCAAAGGTTTGTGAGCTGGACATTATCTTCAACTTTGAGAAAGCTTATTTCATCCTGGATGAATTCCTGCTGGGCGGAGAAGCTCAGGAGACGTCCAAAAAGAACGTGTTGAAGGCCATTGAGCAGGCTGACTTGCTGCAAGAGGTAAGATGTCCAATTAAATCAATGTGGGAAAAAAATATTTTCATACTAATATTACTGCTCTAGTACTACTCTGCCCTCACCATCCATTGTAACTGAGTCATCATTTGTAATGTTTTAGATTAAAGTCAGGTGGAAAAGACAGAGCTGAGGGAGTGATTCAGAGTATTTTAAAGTAATATTGTTTCCTCTCCTAAAGATAAAGATTTCAGTTTGTTGACATCAGTGGTTACTGGTGGTAATGTAACATGTTGCTACAGTTCAGTACTTTTTACTCAATAAGTCTGTTTCCACCGCACTTTGTCACACTCTGTTTTTATTGTAACATTACCTCATTCACATAGGGAAAGTGTAAAAACGAAAAAAAAAAATTTTTTTGATAGTTAAACTTTTCACCATCTCTGGTTTTTCCACTCAGGTTTTGTTTTTGTTGCAGGCTGAAAATGTGCATAAAATATTCTGCAGCGAGAGCTTTTACTGTTGCTCCTCATCAGTGTTCCTGCACCTGCTGCAATAGTTGACTTGTAGAGGTGGTTAAAAAAAGGCTGGTCTCATGTTGTTGGCGTACTTCTGATGAGCAGTCACGACTCTAACCTCTGTGACAATGTATGTAGTGTTTCCTGTGACCCCTCACATAAAGCCACCCTGTGTTTGACCAGTTAAAGGCTTTAATTGTGAAGCTGTGGTGTGTGTTAGCATGAGCCATACAGTGAGGCTAGTAACGTTAAGATGAAACAAGAAAACTGGATTACAGACTCATTTATTGGTGAAACACTCGTGCCTGGGAATTTGAATCAAGTACAGGACTACAATACTATAACTACTTTATAATAACTACAATATAGAAAGGTTATGACTGAATATAAATGCATTGAATGGCTAATGCAGAAAAACGCAGCCATAAATTGTATTAAAAAAATTTTTTGATTTTGTGAAACTTTTAAGTTTTATAACTATAAGATTTATTCAAATCAGGAAAAATAGAGTTGTATATTTTTTATATGTCTGGATTAGATTTCACCTACTGTGGCAAAGTACTGTAGCGTTATTGAAACAGTGTGTCAGCCAGTTTAATAAAAGATTTTCTGTTTATCTCTTATCACAGCAGTAGTGTGAGTTATGGAAGGTATTTTGCAGAGTGACGTGTTGATTTGTCACTGTACTGATTTATTTTTAGAAAAAATACCCCAAGCTTGTTTTATCAGAACTCCCTCGATAAAAAGCCTCGTTTATAACTGAGCTGCTTTACTCACAGCTTCATGAGAGTCTTGAATTTTAAGTTTGTCTGTTTTATTTGCTCCACTGCTCTGTTATGTGGAGAATTATCACTTTGAATTGCTTCACAGTGTTTCTTCCCTGCACATTTTCTCACACTGGACGTTGTTGGACGCCTAAATCCAACTTTAATTTCACTTTTCTTAAAAGCATGAATACACTATGTTTCTCAGTTGATTTATGAAGCCTTTTTCACCAATGTTTGCTATTTTATTTCCTGTGATTTTACTTCCCTTGGCTTCACAGTGCTTTATTGTCTTCCATTAAGTTAACTTGATCTTGATTTCAGCTGACTTTTTTCTCTCTTTGCTTGTGTATCCGTTACTATTGTGATTTGCAGAATATAGACTTTCAGATGCGCCTGTTTGCAGGTACAGTTTGTAAAAACACATGTAGCTCTTGCTGTAGCATTAGATCATTAGTCTTAGATGTACTGTAGATTTACCAACCCGACACTAAACTATTGGAAAAAAACATACCAGCAACAGCAACATTTCAAGTGTCAGGAAAACAAAACAGACAGAAGTTACTGGTGTGTTTTTTCTGCTTCATATTTCAACCCTGATATATGAAATCACAGGCACTAATCAATAACTGTCAATCAGAAGCATATGAACTTGAAAAAATTTGCATGATCAGAGAACATTTCTGCTTAGATTTCATCAAAAAAGAGATTGTGTCGGCCCTATCATGCATCCTGAAAATGAAAAGGAATATCACTGATTCAATTCAATCATGAATTCTGTTTTTAATTGCATTTCTTTTTCTATTCTGTGTGATTCATTTGTCT
Organism: Acanthurus leucopareius; assembly: GCA_029814765.1. Lineage (NCBI taxonomy): Eukaryota > Metazoa > Chordata > Actinopteri > Acanthuriformes > Acanthuridae > Acanthurus > Acanthurus leucopareius. The sequence continues at coordinate 8,708,598 of JAQMCX010000046.1, forward strand.
CTAAAATGTTAGTTTTGCTTGTTTGAAGGTTTAATTGAGGGGAGCTCAGCCCACAAACAAAGCCTCATTTACTGCTGCTGAGACCACACAAGCATCCGATCATAGAGGAAACATACAAACAAAACAAAACCAAAGTGTTGCTGAAATATATGAGTCCAAGCAAAAGATTATTCACCAACAAACACTGGTCACATCACCACGACTCTGTCAACATAAGCGTGGACATATCATCATTCAGATATTGTTACTTTGTTGGTTTGCACTCTGAGAAAGATTTCAAAATGATCTTTTAAAAGTATGTTTCAACGCTAAATATGCAAAAAAAAAAAAAGAGCAGAAAAGCATAGAATATATTTGACATCACCCTGGAGTCTGTAATCAGTGTCACCAGGCTGATGGGTTCAGTGGATTTGTTTGCTCAACATTTAGTCAGTTTGTGAGCTAAAATGCCACAGCTAATGAGTTCAGGGAGGCAAAATCAGGCTGCTGCTGACAAACATTAACGTCCAGTTGAGAAAGGTGAAGTGAACCGGAAAAAACAACCAATCGTGGATTTTTGAAGAATTTCTGTACATTAAAAACCACAGAACATGTGGCAGAGATCCCTTAAACTTGGTGATAACAGTGCGTTATATGGCAGGTTATTTGGCAGTTTAAACTGGGATCCTACAGGGGCTTGAAATCCTTGAATATTTGAATTTTAGGGGAAAAAATAATCTGAGCATTAAGAGTGTTTGCAGACTGCAGAGGGTTGCAAAAACAAATGCATCCAATTTGCAGCTGCAGCAAAAAGGCTGAAACATGGTCAACTTTTTAAGGAACACGACCAGACGTCACGTTGCAGTCGCCACTAAGGTGACTGGTTAATCAGAGCGATAGAGCAGAACAACCTTGGGAGTGCAAGGACTTGATTTGCATTTGCCAATGAGCTGACACTTAAACATCCCAACACAACCCCGGGATGATTACTGCAGTGCTTGATTTGATCTTAAATGGCCTCTAGAGAAGGCAAGAGAGTCTGTCAGGCAATCTGCCATCCACGTAACACAGCAGCACATATAAGACATGTTCACACAGGAAAAGCTTGCTAGTTCCTATTAAAAAAATTCTCAGTGGTGTTAGAACAGTAAAAAGTCTTGAGTTTAAGTTTAAACTGTGCAATATTGGGTCCTTAAACTTGAGTAAAATGGCCCTAGAAAGGCACTGAAATGTCCTTGAGTGTAATGTTTAAGATGATGTGAGAATTCTGTTTAAAAATGGATCAAATGTACCTATAAATACCAATATCACTAGCTATAATATCAGCCTGTTGATGCACCGGCCAGACTTTACTGATAGGGCAACATGACATCACTTAAATATTTAATTGAATTTTTTATGCCACCAGAGGCTTCAGTTTCACAAATTTACATTTTCATGATCAAACAAAGACGTCAAAATCAACCTTTGTCATTTCTTGACATGTGATAGATCTTCATTATTTACCTCACACACTTGAGTCCATCATTGTCTTTATGCTATTTGCTAAATATGCACTACTTATGGATAAGAAGCTATTAAAAACGTGAGCGCTTTAAAAAAAAACTCAAATGACTATCACATTGTACTTGTGTTGCCAAACCTGGAACACAAAATGGACAAAAGTAAATAATGAACAAGCAATGAAGTCATCAAGCATGACGAAACCCAAATGTGGCCCATAACTGTTTGCCATGAGGTCGCTGCTGTCGAGCCAAGGCTTTAATGTCTGAGGACAAACTGAAGCTGTTTGTTGATTCACAGTCAGCAGGACCATCAGGAAGCTGCACTGTAGGGAAAACAATGCGCTGTGATCCTAAAAGGCTTTTGTTAGGTTCCTAGTGGAGGTTTTTTTCCTCTTAATTTGTTTGCAGATAAGAAGTGAGCTAATATTAGTTTATATTCTCATTTGAGAGAAATTAGGTCAAAACCTCAAAAGTGCAGATTCACGTTTATCCAGAGTTAGAGACAAGAGGAAAAGAGGTCTCTGATTGGCTCAATTCTGTATTTGTAGAGCCAGTGTGAAGACTGGGGGAGTTTGCCCAATGAGGAGATCTTGTGATGGGCCTTGAGTCCATCCATGCCTCCATCCAGGCTGTTGGTAACTACTAGACTGGTGCAGACAGTCAGTCAGCATGAGTTTTCCGGTTCTGCGTGCCGTGGACTTTTACCTGCATGTACTTCTGTCTCATAATTTGAGTGAAAAAAACACATGACACACAGAATTATAACAGACATGAGCTTAAACTACGCTGTTTAAAACATGTCTGAAAACACTCACTTTCACTAACAGGCGGTATAATCCAACACTTTTAGCTAAAACTGTTCATTATTCTCCTAAAGTTTAGATATTTTACATTGTAGCTGATGAAAAAAATGTAAATTTTTATTTATAGATGCAACTTGTGTTTTTTAAAGTTACCATAATTGGAGTTTTTACTTAAATTTATAGATAAATCTCAAATATAGTTAAAAAATGTTTTAATGGTGAAGTGAAGGAGCCATGCTGCCTGTTGATTTACTAACAGCACTGAATGAAAATGCTCATATTAATGATTCTGTTGTTGATTTAAAAAGGTGGAAAGAATTTTAGTGAACAATAACACAGTATGTTTACATTTACTAATATTTATTCTGCAGGTTTTCAAACATGATGTTATTTGAGTCGAAATGAACATTTTCCCCAACTATCATTTGCGCTGTTTTATATTTTCCTTGTTCTCATTTAAGCCCATGAAAAGACCAAAACCAACAATGTGTTAATTTGTCTCTAAATAGTCTCTGACTTCCCTGTTCAATCTGTTGCACTCAAACTCAAGCTTATTTGTCTCAACCATCGACAGTGAAAATGTTGGATGGAGCCTTAAAATCTTCGAAGGGAAGCCCTCGTATAAATGCCTTAGACTTGCATTCTTTCAAGTGGCCAGCAGGGGGCAACTGATTGTAAAAAGAAGTCTCAAGCGTAATCAAGCCTACAAGAAAATGACTGTACTTCTCAGAAAACAATGTCCTAGTGATTTAATGTTCTCAGATGCTTTTTTCAGGTCCTCTTACATGTAGAATAAAATAAAAGATAGTGTATAATTTAATTAGCTACCCTGTGATTAAAATGATGCATCATGATGCGTCATTGGGTTTTCACTCAGGTCAGTTCAGGATAGAAGATCTTCCTAAGCTATAACTTCTTCTCAAAATATGGTCACTTCTGAATAAATAAAACAATTTAATATTGAAATTAAAAAGCTTTTAAGCTTCTCGCAAATATATAGTTTCATTTTTAAAACAACAGCTGGTCACTATATTTCTTAACACATATTCCTGACACATGAGTAAAAAAGCATTTGCTGGGAACTATTTTCAATCGCAGAACAATACACTTTGATGTGCTAGCAAGCACTTGCAGCACTTGTGTGTGTGTGTGTGAGTGTGCGTGTGTTTGTGTGTTTGTGTGTGTGTTTATGGCAATGAAGGAACATGTTACCCAGTGCATCAGTGACCAATGATGTGTGGAATATTCTTGACAACAGTGAAGCTTTACAGCACAGAGGAAAGGCAGAAAAAAACACAGACTGATTTGATAGTCAGATCTGTTCATTGTTGACTTTGGTCTTTTCTTTGGATCTGTTTACAAATTTAAAACCTAAAAATACAACCAGAGTGCAATTTGCGAACCACAGAAAATGATATTAATTATTAGTCATAATTGATTAGCTTCCTCATCAAGATCGTTTTATAATCTGCAGAACAATCAGATCAAATCAAAACTGCCTGCAGGCGACAGAAAGCGAAATTATGTAGTAACCAAACTCCTTCTAGCGTAATTTAGGAATCAGGTTAATTATTTATTCTTTTTAAACACCGCAGCGAGCTGCAGTTTTTTTTTTTAACAAGTTGTTTGTTTACTGGATGGAGATACAGTATAAACAAACAAACAAACCTGTATTCCCTTTTTTTCATGATTAGAGATAAAAATTATGGTCATCCTTTAAACATCTGCACAAAATCTAATCAAAATCTACATATAAGTTAGTAAAAACGATGCAGGGGGTTGCGTTGGAGGGCATATTTGGACTGAGTGCCTCTGGCTTAAAGGCGTTAGAAAGTGCATGGTGCAGTAATTACATAGAAAACATGCCACAGGGGATTTGGACGAAGTTATTTTAATAAGCCTTTAATGAAACATTTCTCAGGAGTTGGTCATTACTTTGGTGCCAGCAAGCAGAATCTTCTTTTAGAATAACGATGCCTCACAAGACGTCCTGCTCGGCCCGACTCTGCATGTGAGACATCAGAGATAAATTGAGCAGAGACGTCCCAGTGAAGAGGGCGCCGTTATTGTGTTGGTGCACGCTTAACCTCCTGCTTCCCCAAAGCACAAACTGTAGACGCTGTAGAAAATCCCCGAGAGATTTTAACTTGATCCAAGTTGATTAGTGGTGCTTCTTTGTGTTTTATTTTTGTCCTGATTAAATTGTTTGCCTCACAGGTGTGATGGTCCCAAATATGGTCTCTGAGTCCTCTGGTCTTTTCCAGAATTAGGCCGGCCGAGGTGATTACTCTGTGTTTGTGGATTTAGGCTGCAGTACCGCTAGAGCCCTCTAGTTGGAGCTAGTCTCTGTATACAACAGTGTGTCTGTAGCTCAGTTTCTGCTGGTTAAGACAGTTTCTCTTGGTCTCGGTCTTTGTCTCGTGTCACCAGTTAGTCTTTCCACAGCCCACAATACATGTTTGTATTGAGAACAGTGTGTCGTTGTCTGTTTGTCTTTGTTTTCTGTGTGTGTGTGTGTAACATTTCATTGACACTGTCTGCTACCAGATGTTTGTGTGTTTGTTTTTTGCATGATGAATTTCTGCAGTTTTTAACAGTTGACACTTTGAACAAGCAGTGAAAAGGAAATTGTATCTATATCTGCTGCACTGTTCATATCCTCTCATTTAAAATGAAATATTTTGCTTTTAAGGGCTCTTTTATAGTTTTTCTCTCTTATAAAAAACATTTTTGTTGAAGCCTTCTCCTAAAGATATTAAAATACATAAAAACTACTTTGAGTTTGTTTGACTGTAGCTACAAAGAAAAAAAGACGCATTAAAGATATAATTTAACATTTAGGAAATAAGCTTATTCCCTTTCTCGCTGAGAGTTTGTGTAAAGCTAAATATGAAGCTTCTGCCAGGAAACAGTTAGCTTAGCTTAACAAAAAGGCAGCCAGGCTCCTAAATGTCTGGCTTCCTTCAAAGGCAAGTGCCTCACATGTTGACACATGGTTATTTTCTTTGTTTTGAACACAATACCCGTTTTACATGGGGTTAAGTGGTGAGACTCTTTCTTGGCCAGGTTTGTGACCTGCCAACTTTCTGTGTCGCTCCAACGAATAACTGTACTTTAAAATTTTTAAACTTGTGTGCATTAATGGATTAACATTAATGAGTTGTAACATGTTAATCGATGAGCTTAGAAGTGGTTGTAGTTGGATTTTTTATCCTTAGACGGAGACAGGCGAGCCTCTTTCCTTCTATTTATCGTCTTTACACTAATCCAAGCTAAGCTAAGCTAACTCCTGGCATTAGCATCATATTTTCTCATACAGACAAGAGACTGGTATCTGTCTTCTTATTTAATTCTCAGTAAGAAAGTAAATATGCATATTTTAACCAAAAATATTAACTATTCCTTTAATAGATAACAGTGGTGAAAGTAGTTTGTTATACATGATGCCTCCACCCTGCTGCACTGTCTCCTGCATGTCCTCTGAATGTCTGTTCGAGGTGGCTGTTTCGACTCAACGTTGCCTTGTTTTCTAAGCTGTGTGTGTTTCTCTCCCCCAGCCCCGTCATGAGTACTTTAATGTGCCTGTGTACTGATTGGCTGCCATCGCTGCTGCCGCTGCTGCTGCTCTCCACCCTGCATGCTGAGCTCCTCAGTGCCTGGCGTCTTTCTTTCTGCCCTCTGAGCACCTGTCATTGTCATTGTTTTAGGGGTGTAACAAAAACTCACAGATCACCTTTCAAATTTGGCTCATGACAGTCATGATACGATATTGTCACAGTGTAAAACAAAAGTCAAAAACTACAGGAAATGATGAAACACTTAGCTGGATTTGGCAATTCCTTTAGGAAATCAGACTTCCCATTTTACTAATGTATTTATTCATAATGTATAAAATATTTTATTGTGATATTGTGCATGCCTGTCATTTGCCCTCTTATTATTGGTTTCATTGCATCAGTTGAACACCTCTCTTTATTTTTACCACTGTAAAAAAAAACAAGTTTACATCTTGTACCCTAAAGTATATAAAGTACACCTCAGGTGACACATGCTAGTTTTTAACCCTTTCAACTGCTTGGCCTTCATCAGAGAAAGAACATGCAAAATTTTTCTCATTATTTTTTGATTTTAAGAGGTTTTTTTTTAACCTATTTCCAAGTCAAGACAGTATATTCGAAGTTGGCAAACTGTTTTTATTTTGTTTTAGGTTTTTTTTCTTTTTTTTTTTTTAAGTTAAGCCAACCATCTAAGCAGCTTATTATTTAAATCCAGTTTAATCCAGCTGCTGTGGTTTTCAGTTTAAAGAAAATATGTTCACCGTCAGAATGACGCCTGATTGAAAACCACTAGTCTCATTTGCGAAAAGCCGTCACACAGTGTAAAACACGTCAAAATTATTTTCTCATGATGGATTTTCTTCACAAAATCCCCACTTCTTTTTCTGTTTATTCTCTGCTGCTGCCACTTAAACTGTGTGGGGAAAGTCTGACCCCTGTGGTGCAAAATTGTGTAAACTGTTCATAAAGTACATATCATTGTGGATCCCACTGCTTTTCCTGGGAAGACCTGCTCTGCCTCTGATTGTTTGCCTTAATTGGTTGGGTTTGTTAGGGTAAGAGGGTAAGCCAATCAATGGCAGAGAAGCCAATTAGAGGCAGAGCATAGCCAATCAGGTGAAAAGTAGGGTGGGTCTTGCCTGGAAAAGCAGTGGGATCCATAATGATGCATAAAATACACATTAAATGCACGAGTTACTAAATTTAAACACACAGAAAAGCTTTGAAATCACAAAATATGGCCAAATATGGCACAAAATAGTTTTTATGTCACTTAAAACAATTTTCAGGCACATCACTTTCTCACTTAAGTTACTTTAATGTCCAAGAGGTGTTCATCAAGAAAGTTTTACATTACATATGTTATTAGTTCCCTCATCGATATTGTTAATGTGATTGAATTCACATTAAGTCGGCCATGATGGGAAGTTGTGAAGTCATGTGTTACATGTTCATGTCACCAGGTCTCTTGTGGGTTTTGTCTGTTTTGTGTTTTTTCTTCTCACTTCAAATCATTTGTATTTGAATCTTAAGTATTGTCTTTGCTCTGTTATGTAGGAGTGTCTGTTATAATTATTAAAATCAGATTCAGTCCTAGTTCAGACCAGAGCAAGATCTAGAAAACGCAATAGCTTTTCAATACTGTAAATGTTATTTTAAAATCTTTTAAATTATTTATAGACCCTGGTTGTTTCCTATTTAAATGAACAGCCTGCTCTCAAGGTAAGTGGTAGTGGGATTAATGCTAATGCTAAATAAATGTGTATGCACTGATTAACTAAAGGCTGTGTTGACTGTCAACATTAGTCTGATAATAGACATTTCAAGACACTTTAAATAATTAGCCTTCTTTATGTATTACAAATGCACTGTGACTGAGCACTTAAGATCTTTTATATGATCTGTCATTTGTAATAGAAAAATAGTCCTTTTTGATAAATAGAGGTTATTTCATCGATGTATTAATAGATTTAATAAATAAATTGTTTTATGATTCCTTATCAATTCATCACACTGGTGTCTTTCTTTAATCTAATGAATTTGTCTCTGTTTTATGGTGTTTTTTCCCTTGGGACACCTTTGAAGTTCAGGCTGACATTTAGAAATTGCATTTTTTATTGCAGCTTTTTGCTGCTGTGTCACAAATAAACCCAGTTACCTCACCACTAAACGCTGCTAAGCTCCATTTGCTTTGTGGATGAAGATGTTTAGTCTACATTATAGGTGACAAGGGATGCATCACTCCAGCAAAATCTAACCCAAGAGTGAAAAGTCTATATTTGGTGAATAATGCAGAGTTTGTGTTTTGAGATCGGGCCTGAAGGAGTCACTGTGCGGAAATGGGTTGTTTTTCTCTTCTTGCATTAAGAAAGATTTCTGTCTCACTCCTCTGATGAAACTCCTCTCTTTACTCTGTGCTGAACCTTGTTTTAGGATGCCAAAGTAAGTGCTTCTTTTTCTTTCTGTCACATCCTAAAAAGCCCTGATGTTTACCTGCATAATGTTTAATGTGTTTATTATAACATGTGACACATAAGCAGAACACCAACATGAACAATATATATATATATATATATATATAAAATAAGTTGAAGTGCAGTGTGAAGGACAGTAGTCTTGTTTTTCACAGCAGACATTTTAAAATTAATGATGGCTGCATTCCATTTAGATGACCTACTTCCAGCCTCTGATATTGTGTGTGCTCACTCACTCACAATGGCTCATTGTGACTTAATGGCCTGAAGCCATAATTTATGTAACTGTTTACACCTGGGGTGGTTTTTTTTTTAACTTTGAAGAGGCAAAATGATATGTTTTTTAACTTTTTTTTAGATTTTATTTATTGTGCACATAAATGTTTATTATTAAAATAAATTAATATAGCTTTAAGACATAATTGCAGTTTAATATCCCCAAATATTAACATAAAATCTGGAAGGTTATTCTCTGATTATGATGTTGAATTTAGATGGTAAACTAACCTGCTGAGCTGTAGGTTGCTCACTTAAAATAACAAGATTCACTGCACATGCATTGGTTCAACGTTATTTGAGCGTAAAATATGGTAATTTACGCAGCTTTCAAGGTAGTTTGTGGATTTTCTTACCTTTAGTGGTGCAATAGTGCAATGCTTTATGATTACTTGTTTTGTAGTTATCACACACGTGTGTTGAGCAACACACTCCTGCCATCAGTTTAATGCTCTTTCACAGATCAGCATTTGATGACAGTAACACAAAAAAATGTAGCTGTGACTTTTTGGAAAAAATAAAAAAGTGCAAACAAGCAAACATGAATGCCAGCACTGAATACATTACAAATATTTTAATAATTTGCTTTGCAAATATTTTATGAGGCAGAAAATGTGCTCAAAACATTTTTAGGTCTCAAAAAAAGAACACAGTTTTTTTTGGTGAAAAATTCAATTGAAACTGTACATGTAAACTTGTTTGTTTACAAGAAAACTCTACAGGTCACCTTTATATGTAACAACCAGCTGCACATAAGAAATATCGATAAATGCAGCTTTAAATTTAATGTCCATTTCTTACACCAAATTCCATAATGTAGAATTTGCAGGTTGTACTGAACAGGTATTGGTTCTTATCAGAAGCCATCCCTTTTACTTAGCATATTTTATTTAGTTATTTTGATTAAGTCTATAAAAAATGTTGATTTATGTCACTTTACAATTTGATAAAAGTGTTAAATTCCCAAATAATGATTCAGGGTTTGGAGGATGAACTTTAGACTGTTTGTTTTAATGGTTACCACATCTGTGAAATATTTCCTACAACTGCTGCTGCAGAGGCAATGATAACATTCCTCACCCTGTGTGTGTGTGTGTGTGAGTGTGTGTGTCCATTTGAGTAATGCTGTCCTGGTTGTTGTTGAAAACCTGCTGTCATTAGTGTGTGTTGAGCTCTTCACCGTAGCTGTGGCTCCTCTCTCTCCCCCCCGCAGGACGCAGAGACCCCGCGCAGCGTGCTGGAGGAGATCGGACTGACATAAACATCCTCTTCATCAGCATCTTCATCCACCTGCCACATACTCCATCTGCCAGCTGCTCTGCTGTATGTAGCTGATAACAACTCCAGGTCACCTTTGAGCACTCAATCTTATACACATACAGACAAACACACACATACACACACACACACACACACACACACACACACACATATACTGTGGTCCACAACTCTGCCTTTGTTTTCTACTTTTTTGCTGAGACAAACGATGTAGCACTGTTTGCGTATGAGTCCTAATAAGTTATTATTTGTTAAGTGTAATAAAGTTTACTGTTGTCGAGGCGAAAATGCAGCATAATTAAGGTTTTTAGTTTTTTGCTGCAGTCCACACAAAGATGCTGTACCGAGTGAACTGCTTGATATCAATTTGACCAAAGCTGATGAGATCTCTCTATTCTGTGAAGTATATTTATTAAACTGAATTCCAAATGTGTTAGATTTATATTATAGGATATATTATAAAGGGAAGTCAAAAGTATTACAACAACAAAACCAAAGAGATATAGTTCATCTCACCTCTGTTTCTTTATCATTGCATCATGATAATCGTAGTATCAAGCTTAATGTATTTGGCATTTACTTACACTGTAATGCAACACTGCAGTTTGAGTGGAAATGAACTAGAAATGAACTGACTTAAAACATAAGTATTCTCTCAGTTAACAGGCCTTTTTTGCTCCTGTGATCAAACTGTGTGGCCTATTCGTTTCTAATAGTAAGATCCCACTTAATGTTGAATGCCTTAATCTCTGGGTGAATCCCATTTATTTTAATATGAAATAATTTGTCACTGGAAGGGGTAAAAATACTGAGTTTTTGTTCATGTATTGTGAACAGAAACTAAATTGACTGTTCTTTCTCTTTGTGTGTACTACTGTGCTACAAATTTATTTATTGTTTTGGGGGAGATTAAAACATTTTGCTTAATTTAAGATGTTCCTTTCACTTAAAATATCTTATCAGTGTTGTTTAGGCTACAATTACAGGGTCCAGTGTGTGAGAATAGGGGGGATCTGTTGCCAGAATATGGCAGAAATGGAGCATAATAATCATAAGAGTAATTATTTTTAGTGTGTGATCCCCTAAAAATAAAGATTTGTTAGTTTTCCTACCTTAGAGTGAGCCTTTTATATTCAAGGGAGGAGCACATCCATCTTCCTTGGAGTCTGCCATGTTTCTACAGTAGCCCAGAAGGGACAAACCAAACACTGGCTCTAAAGTGGGCCTTAAATGTTTTTCCAAGTTTTTGCATCACCGCAGGTTCTCCTACACCTTTAGAAGTGGAGTACGAGGGATAATTACTCGTACTCCACTTCATATGCTGTCCACAGTAGTCCAGTAGGGCAGTAGACCTCCAAAGCAGGCTGAGAAACAAACACAACCCTTAACTCTTATTAAATGTATCAAATTTAAAAGTTGTAAAGAACATTGAGTCTTTAAACTGTGACTTACTGTTGCTGGCCACAGTTTAAAGTGTGTTATTCCTTTTAATCTGGTTTGATCTCCACCAAGTTCTGAGAAACATATCCGGACTTTTACCTGCTGAATGTTTGATTTTCCACCCATCTACTCACAAACTTTACTGTTTATGCTGCACAGGTTGTGCAAAGACGGTTCATCTGTTTAATGGAAACTGTTAAAAGAATAGACCATAAATGTGTGAGCGTTGAACCAAAACAAGTAAAAAAGGCTGAAAAAGCTCAGCTGAGCTAAAGTTTTGGGATCTCTGCAGGTTTCTCTTTACAAGCCACTATTTCACATTGCATGTACTATACACCTAGTAAGTATTGAGTAACATTATACCAGAGATATATGATAAATACAGATGGATGCAGCTTTATCTAAATATCTGGGCACATATGTACAAAACATCTTAAGACTGAGAGTAGCTACTGACGTGCTGATATAGGAGTTTCTCTTAAAAAAGTGTAAACATGTCAGTCTTAATTTTAGGACTCCTAAATTTTTGCTCTAAGAGTTTTTCCACAAAGCATTTGAGCTCTGAAACTAGCTCCTAAACCTGTGAAATCATAGAAGAAGATAAGAGGAGTCCAATGTCACTTTGAGCAAATCCCAAATATTCCTAAAATGGCTGCTACTGGCAATCCACTTCTTAATCACATCGACATTTTAGAAATTTTTATGGTACTGAACTTTTAAAAAGGTATCACCTTAATCATTAGAGTATTATAACCAAAGATGAGCTAATGAGAGATGCATTTACTTCATTAACCAAAAGTAAAAACCCAATAAGACTGAAAATATTATTCATACAGTATTTGTTGTAGGTTCTGGTTTTAAGTCTTAAAGTTGCTCTTATTTCTAGGAAAATCTGTTCCCATAATAATTTTATTGGCTTTTGCGGGTATTCCAAATCAGAGTTTTCCTTTATTAATGTCCTTCTTAATGCACAGGCCAAGAGTCACTGATTTAGAGACCCTTGGCCTACATTTTATTTTGAAATCTAATATTGGAATATAGTAACATACCTCCTACAGTGTTTCTGTCAACCTCGCCCTTCTCTTAGCTGAAGAGTTCTTCTGGGTCCTCAGTAAAAGTTGGTTTCAGGGGCTTTGTGAAAAGTTTTTAGGAGTAAACTCATAGCTCAGATCTTTTGGTGCTATTCAGGAGTCCTCTTAGTCATAATTTAAAATGTTTTGTGACAATGGCCCCAGAAATGTGTCATGGAATAGGAACACAATTAAAGGAGATGAGAATTTATTGGATTGATAAAATAGGAGAATGATATTTATCACTGTTTTCCTATTAGTCTGCATTAATTCAGCAGTGTGCTAAACATACAGATATTTTAACAGTGTGACTATTTAAAGCTGAGGCACCTCTGCTGCTTCTGAATATTTGGCTTTAAAACAACTCAGTCGCCTCTTATAAAGCCGTTTCACTGTCTACTCTGCATTGACAGTAATGCATTATAATTAAATCAAGGAAGCTTTGGCATCTGACAACCATGTGACACACTTTACAGCATGTAAACTACCTATTTAGTTCTGTTACTCTGGAAGAAAATGCATAAAATAGCAATAGTGTCGTACCAGATGCGGAGTATTGAGTCTTTTTTCTTTTTCAAGACTACAAAAATAAATGTTTCCAGCCACTCAGTTGAAAAAAACACACATATATATGAAATGCCTTGGACACTGGACTGTACAAAAATCATAAAACAGGATTCTGTCTGAATCCGATAATAATTTTGCAGAGTATGAACCTGTTTAAGAAGCTTGTATTGTTTTCACCAACACTGTGTTTAAAATACTTTTTTTGATAGTTTTTTTTATTTTATAACTTCTATATATTAAAGTTGATTGAACTCTCCCCTTATTGTTACTTTTATAAAACTTCAAATGAGCATTTTCATGTATAATTTATTCAGTATGATAAACTTTAAGTGTGACTGCTAGAATCTTTGGCATTCTCTGCTGTGTTTTGGTGAGTGCAGTAGTTTAAGCATGACTGCAGCCTGTGTATTAAATCACTGGACTTGTGTTACAGAGGATATGCTGTGTTGTTTACTGTTACAGTGTCTGAAATGGATGAAAGAGGGATTTTTTTTTTCTGTCAAGTTCAGCAATAAAGATGACTCTGGTGGCAGAGAGGCTGTACTGTCACAAACAGCTTGTTTCCTTTATTCTCCACTGGTCACTTAAGGCACAAGTTTAGTGATAGAAAGAGTTAATGTTATACAACGATTTAAACATGTACAAGTAAACATAATATGCATGAGACATGTTCACAATGAAGATAAGAAAAAAAACATGCAAACTTAACATTATCACACACATCTGCATAAAAAGTAAAAACATTTCACTGAGTATTTGTTCAATTTTAAAAAGTTTCCTGAATCAATTCTGATGTAAACAGGAAGAACACAAAGCTTGTTCAGATGGGCAAATCTCTACAAATAACATTAGAAAGGCATCTACAGCATTATGTGCATGTGGAGACTGATGCATTTGATCACAAAAAAATATTCATGTTCAGTCTCTGATTTTATCATTTGGATAAAATACTCAAGGCTCAAGGTTCATGACAAGTATGATGCACACAGTGTGTTTCATTCTTAATCATTATACGTTAGCAGATTTTGAAAGTCATTTAAAGAGGATGCCACATATTAGCAACTAACACAGCACCATTTCATTTATGTAAAAAAACATTAAAAGAGCTGGCTCAGGATAAACTTTATTCAGAAATGTAAATTACTTGTCACATGAAATCTGCTAAAGCAGAAAGAAAATATCAGCTGACTTTACTGATGTTTTTCCTAAAGCAAAGAGCCGGCATCAGCACAGCGTGAAATACAATTTTAAGCTTCTGGTCTATGATTTAATACTTCAGCAATACTTGAGCCATCAATTTTAATAGACAGTATTTTTTCAGTCATTACATGACGGTTTCAGTAAAGATGATATTGAAAAAACCTGGAAGACTTATAATTTATCCAACAGTGAGAATATGTAACTTCTGAAAGACGACATAGCTGTTTTTCTGTAACATATAAACTCTTAAAATCAATTAGAAATGAACAGTTAAAAAAAATCATAATAAAAGCTCACCTTTTTTCAATTTAATAAACTCACTGTTTTCGCTACTAAAGCCTCACTTGAACAGATATGATCTGTAGCTCATGTTGTTAACAAATGGCAGCAAATTGAAGGTTGAATTGGTTTTGTAACAGACAATGCTGAATCACTTTGCTAAATTTGTGACTCGTACCTTCTTGTGCTACTGTTACACTTGGGTTTAACACTACTTTAATCATTTACTATCATCCTTTAGTTGTAAACTGTTGCACAATACCCACCGTTCAGCAAAAGTTGGATAGACCAGCTTTAATGCCTGAGGCCGAGTCTGAGGCATATTTCCATTTTTTATGAGCTTTTACATCATCACAAAACAAACTTAAGATGCAGGGAAGTATCTCTGTTTCATTGATCTGTAAGAGACAATACTTAATATTTTCTTAAAAAACTAAAAATTGATCACACCACAGAAATAGGCCCAATAAAATGTTATGGATGCTCACTCTGTGTTGAAAGTTCTTAGAATAACAGTATTGTAATGAATCATTCTGGTGGGAGCATTAAATCTGTAGTCACGTCTTGTTTCCGACCTTAAAGGTGTCCTTCATCAGTTAAGTTTCCAGGAGCCTGCGTTAAGTGCTCTAACTGTCCTCCTTTAGCATCTCTTCAATCTCTTTGTCCCAGTTGTCGTCACGGTTCTCGTTATCGTCCAACACGTCATACTCCTGAAGTTCCTCCTGCAGCTCTCTCTCCCAGTCAGCCGTCTCCTCTGAAAAACACAACCTTGAGTCGCTCGCTGAACTCTGATAAACTTTACTAATTACATGACAGCCCAATTTAACATAAAAAAAGACTTACCCTGCTGTGTGTTTGGATGTTCCCTCTTATCCAGGACCAGCTGTTCCATTTCTTTGCGTAGGTCGTCCTCATTTATCTTGCATGAGTCAAAAGCATCACTCACAAATTCAGACACAGGCGGGCTCGTGGAGATCTCCTCTTCATCCTTTCTTAACAGAAACAGAAGGAAGTCAGACTGCAGCCAAACTCATTTTAGTCATACTGCCTCTTTATGATGAATGCTCTTATTTTCTTTGGCATTTAATTCTTTAAAACAGACGGCTCACCTCACTTGTCTTTGGTTTGGTGCTGTGGATGGCAGGTGGAGCCTTCTGTTTCCCATCTGCAAGGATTTTTATAACATTATCTCAAAGAACGCATGTATTAAAAAAAAGGGTTATTTTTATACCTTTGCAATAACAGTGTGGAAAAATTCTTATATATTTGAACTACTGGTGTTAACATCATTACTGAAGATATTATGTCACAAAAACAAAGGTAAAATTCTATGTTCAAAAAAATTAAAACACGGTCCAGCATTTCCTAAAATTAACTCATTCATCAATTTACTATATTATTTGGCACTAATTTGACTTTAATATCACTATTTTTGTTTCAGTGTGCAAATGTTTTTTTGTTTGTTTACTGACAGAACATTAAGATTACACACAGACATTTTAGTTTTACCCTTTTGATGAGCAGCCTCCAGACTGGTGCTAGTTTTCCCCACGTCTCTCTGCTCAGCAGCTTGCTGTGCTGCTAAAGCTGTGAGCTGAGCTGACTGTTTTATTAAGGAAACACGGTAGAAGTAATTCTTCCAGAAGACCTCCTCTTTTACCCTAAAATGACAGACAGGGATAGGCAGACATCTCCATGGTGAATAAAATATTTTAGTTTTTAATAACTTGCTCTTGTGTGGAGATGTACATGATGAAAACACTGTACTTACTATTACATGAGTGTCATAAAAGAAAACACACTCACTGCTTGGGGACCAGATGGAAGCGCATCTTCTGAAGGAGCTCATCTTCCTCCAACATCACCATGGCGACTGGATACATTTGCTCAAAGTCAAAGTGATATTGCACCCCAGCAGGAGGATCTCGCAAAAAATTTCTTTTGTCCTGCCAACAAATAAAACAACAATCTGAAGTTACTTTGTCGTGAAATTGCACTGATACACACAACTTTTCTATATTTCAAGAAACGTTTCATACTGAGTGATACTTACAGCTGAAAGAGCTAGAATCTGTTGCTGCATGGTTTCCTCTTCATTATAACCGACCCATGGTGGCACAGCAGCACCTAGGAACAATGAAAACAAGCCTATAGTTACTGTATTGTAATGTTATATGCTTGCATATCATGAATATGTACATAACATAATAAATGTACATACTATTTTGAACTTACTGGACTTTTTTGCTTTTTTCTCCTGAACAAACCTTTCTTGTTCTTTCTGAAAATCACCCAAAATAGTCTGAAGGGGGGAAAAGTATCAGTAAGTGGGACAAACTTTTTTTTAAAAAAAAGAAGGGAGCTAAAAACATTTAAATTCAGACAGAAATAACTTTGTATCTACCTTATCAATGATTTGATTTATCTTTCCCTCCTCCACACTTTTCTTTAAAGTTTGTGCTGTTTCAACGACGGACTCAGACAGTTTCTTTGAGGCACTGCTGGCGAAATTGTAAATGATTCCTGTAAAGAAGCAAGTAAAACAGACATTGCTGAGGTAATATGAAACTGTTAATACAACAAAGCCACAAAACACACCCAGTTGTGTCTACAAATAACACTTATTGTAACAACTATAAAGTTTACCACCGCATTTTAACATCTTTTAGGAGACTTACCACTGAAGCCCATAGCCTTTTGATTAGGTTGAGCATCTTTGTCAACACCACTATTATGTTCACTTTTAGAGCTAGCACTCGGTTTGTTTGTTGTTATGTCTTGGCTTTGGTGTCCTTTATCTTCGACACTAGACTCGCCTTCTTGTTTAGCTTGACCATTTTCGTTTTCTATTCCAAGCCAGGTTCCCAAGTTTTTAAACATACTTTTAATATTTGTCAATAAATTAAAAACGAAACACTTAACATGCTCTTATAATGAATTACTCCGTTTTGAAGGTAAGTTTTCTAATAGTTGGAAACTTGTAACTACGGTGCTAGCTGATGACGTTTCACGGCCAAACTA
The DNA here is from genome assembly GCA_029814765.1 of Acanthurus leucopareius. Classification (NCBI taxonomy): domain Eukaryota; kingdom Metazoa; phylum Chordata; class Actinopteri; order Acanthuriformes; family Acanthuridae; genus Acanthurus; species Acanthurus leucopareius. The sequence continues at coordinate 8,726,047 of JAQMCX010000046.1, forward strand.
CTTCCGCGAATCGCTTAAGTTTGACCCTTCACGCTCCCCTTTTCAAATCCTACGCGTTGTCATGGAAACGTTCGCGCTTCACTCAAAATTCTGAATTTGTCGGTAAGTTTGTAGGTCAGTTAGTTAGCTAGATAGATGAATGGTGATTCAATACTATTAAAATTCTATGTCTTACCCTCTTGAAATTTTTCTTAAAGTCTTAGTTGTTAAGTTTGAATTAATATCTCTGAGCATTAATTAGACCAAAGTTCTTATGTTACCTTGCTTGTTAGCTATCGGCAGATGGCACGCTTGCGCTGTTTTTTTCCCTACACTTGTTATCCCTGTTGTTCACGGATGGAGCTAGGTTAGCTTAGCTAATTTAAACTCTCCTGTATGTGTCAGTGTATCTTTCTCGTTTGTATCATGAGGTAGGACACAGACTCGCGTGCTACATTTAAAAGAGGGTCAAAACTATTAACATTTTCCCGGAAACCGTCCACACAACTACCGAAAAATCATAAAGGCGATTAATTTGAGGATAAAACGGTTACAAAGGATGAAGTATGTGTGTCGTAAACCTGGAATATAGCTGTATGCAACCCGGACGAAGCGTTCTTGTTCACCGGTTTATCCAGAAGTTGAATTCTCAGGTAAGGACAGCCGTTTAAACTGAGTTTTTAAATTATTTTGAGAAAGCTATGGAGCCCAATGAGTCAACCAACTTTGTTAATTTCATATTAAAGTGCTTGTTTGACACGTAGTTTCGGTCACCTATTAAAAGCAGCATGTCTGTTAAACCAGATCAGTTTTACTATTTGTTGTTACGACTGAAGATGGTTTCCATTGTGCTGCTCTACATTGTTAGTGTTTAATTCTCTCACACATAAGAGCATTAAGTTTAAGTCAGCTTTTCAGGAGTATGACAACAGGTGTTAACGCAGCGTTATACATTTCCTTAATTAGTGACACAAGGCTACATTTTGTGTCATGAAGACGGAGGCAAAATAGCTTTCATGACAAATGAATTTAGTTACCACTCAGTTTATGTATATTCTGTGTCTTTAACTGGAATTTTTTTCAAATAAAAAGCACAAATATGATTTATAAAAAATGAAGTGGTCTGCCTGAAACCACTGAACAAAAATGCCGAATTCTTTGGATGACAAGCATTGTGTATTAATAATATTTAATAAATACTTTAATGAATATTTTAAAAGTGTAAAATAGGTTAATGACATCATGTTCTACATTGGTATTTAGATTGCAGCTAAAACAAAGGTACATTCAGTAATATAACCATAGTTATCAATAGTGATCCCATATTCTATAAAATTCTGTTAGTTTTGTGCCATCTTTTGTTCAGTTTAATATGCTGGCATATTTAAATACGAAATTACATCACATACGTGTTCTGATTACTTTCGTTTCATCCTCACATTTGGAACTACAACTTTTCATTTTATTTTCAATGATACCAGTTAAAGCTTGCGCAATATAAAAGACAATAAGTTCTAATTAGCGATCAAATATAGCTTCAGCGATAAGTGAAGCACAGTAATCCAGTTTTAATATAATTAGAATTTTTATTTTTAAGAAATCATGTAAAACTAAGATGAATTTTTCACGCTCTAAATCGTTTGATAATGATGATATCCATTATAATATCCATTATATATTGGCTTTAAATAACAAAATCTGTGTAAAGCAGATATTACAAAATAATTCAATTTTTAAAAAAAGGAGGATATTGAAAAAGATACACATTAAAAATACATAATCTAAAATTGTAAATGGATTACATTTATTTGTGCTAATATTCACTCTCTCATTGTGGCAGTACAAAGTGCCAACCTGCTCATCAGGAGGCAGACAGACATGAACATTCAGGGTCCAGTTTATTGCTGATTTTGCATTTCGACATGCAGGCAGGCAGAAGCTGGGGATCAAACCACCAACCTTCTGATACTTGAACAACCCCCTCTGTCTCCTGACCCTCAGCTACCCCAACTGCAGTATATAAGATATTTAATTGATTAAAAACAATATTTCCAGTAAAATATTTTCTTTTCTACCAGTTTAAGTCCTATAATGAATTTTAGCTTCTCTTGCAAATGCTCAGTTTGTTTTATTAATGAGTCTAGATTATAGCAGTCAGCAGTATTTTCAGGTCATGCTCAGGTTCAGGACGGCTTAAAAGATCAAGCCATAGAACAAGTGGCCAGACAGTGCTGAGTTGTGATTGTGATCCATAAAACCATATCTCTAATTGATTGTAAACCAAAGTAACAACCCTGAAAGGAGGTTTATATTGTCTCAGTCGTTCACACAAGTGAAAACCTGGCTGTAGCTTTCTCCTTTTGCAAGTATGGAAAGATTTTAGAGAGAATTATGATGGGGTTTCATCAGCCTAGTTCTGGCACAAAGCATTACTTACAGATTATGTGCCTGATGGTATATTATGAATAGACATTGAGACCAAAAGTTGATCCTTTTTGAATACAGTTCCACATAGGTAACGCTAACAAGTTTTAGCACAAGTGCTTATTGTTATTGCTATCTGTCCACATGTTTTCATGCTCTCTTTTTTGTCTCTTTACTTTTAAAGCTGTACCATGGATACTGAGGGATATAAAAATGCTCCACACTATACAGAGGCAGAGGACTCTTGGCATGTGATGCAGAAATCAGGAGATCTGGATCCAAGGAGTAGAGATAATGAGGGCTGGAAGCTGGTGGATGTAAGTCTTTCAGGAGGAGCACCATGGGGATTCACACTCACTGGGGGACTGGAGCATCGAGAACCTCTGCTCATAACCAAGGTAAATCCAAAAAAGAACAAAAACAAAACTCTTCATGTGTCAAAGATAGCCAAGAATTGAGGTGATGGGCCGCTGTTTAGCTCAGTCGGGAGCGCAGGCGGCCCATGTACGGAGCGCTCAGTCCTCCACGCAGCGGTCGCGA
>JAQMCX010000046.1:8729935-8806332 GCA_029814765.1 Acanthurus leucopareius
CTCCCCGTTTCCTGTCACTTCTTCAGCTTTCTCTATCATTAAAGGTGAAAAGCCCCAAAAAATATATTTAAAAAAAAAAAAAGAATTGAGGTGATGAGCACATTTGCTTTATGGAGAGCAGAACTTGGGCTGAGTAGAAATGCCTCCCAAACTGTGTTAGCAGCTCCTGTGCCAAGTATAAAAAACACCAGAGCCCCAGCTGAAGCCTCTCACACATTGCTGTTAGTAACATTAATATTTGCAAGCTTGATAAGTGCCCACTAAAAAAAAAAACGTCATACATGAATGAGATTTATTTCTCTGCAGAGGCAGTAATACAACATGTGGCCCTGCTGTTAACTGCACTTTATTCAGAGCTTAGCAAGATATTCAGGGTTGATGAACAGTAATGCAAACTACAATAAACAGCAGGATTATGCTTATGCACTGACATTCATCCACAGACAGACACTCACTAAAGAGCCTTCTGTAGCTGAGCTGGTGGCTGGGCTACCGCACAGGTACTCAACAACATAAATGGACATAAATGAGTTTCAGTTGGCTGTCGGAGCTCCGCCAGACTCCCTTTTCGGCAGAGACATAGAGAATTTGCAAGTAGCCTTGTGTTGCTGGTTAGCTTAAACTACCAGCTCTATGTTACTGTCCACGCTACACTGAGTGTTGGTTTGTTAGTGGCCCATGTGTCCCCTAACACCCCACATCACACACTAGATAGGTGCCAGGCTTCCTTCAGTCTAAGCTTTGTTTCACCTACTTTTGAAGTCTCAAACTAAGTTCTTCATAAAAGAAACATCTATAAAATGCATTTGCACTACAGGATGCCTAACAAATTATGTTGAATCTATTTTAATTTTACTAGTTACTGTCAATTAAACACAGGGACATCTGACACAACACTGCTTCCATGACTAACAATTCTCATGTCTGAGGAAAATGAGAGGAAAAAAGTGTTAAATTCAGAGTCTTTAAAATTCAGCATTTTAAATCAAGTTTCTTAAAAAAAAATCTTCAACAGAACATGCACTATAGCTTGTATGGCATGACTTTTTTAAATCAAATATATAAGCCACAATGTACATGCAGTGAGAGGGGGAGTATCTAAACATAGAACAGCCAAATCAACTCTGAAATCACACTGTAAACTCACTGCTCTCTGTTGACTGTGTAATGATTTACTACAAAAGACCTTGCTAGTTAATTCAACATGGTAAAATGTCAGCACCTGTTTGCCGGCAGCTGTGTCACTGTTTTCGTTTTTTGTTGTTTCTTTATTGACCCAGAGGGGGTCCAAAGTCCAGTTCACATGGATGAAACTCAGGATCTCAGGCACCACATGGGCTTAGAGCGATACAGTTAGGATCGCCTTCATCCCTTTAACGCAGGTTTTACAAGAATGTAATTTAAATGACAAAAATTCTCTGCATTTTAAGTCGTTAAGCCGTAAGATTAAATGGCATGCTCACATTGCTGACCCTTGTGGAGTGAACCTTTGCCCACTTGGACTGGTGTTCTCTGGTTTGATATTGACAGAATTTATTGTTAATGTTTCCTCAACTGAACACCACATTCTACTTAAAGGACCAACATGAAAGTGGACGTGTTTCCATCTAATGGTGAGATGTGAATTCCTCAGAACTTTTTGAGAAGCCTTTACTTTAAACTTCTCACCCTTTTCACCCATATAATCACGGCTCAGAGTCGTCCTGGCTGGCACTTAAAGAAATATTTCTGCAAAGTAAGTTGGTCATGGACTAGACTTAACACATGTTTTTGAGGTGTCTTGAAATGTGTCAAAGTTTAGTTTGCTGTCACTTAGGCTGCAGTGTGTGTTATTAGATCCCACCTGGACCTTTGGTTTCTCATATTTTTGGGGTTAAATTTCTGTTTGGAGCGTAGCCTGTGGTACCAGGAGCAGAGGAGGAATGTTGGAGCTTTGTTTGATTTTCTAAATGTAGTGAATTATCTGTGACAGCCTGAAGCCCGTTGGAATGGCATGATGGGATAAGTGAAGTCAGGATTAGTGATTTGTTCTCTTTTGGAGTAACTCTCAGATTATAGCCACTGATTTACAAAGGTATGTTAAATTATTTCTATAAACTAGATAAAGAAGCATCCTATTACCCTTAAGAAATAATTACTTTGCATTGTAGCCTGAAAAAGGGCTACAGTGTGTCTACAAACCAGTGTCTGTTTAATACTAAAAAAATTTGAGGCCTCTTATTCTCAAAGTTAATCTCTCTAATGGCCCAAATATGTGGACATACTGCAGACATTGTATGCATGTAAGGCTGTGTTACCTGATGCACTTTGTTCATATCTGCCACATTTTGTGGGATGTTGGTTTAAGTAAAACATATTGTTGGCTGTTCTTGAACCCATATGTGAACTATGTCCTATTTTTTGCAAGCGCTAGGTAAATTAACACAGGTTGTCTTGCCCGAATAGGTAGGATTACAGTGGTGCAAGTGCAAAAACCTTTTCATAATGGTTTTAGACTTGATCTGATTGATCCTCTCCAGATACATTTTACAAGTTTTTTACAAGTTTGCAATTACTATTCTTTAATTCATATTTCATAACATGGTTTTCCTACATAAAAAGCTTGGAAATTTGGATCCACCTATCAAAGGCCTTGTGCCTGGCCCATCACACTGGTTGAGTTAGAGTGACCAGTGAAAGAGCAGTGTGCCACAAGATGGCTAACATTATAGTAAAGAAGAAACACTGAAAAGATTCAGCCAGTCATGTTTGAGTCTCAGACTGAGGCTCAAAAGTGTATGGGACTAAGATGACAAGTCTGTTGTAAACCAGTATCAACAAGTTGCAGACACATAAGGATAATTAGTTTACTTTGTGTCATTTTGTTGTTCATGCTGTTTTTTTAGCTTGTTAGCTCATACCTGTCAGTGGCTGACAGAGCACCAGTGACATTACATGAGTCTGTGATGTTCCAAATCTCGCTGGCCTGGAGTAGTTTGAATTAAAATTTTTAGAAAAGTATGCAGACATTGCCCCTCCTTCACAGGAGGGATGTGAAAACACCTCTTCAGTAAAAGATTTTACATTGATACAAATCAGCATTGTCAAAATCTGACATTTAAGGGGACATAAATCTGAGAAAAACACATTTTTGAGTTTGGACGGTCTATTTAACAAGAAAACATTGTATTAACTTGCTTCTCTTGTGAGTAAAACAGTGATGGTCATGTCAGGCTGCTAAAATCAGTTTCCCGTCACACTGTGTATTGCTCAGTGATGTTAAACAGCTGCAACCATGTGGGTTTTTCTGTTAAGTTTCCAACAGTATCCTTTACTTAAGTCCTAATCCTCTATGTTTGTCAGACCCTGCATCTGTTTAGTATTCATAAAAAATCTGCTTGACTTTGACTCTTATTTTCTTTGGCACATCTTAGAATTATTTTCATGTCTTTCTGCTGAGTTTTGGTAGGCATGTCAGCAGTTTTTATTAATATGAGAAACACAGTGCTGGAGAAGGAGTAAATGAATAATTTTGTTGGCTTTTTTCTCACCTATTCTCCCTCAGAGTACTAAACTGAAAGATAATAAAAAAGTGCCCACAGTTTGATGAGAGGTTTAGAGTATTGGTAAAAAAAAAAGAAGAAGAAGAAATCCTGGATCTAATTAAAATTCTTAACATTCCACGCAAAGCTCAGGTTATGCTCAAGGTCTTCATAGACTTAAAGTCCTTAGTCTTAATAAACTTATATAATCCTATTTTACACAACACAGCTGGGCATACACCTCATGTGTATGTTTCCTCTGCCAGGATCAAATTTTATATGGAAGAAATAATGTTTGCTCTTAAAGAACCAGTACCAGACACACTGCAAAAACATCTCTGTTCCTACACGCTGTGATAAATCACCTGCAGGTAAACAGGTTTTACCAATTACTGAATACTTTGTGTGACAAAATTGTGGGCTTGATTTGACTGTTTTTAAGATTGCTCAACCTCTTGTGCAAAGATGATTTACAGAGAATAGGATTATGACTCTTGGGAGGCAAAAAGCTTCAGCATCCAGATTGTTTTTATTTGTAGAAGTCAGGATTGGAAGATACAGTACTGGAATGATTACTGTTTGGCAGAGTAGAAGGATTGGGTCAATATTTACAGATATAAAATAATCATTTTGAATGGGTTTTAGCTTTACCTTAATGTTGGAACATTAACATTAACATTTTGGTGCTTAAAGTTACATCCACCCGTGCCAAATCTGAAACTTCAGAAACGAAAATGTATTTTCTTAAATGAAAGACAGTCTAACACGAGTCAAAATCAGACCTAAATCAGTCTGTTCTCTGTTTTAGTTGTGTATCCCTGTGTTGCACAAGGATGAATAAAATACCTTGATACCTTGATAAAGGAATGAGTACAGAAAACTGCAAGTTTGAGCAAGTATTTCATACCAAAAAGTTTTGCTGTTTGATACCCTGCCCTAGTCATATTATAACTGCATCACATCAAGTATTAAATGTGCAATATGCTACATCTCTGCATTGAAATGTTAAAGAAAACCAGTTGCATCTTTGTTATATATTTTTAAGGTATGTACTTAGATTATCTACAATGTTTCAACAATGTCAAAAGTCAGAGATATCTTTTTTTTTTTAAAGTTACATTGCATTTAATTTTGTCACATGTCACTGACTTCTGGGATAAAACAGATGGGGGTTGAGAAAAGACGGGAGCAAATGTGACTACATGTAAGTTAAATAAACACAGAATACATTACCTTGCCCTTAAATCGTCCAGATGGATCTTTATTAGCAATGGTGTCAATGGTATTTACCGTTGCACTTGAGCTCACCATCTTAGTTCAGCATGTTAGCTGGCTAAATACCCTTTAAGATGATACTAAAACTGACTCAGATTTAATCATTTAAGCAGGTGTTTGGTTATCAACCAAACTATAGGACAAAAGGAAATCTTCCTTACAACAGTGCTACATGAGAGAATACCAAACTCCAAAATGTTTACAGTTTATCCCGGACGTTAATATCTTAATTTTATTGCAGGTCATTCAAAAGTTGGTGGGTCATTTTAATCCATCAATCAAACCGCAAATGTTGATGTTGAACTCAGTGTGGTGCAGTATGAAAAGTCAGGAGATTACCAAAGTTATCAGGATTTATCCTTCAAGCAATACATGTCTGGACCAAATTTCATTGCAACTTATATAATAGTTGTTGTTACTTTTAAATCTTATTTAGTTGTCATATTATAATCCTGTCAAAGTGTTAGATGGGCAGACTTTGCCATCCATAGAGACACAACACTAGCATGGTGAAAAAATGTTGTAGAAGTTCATTTCACCTTGTGGGAATGATGCTTAAGCTTCCATCTATGGAGTGGGCTAACATAGCTTCTGCTGGCCACAAGCAAATGAAGTGATTTACAGCAAATAGTTCTTCAAAAGGCACAGATGCTTAAAACATCTGTCCAACTTGAAGAGGCAGAAAAAAAAATCTTTAAAAAAAAGAACTAAGCAAAGGTCAAATGTGGGTAAGTTTGTTTATATGTGGTTGCTGGTGTCTTGTCAAAAAGCGATGAACATTTGTCAGTGATGTGCACATGCAGAGCCTGAAACCATACCAGAGGTCTGAGTCCGGTGCCCTGTCAGCACGCTGCGCAGGACATCTGTCAGCAGAAAAGACACATTCCTTACCCTCACTGCCACCACATCCTTCCCTTCATGTCCCACAAAGAGACAGGAGGCTATTTTTGAGGATACTTGGGCATCCAGGATGGCTGCAGTTTGACTGATTATAGCCTGGAGGGAGATAGTAAACAAAGGACATGGTGTGGCTCATGCTGATTTGGCTGCCATGAGCAAAAATGTTTGGGAGAAGGACTATGAATCTGCTGCCTTGAGGTTACGTGAACACTGCCTTTAAATGCCCTTATGGTTTCTTTTATGCTGCTTCTTGACACTCTCTGTTGTTTTTATATTTACATTCTTTAATTGTTCCTTTTTCCTTTTTTTCATTGTGGTGTCCTGTTTCCTGTTTTGAATAAAAGCTGGACTACTGTGCAGCCCTGGGCTACTAAACAGATGTCCTGGCAAGTTGTGCATCTTGAAGAAATTTGTTTGTATGAACAACAATGTGTAGAAAAGATAGTATTGTATTATTGTTAGACAATCAGTTTTTGGCTTGACCATTGTTGACTTTTTGAGGCCTAGATAAAGGCAAAAAAAAGTTAAAATATCACCAGCTTTATCCTGTTATGCACTTTTGGACCAGCATCCTACACCTCTGTCACCTTACCTTTCTCTTGGATAACCACTAATTTACACCAGTGAAAGCTAACAGGTTTGCCAAAATGTGATGTCTATTTTGTGCTTGTGTGCCGTAATTAACACATATTTTAACTAGTGTAATCTAGTGAGAATGATCTTCCAGTTTCAACACAACTGGGGTGTTTTGTGTCCGTTTTAAACACTGTAACCCCTTGTAAATGCATCAGCCAGTGATTCAAACTCTCTACAGAATACATTACCATATCAGGACCTACTCAGGATTTCAGCCAGCCATCATAAAAATCCTCAGTCAGCCCTGCCTTAACCCTGCCTTAAATTTGGTATTATAGAAAAATGAAAAGGGGCTTTGATTAGAGCTATCTGGGCTCTGGTTTTGCAGTGCTGAGGATAAAGGCTATATAACACGTAATGGTCTGTAAATGTACACATACCTCTGTGGTTGAGTCATACAGCCCCCTCTCACAGGTTGAGTGGAGAACTGATAATCAGCTGCAGAGCTTTGCTTTTGTGTGTTAATGTGCCAACTGCCATGCAGGTTCTGGCTGTTTTTCTTTCCACACTGAGCCATGCTGTCTTGCTGGCTTTTTATATCACTTTCAGTGTTGGCGTGAGGACAGCATTGACCTTAAGGCTCAGAACATCTGACACTTCAGACAACTTGGCTGTAGCTTTGGTTCAGTCAGTTTAAAGTCTAATATTCAGTGGGTCCTCTCCAGAGATGTACCGACACTAGCAGTTGCTGATTCAATATACTGTTCAGCCTACTTCCCTTTGACAGATGTGTTATTCCAGGTGTCCGCTCTCAAACAAACACAATACGCTTTGTTTTGCCTCTGGCTCGGACAGCAGCTTTTTGAAGTATTTTTATAGCCTTTGATCCTTTTTTTTAGACGCTGGTCTTCCTGCGGTTAACTTTTGTAAACAGTATGTTTCTTCTGTCACTGTCACCCTATAAATTATATAAAGAATGTCATCAAGGATGATTTTTAATGCTGTTATTGTTATGGTAACAGAGTGGGTAGCAGAAGCTTGTAGCCCTTGCCACAATGTCCTGCCTTTTGCTGGCAGAAGTTGGCCTCTTCATATATTTTGGTATCTCTGAAAAAGAGTGTTTAATTCTCAGTTTTCCATCTGCTTTAAATATGTTCCAGGTTGAAGAGGGCAGCAAGGCAGCAGCTGTGAGTCTCCAGGTGGGAGACGAGCTTGTCAACATCAACGAGATTCCCCTGAGCGGCTTCAGACAGGAGGCAATCTGCCTGGTGAAAGGCTCCCACAGGACCCTCAGTCTGGTGGTGAAAAGGTAAGCAACCAATCGCCGGTCCCCTCTCCGTGCCCTCTCCTCCTACATCTGCCACTGTCACAAGTGCACCACCCTCTCAGCATAACAGGTCACCTTGGTAACATGTTCAACAAACCGGAGAGGAGGAGACAGAGGATCTTAGCCTTTGCAGCTGTTGTCTATATAGTCTGTCTGTAAACTAGCCAGCACTTTCTGGGACTTCTTGAGCTGTCACTGTTGAGTTCTTAGCAGCTGGACGGTCCTGTTTTGCCAGGTTGTACTGGGTTGCATCAGGAGCTTGTGGTTTGTCACACGGTTTGTCACACAGTTTGTCATGATCAAGTTGAAAGATGGATGAGATGTTGTAAATGACATCATTTACTCTATTAACATCTCACACTGCAAGGTGCTCCTACTGGTCCCACAAGAGGAAGTTTTGATGCAAATGATATTATTTGACACTGAGATTTCCTTGTATTAGTCAACTGGTTTCACGCCCTCTGTGATAAGGCATCTCTAGTTCACAACAGCACTTACACTAAAAATCTCAGTCCTTGTTACTGACTAAAGAACAGACTGTTGATGAACAGTAAGCACAAAATACATGGTGACATCCACTGTTTTTTCTCAAAGCAAGCCCTTGTGACCTATTGACTCCAAGGTATTGTTTTGTATTCATATCTTGTACAGCTGATGAATCATTTGTCAGCTTAGTCCTGAAAGTCTTCTTACAAATGGCCTTGCTGTGTGTGAAACACTGGTCCCATTGTCCCTCTTTACTATCCGCATTTCTGTCTGCATTGTATCATATCATAACGTAATCCCTGAACAAATCCTGCCGTACAAGGAAGTCCACTCACCATTTATCTCTCCACAAGGACGTGGCTGTGAGTCTTTCTCATTGTGTTTTATTCTCAGTAGACATGTCTATCATAGGATCTGGAAACAAGGATGCATTACTGTCCATAACAGTTTGTGTCTGTTTCATTACTTAAGCTATTGTGTTACAACTTAAAGGCCCCTGAAAATACATCTTCAATGCAGACCTACGTAAACAACAGTTTTCTGTCAAAACTAGAGCAGTATAGGTCATTACACATGAAAGATTTTCTATTTCTGTTTGTCTGTTGTGTTTTCTCACTGGTTTAAAGGAATGAAGGTTTAGTCTGAAAAAATGCACATATATACTCCCAGAAACATAAAGTCAGTACATAAAACCATAATGTCCATATTCATGCATCCTGGCTCATAGAAGTGACAGTGAGACAGTTAGTTCAAGGCCACAGTGGCAGAAAGGACGGCACTCCTGTTGAAATGAGCTGTACAGGAAACGGGGAGAGGAGAAGTGAATACACGGTAGATTAAACCACAGAAGAGCAGGACACACAACTAAAGGATCTGGATCTTGCCATTTTAGTTTGTTACTTATTGAAAAAAATGGAAAAAAGACCATTCCTTATAAGGACAAGTGCTATTGTTCACAATACATTTTACGCAGACGTTTAGTCCCATGGGACTCTGTCTTTCCTTTGCTCGTTTGTGTTGAAGTATTTGGTTTGTTCTGTGTCAGAAAGCGTCTCCAGTCAGTCATTTTTCCAGGGTCACAGTAACAAGTCTGTGTCTGATTAAAAAAAACACTGCAAGGCTATAGCGGTTCATAATGTTGTTCATTCCTTGTTCTTTTTATCTAGCTACAGCCTGTGTGTTGGGTAAAAACTTTGTTTTGGGTTTAGAAATGTTTTACAGTGTAGCATTGCATATCACAACCTTTACACATACAGAGCCCTCATGTTTGACTCTGGCTTAATCTGTGCCCGAGCATGTAAGGTATCAGCCTGAAACACTTATCTTTTTATCTCAGGGATAATGTTGGATAGTTTAACAAGGTTTAGAAAGCTGTCAGAACCTGCTCCCGTCTACAGGTGTGGTGTCTTTACAGATACCGATAGCACAAGGGAGGGGCATTTAGTTATTTTGCATGCAGTGACTAATGCGAGATTGTTGGCGTAATGTCATTTGGGAGAGAGCAAGGGGAGAGGCCTGTCACACACACCGCATAGAGAACAGACAGATAGGTGTGGTGATCTGTGGGAAAGCATGCCGTCTTCTTTGTACATGCCTCAACATTACTACACCACACTCTGTGTCCCCACCTGGGCCTGTCAAATAAGGAAACATTTACAGTTTTACATATATTTTTACATTTTAAATTTTACAACATCAAACTCATTAAAAAAGAACTCAGGGGATCAGGAGGTGCACTCAAGTGAAGTTGCACATTTTATGCCAAATTTCTTAAACACTTGCCAACACTAACTACTGCATGCAGTCAAACACTGTAATTGTACCACATGGACACTTTGTATTTTCATGCATTCCAGCTTGCTTTTGTTATGCTTTGTAAAATCCAGAAGCTGTAATTTGGCTAAATGTGGCATATTTTAAAATTATACAGTCTATGGACAGCCCTTGTCTATAAGGCGACTTCACTGAGATCAAGGAAACAAACAGCGCAGACACACTTATTTTCATCTTTGTGACAAGAATTCACAGAAATACAAATAATTTGAGACAATTCAACTCTCCCATGTTAAATGAGAAGTTTTGATATCACAGAGCTGTACTCTCTTGTGTACAAGATGTTCTCATTATTTTGTCCATATCTCTCCTTAAGGGCAAATTTGATTTTATTTAGCATCAGGACCCCTGTAGTCTGACTAGCGTTTATTTTCCTTCCCTTGAGGCGTTTGCTGCGCATGCAACCAACAGCAGAGTGAATCATTAAACTTTGCAGCTGTGGCTTTTGGTTTCCCCCTTCTGGAATTATTACAGAAGTACCACAGTCACAACATGCTGCATTATTTTGGATGAGAAGAGAATATTTACTCAGGAGACAATAACAACTAGTTTGGTTTAGTGTCTGTCTTTTACCTGTTACAGTTTTTAAAAATACCAGTTCCAGTGCCATATTACATGTATGTGGCTGTCTTATAGAAGCCAGGCCTACACAGAGGTTCAGTGCCCAATCCAATTATACCTGGAAAAGCTTATTGGCCTAACTTACAGTGTGAGCAGTAGGGGGACTCAGTAGGGGTTGCAGTGCAGTGGCTTACATTTACCGGTTCATGTTTTTTTAAATAAGCCCGCATAGTATGTTTGGAATGCAGTGCTGTGCACTAAATTCCTGTTGTAAGTAGATTTCTTAAAATTGTTTGGGTCTCAGCTGAGGAAATCGCTGTTTAGAGATTTCATTGTAGCCCTGTCTTAACTGCACCCCTCGGTTTCTTTTGGTTTGTTCCGCTGCCAAGACAGCTGACAGGGAATCATTGAAGTAGATGTCACAACAGGAAGATGCTTTGGTTGTTTTATTTTGTTTGTTTTTTTCTACAACATGACCTGAAAAATGTTTGCTCTTTATCTTCACAAATGAAAACCACTGTTATGATTTTTTAAGCATGAATGTTTCTGTAAGAAGTGAAAGCTAACCTAGTAACTACACCACTGTCACATGACTTCAACATCTACACAACTTAACATCCCACTACACTATACTACACACACTATAACTTGATAAGTGAACAAGTTGGAAATTTGAGTTAGAATAGTTTTTAAGAGCATAAGTACAGACCCTACAAGGCTGTAAAGGCTGGACTTGTGAATATATTAGTCACTATGTTGGGCATGATGATGTGTATTTTCCCTAAAAAACCTCTATAGTCTCATGTAATACCTTTTAAAGAGACTTGAGAGCTTCAAAAATCACAAGTAGGGTTTTACTGATGTGTTTTATGTTGTAGAACCAAATGTAAAAGCCTCACAAACTGGTGTTTAACACAGACCTTATTTAGTCATCTAAACAAAAACCCTTTTCAAAAATTCCATTGACACTGAGACGAGGGAAGCGGAAGTTCAACAATGCTAACTCATTTCCAGGCTTAAGGACTGCTTACTGTGAACTATTTGGCCAGGCTTTATAAACTGTGTATTACTAATGTCATAATCCCCAGTTTAATGCTGCATTGTGACATCTTTTATAGTGTTTTTTCTGCCATATTCAGTGACAAACTTCTCATCCCGTCATCTTGTCCAGCATGATATATTATATCACTTACCAGTGATTATGTATGTTGATGGAGAAGGTCCTCCTCAGAAATCTGCAATTATAGCATGTCATGGCTGAAAGTTTTGAGTGTTCTATTCATGTACACTAGTGCTATTATATTACATGCAATAGTTATATATATTGTTTGTAGTTGCTTAATCATTGCAATCTAGAATATTTTATTATGAGGGACTTCAGCAAATCACCTTAATTTGTTAATAGAGGAGCCCAAATGCTTGCTTTAAGTAATTGACATTTTGTTAGTGTATTTATACCAGCACTTAAACACCGACTGCCCTTGGATTGTAATAATCAAAGGTGTTTATGACACAGGATGTGGACCACTTAGTTATAGTGCTGTTGTTCAGACCCTCGCCCTCAGACAAAAGTTTTCCAGGTGTTTCTGGGCTTTGGGTCAGTGTAGACAGCCGGTGACTTGACAGCTGGTATGCCACTCAGCCCAGGAATGTGCTGGTCATTACATGCGGCTCACGGTTCACCTCTCTCACCCGAAACATGACTGGTTTGATTGTAGGGTCTGTTGAAGAGATCCTTTGTCAGGCCCTCAAAGACCAAATGGAATCCATCGGCTTACCTGCAACGTGCTGCTGGGCGCATACAAGCTCAGCATTTTTCTGCCCTATAGTGTGCGTGATGCTTTACTTCATTTTTCCAGATGTTATACAGTAGTAAAGGCATCTGTCTGTCCAAGCCACACATTGAACATAGCAAGTGTACCATGTTTTTACCAGAAAAAATTCAAAGTTCATAAAACAGAACTTCTGAGATATAGCTAACATTCCATATTATATAGTGAATATCACATAAACTACCATACACTGCACACTAATATTTATTGCTAGTGTATATTGTACCACAATGAAAACCTTGTTTGGCCTGTATGGTTGATTGCTTTCCTCACAATAGATCACTGTGATTTCCATTGCCTTCCTATCTGCTTTAGCTTGCAACCATTCTTTGCTAATCTTCTTGCCTGTCACCAGACCTTTTGCTGGTGTGCCAAAGCACGTTCCTGTAAGAACAAACACTCGTTTGCTCCCTAAGCAGGAGTGTTTTCTCCCATTTATGCCATTTAGGATGATTGTTATCTAAAGGCAACTGTTTAGACAACTAATATCTGTGCAGATCTAACTATTTCTTAAGCTAAATTGTCAAAACAGTAGACCATATACAGACTTAGATTTCTTGGATTTGATTCCCAAGGACAAAGTTCTTAATAAAATAAGTGCTGCAGCCAGCTCTCCTTAACGTTGTATCCTGGTGCTTTATGAAATCTTGATCCTGGAAATTGAAAGATTAAAGTGCTTGTTGGGCAATTTAATTCAATCTGCTGTGCAGTTTAAATTAATTGCTCCCTTGAATCATTAATTATTTCCTAAACAGAACCATATCCCAACTAATATGAGGAGTAATGGGAAAGTAATTCCAGAGCGGGGCTGTTTAACAGCTGTTAAAATGAAAAAAAATGCAAATGTGCCAGTTGAAGCCCACTGAACATGAGGCTTAATTATTAGGTATTAATTTGTGTTCTCTCTATTTTAAGTTCATACATCCATTGAACTACAACTAAGCATCCCAGTTAAACATAACCTGAAAATGTTATTAAAACAAAACAGGCCGGATTTAAAAGCATATAAAAAAATGTGAGCTGTATTTGCTGTGTGTTGCTGACATCCCTGTTTGGGCAGTTGCAATGCTCATTACCAAAGGCTTTCAGGAAACAGAGTGCCCTTCCACCCTAGAGAGCAACCTGTTGCCATAGTAATGGTAGAAATGCATGTCTGCCGCACAAGAGGGGAGATGGGAAGAGAAGAGTCCGGCATTTTATCCCAACATTAGCATATTAGCCCCTTAGAGCCAATGAGACGAGGCAAGGTACGGGAATACTCCAAAGGGACTGGCTGTGACAATAGCCCTCCTCCTTCCCTTCTACTCTTCCACCCCCCCTCTCAGGGGTAAAACCCAGTAATCCTGAAGGAAATCTCCCCGCTGCTCAATCTGACCAGAGAACTTTTTGGTCATGGCCACTCTGAGATGAATATTGTGTTTTCAAGTTGTCAGCGGGTGTGTGTTTGGAGGCAGGGGACCCCTGTTTAAGTGTGTGTGATGATGCTCAGATCTCAGCAGCCTGCATGTCTCTTTATTTTGGCTTGTCTGTAAAGTGTTTGTGGAATGTGGTGCCTGACCAGCACACGGGTACAACTGGTCTCACTTCTAAATTGAGCTCCAGTAGAGTATTGTTGTGTGCTGTTCTGGATTACACATTTCTCCTCTGTGTCCGTTTTGAATCCCTTCATCAAGATGGTTGGTGAGTCAAAATGAACATTATTTGATGTTTTAACCACTTTTCATGTATTTTAAAACCTTTGACTCCTGTATGTGAAAGCTGTCATACCTGCTGCTCTTTGTCTTGTTTAATGTCAGTGAGTAACTGGGGAACAAATTGGGGCCTTTTTTGCTTTATGACCTTAATACTTTGTTATTGTTCCAATTATTCTTGTCTTATCACTCAGTGTGAGGTCATCCATCATTTAGGTTAAGCCATGATCAGAAAGATTTAGCATTTAAAAATCAAGTTAATCTTAGAGGGAAACAGCTTATAGGTCAGATAAAATCATCAGTAATTATTCCCCTAAAGTGTTATAATTTTATTAACTGTTAACTTGTCCTGAAGTTTTACAGGTTGTCTGCTTTGTTTGGTTGCTGTTTATTTTTGAATGTGGACTGGTTAGCACCGGATACGTTTGAAGTGAGATGGGGCTCTGAACCGATCACTCAGAAAACAGTCTCTCCCCCTGCCCCCCATTCCAGCCAACTGATTCACTTTCCTAGCATATCTGTGCCGGCCCAGCTGTAGCCCTGACGATAGGCCTAATAAAACCAGGCTCATTTGCATACCAATGGCAGGCGCCATGTGTGGCTAGCTCCTAGCGCCCTAGAAACACGGGCTGTGAGGAGACAAGGAAGACTGAGCTCCATGTTGGCTTTCTTTGTCCTCTAAATAGGCCTTAACTTTAATCCACCATTAATTTTGTGGAATCGTCCCACTTTATTGAGCTTAACTAAATCTGTCTCAATCTAAAAATTCTCAATCTATGAAAATAGTGTAGGGTACAACTATAATAGCTTTCGCTCTTCGTTTTACTCAGTAGTTTGTTTTCAAGTCTCCATCTAAAGGAAGCTGTTGTTTGGACCTCTTGTCATCAGATCATTGAAGGCCTTTAGACAAGGTGACTGAGGGGGCAGGACCTCCTGACCTCATGGCTTTGTAGCACAAGTCTTGAGCCCAATGAGAATGTAAGCAAGCAAAGCTTTGTCTAAAATTCTTCTCCAGTTTAAAGCAACATTTTCCAGTTCCCCCTCAGTAATACTGGTAACAGAGGTCTACAATGTTAGATGGAGGCTAAATGAAAAGATTCATAAGAATTTACAGATGTTTTTAAAGGGATTTTTCAACTGTTTCGACCCAAATAATATAAGAAAAAATATATAGTTTTGTAAAATAAATAAGATCCTTTCTCTTCTAAATAGTACCCATTTAAAGTTTTACACATTCAACAACATTATAACATTACAGGTGTAAAAAAGGTCTACCCCGATCCCTTCAGTCTGTAAAATGATGTGAATTTTGCTGTGTGTAAAGGATAGAAAGGCCGTCTGGGAGGCAGACGACAGCTTGGATCGAAGGCTGATGTGGCTGATCTGATTGTGTAAGAGATTCTCTATTCTTTTAAGCCCCTTGCCCCATGCTGTGCTTGTGTTCCCCCTGGGACCATATGGCAAAGTCTGAGCACAACCAGCTCACCTCAGTTACGCACTGTTTAAACTATGAGCCTAAAGAGAGATGAGTAAAACTGTGTCTGTTTCACTCTAGCATTGTCTTCCATATTGTAGGTCCATCATATGGGGGTTTTGCAAATTTTCACATTTTTCTCAACTTCAGTGACTCAAAACTGTGACATCATTAACATGCAGAAGTTTGACCAGTAGAGGGAGCTACAACACCATGTAACAGCAGACATTTACACTTATGTATGCTGCATATTGCTGTCCTGTATTTCAGCTGGATCAGAGGAGAGTTAGAGAACCTTTGTCCCACTGAGCTTTTGAGACTGACCTCTCAAACACACTTGGGTTTTCTGCAGTGCTATAATGTGCACAAAAAAAATGTCAGGACATCTTTGTCCTGTCTTCTCATGAGTCTGCTTAATTGTTGGTGAGCTCTTAGTGTGTGTGTGTGTGTGTGTTCCTCCCCCTGCTGCCCAGGAATATGAAAATGGTGGATATTGTAACTCAGAAAATGCCCTCAGAGAATGACGTGCATGTTGCAAGAAGCTTTCTTACGAAGATTTTGCGAAGTTCCATGAGGTACGATCCCGTCTGTGGCTTCATCTTAATCAGTAGTACCTATTCCCATCGCCACATTTTATGTGCCCATAATGACGCTAATCATTAGTTTAATGATAGTAATAGTTTAATAATATCATAATGATATCATTATCATTCCTCTCATAGTGACTCTCCCTCCTCATGGTTTATTGCCTGACGTCATTGGCATGTCTCTGTGCATTGTCTTGTGGTTCATGTTATTAGTTGAAATATATACATCCCATTTGTACTGCATGCATAATACTGTCTGTCCATGACATATATTCATGTGTCTTTTTTGTCTTTATTGTTAAGGAAATTAAATTGTATTTCATTTATTAGTAAGCTGGTATGTGCTGTTTGCCTTTTTCATGCAATTCAGGAAGAATCAATTTTAAGTGAATGTTTCATATGCATAACTGACAACAGAACAATGTTTTTGATTAAACAGACATAGATAAAAATCTTCTGAAACAGTTTCCATATGTGAATGTTGGAGTGAATCAAAATTGCTGCAAATCACTGCCTCAGTATAGACGCAGTAAATCAAGTAAATCTTTTACTTGTTGAGTTGCAGCACCAACTTTAGCGGAAAACAGTATGTGCAAGAACATACTGTTTTCCATAAGGGGCTGGTCTTTAATCCAGTCTGTATTTTTTTTGCCCTCTCTGCAGGCGGAATGAACCCATAAGCAGGCCTCACTCCTGGCACTCCACCAAGTTCAACGAAAGCCAATCAGAGACTGCCAAAACACAGTCTCCACCTACGCCAGTCTGGCACACCAGATATGATGCAAGGTAACTCTTGGATCTTGAAGTTTGCCTCTTGAGTCTCAGTGTTCGATACCATGCACTTTAAATTTTAAATATATGTTATGCTTTTGGCATACAAAAGTTTTTTTTTACTCATTTAAAAATCCTTATTACAGTTGTTGACCTTTAACCTCTAACAGCTGTATTTGTTTATTCTGAAAGATAAACCTTTTCAGAAAGAAATCCAAAACTTTGTGAATTTGTGCAGATGTTAAAAGTTGTTTTTACGACTTTAAATTATGTACAAAAACATTTATTTAATATGCCCAATCTGTCTTTGCTATTGTTACTGAGCTCTTAAGTGGCCAAAAGGATGAAAAATAATTGGATCTCAATGTGATACCATGAATCAGCCATAAAACTGTACAGAACTAGATATCATAATTCATAATTTGATCAACAAAAGCAATCTTTAGGTGAAAAAAAAATAAAGGTTGATGTTTTTATTTTCACACGTTTCTTTTCTTTTACCTTCAGCTCATCATCAACTGATCTCTCCTCTGGCTGGGAGCAGACAAACCTGCGCAGAGTGTCCGACCAGTTCAGCTCTCTTGGCAGTATGGACAGTTTAGAACATGTCTCACATCAGTACCCAGCCGATCAGCTGTCACCTGCCAAGTCCAACAACAGTATGGAGCATCTTGGAGGAGGGAAACGAGACTCAGCCTACAGCTCCTTCTCCACCAGCTCTGGCACACCAGACTATACTCTCTCAAAGAGCAACACTGCATCGACAGAGAACATGCTCTATAAATTCAGTCAGTGGGATGCTGGAGGAAAGAGCAATAATGGCAGAAACAGCCAGAGCTTGACTGAGGGAGTCAAACAGGATGATAGGGTGGCTTACTTTCAGATGCCAGGAGTTAACACAATCTGTGAGGGTCCACAGACTGAAGACTTTGCTGGTTCCCGCCACTCCACTTCAAGCAGAACCAGCTATGGGCCTGTGTGGCACGTTCCCGAAAAAAAGAAGACTGCCTCCCCTTCTCCTCCGCCTCCACCTCCACCAGCACGCAGTGACAGTTTTGCTGCTACTAAGGTACATGAAAGGGGTCTTGTGATAGCTCACCCTGAAGGACATGAATCACATGTCTCATGTAAGGCTTTTGCTGAGAATCGCCGCAGCCACAACCTTTCCCCAAAAAACGATAGTGACAGTTTTCACCCTCCATCCGATAAATCGAATCAACAACAGTTTAACTCAAACAAGCAGTACTCCTTGTCCAGCAGTGATGTGCGACAGGGCCAGCCCCACCATCAAAGACACCATAGTGACAAAAGCACTTTTTGCCCTCAGCCCTGGACTACATCTGCACCAAAGCCACAAAACACAGGTGGCTACTACTGCAGCATGCAGGAACTGCCTACTAATGGTTCTGCACAACACTTTAATCAGAACCACAGACGGAATTTAAGCACCTCTCTGTGTTCCCCAACCAGTGACCAAAATACTGACAGCAGCGGACAAACCCGGTATTATTGTGTCACAACTTGTCAAGCCATGCAGCCAAACCCCCAACCCTTTTCAGGAAAGTCAGAGGACAGGAGGAATGTCAGCGGTGTGGACATGACACAGACTGCAAATGAGCAGAACTCTCTTAGCTCACAGACAGTCAACAAAGTGAAGTATCATCTACCCCAACAACAGCAACACTCCTCGCACATTAAAGACAGTAATGGACTCAGCAAGAACCAATCTAACACTGTAACAGTAACATCTGTACCTAAATCCAGTGGCGATGACAGGGGAAGCCAGAGAGGAAACTACACACTAAATACAGAAGCTCAGTCTGTGAGTTATTCTTCTGGCAGACAGTCCGAGCAGCGGAGGTCTCTGCCACTTCAGCATAGAGAATCATCCCAGGACATCAGACATCACAGCCAAGTGAGCAACAAGATCAGCCCCCAGACGACCCCCATGCTCCACTCTCTTTCTATGGACGTCACAGGCCAAGAGGCAAGAGGCCCAAAATCTGAGGAGTCCCTCGAAAGTAAGCAGGTGAGACGCAGTGACCGTTTTGCCACAACATTAAGGAATGAAATCCAGATGAGAAAAGCCAAGCTGCAGAAAAGTAAGAGTGCGGCTGCCCTTCCTGGTGGTGAGGGCGAAACCGAAGATGGTCAGGATCGCTGGAAGTCAGCTGAAAACGCCACCCCGACTTCTGCAGACGGCTCCTTCACCAACACCTACAAGGTTAATCTAAAAGAAGCGCAAGCAAGGGTGCTTAAGGCTACATCTTTCAGGAGAAAAGACCTGGAGCCTGTCTTACTTGAGCATCCTGCATCAGAGGCCTTACCAAACTACCCATCCTCTGCTCTGACCCGTAAAGATGTTGCCCCTCTGCCAACTGTCTCTGAGTCTGTAATGAGTAAATCAGGGCCAACTGGAGCTCAAGTGATTCGTATAGGTGGTCGAAAGCGTTTTCCTGCAGAGAAGAAGGTGAGATCTTTCTCTGAACCAGACAAAATCCATGAAGTTGGGGTGCAGGGGGATCTTCCTTTCGATGAAAATGCAAGCTCCTCATCACTGGACCAGAAGCTTTTTAAGGAAAGTGGGAAACCAGCTTTCCCGAGTCACATTCCCCCTCAGGGCCATACTGAGAACCCCCCCGAGACCACAGGCAGAGGTCCAACCACCGTCAGCGAAACCGAGGACACAGTGAAAGGTATGAGGAGCACGGAACACACTGAGGTCCATGGCGGTCCTTACTCTGCACACAAGCTGTCTGATGTAGGCCAACAAAGACTGGGAACCTTCGCTGAGTATGAGGCAAAGTGGAATACACAGAAGAAAAACCCTGAAACAAGAGCCTCCGGACGGTACCGGTCAGCTGATAACATCCTGGATCCAGGACCAGAGGAGACAACCAAAACAACCTGTTTCCACGAGCGATCCCGATCATCCCCTTCAGCTGACATCTATGGACAGGTGAGCCACAAAGATTGTTTATCATCTTGGAATGAAATAAATAAATTTGTCATAAAATCAAAAATTTGAGGTTTCTTGGTTGTAACATTGTTTTTAGTCACTTTAAATGTGAAAAAACTCTAACAAGCCATAGAGGCGGTACATCCCATTAAGACAAACATACTGACTGAAGTGAAAGGAACAAAGGAAGGAGCCAAGTCAAATATTAAACCGTGTTTGTTCGTATGACACACCCACAGCTCAAGGAAAGGAGAGGGGCATCAGCCCGCTGATCTCCTTTTTCAGAGTTGAATAAACCAGGAAGCTTCAACGTGAATTGGTTGATGTAATTAGTAAGAGACAAGAACTTTGGCTAACTGGTAGCTGCTTTCATGTGGATTATTTGGATGGTTTTGCAAACGGACCTTGTATTTGTTCAACTTTATTTACAGAAGATTCAGGTTCCTTCAAGAACGTCTGAGACAGAGTATCCCAAGTTGGAGAGTAAATCAACTGAGCTCAACGCTGCCACAGGGTGAGTAACTTTTTATTTCGTATTACTTTTTAGCACACCAATGTCTTGTGGGTCTTGTGTGTGCAGTGGGGCTACTTTCTATGAGTGTTTTTCCAGGGATCACCTTTTGGGTTATCTTAAGTGATTTCAGAGGGAGTGAACTAGTATTATTTCTTATCGACAGGTAAATTGAAACTGACTGCTAACACAGTAAGGCTGACCTGTTTACCTGTTATCTTGAGCCAGCGTCTTCATCATTATGTCAGCATGTGAAGTGTGACGTGTTGTTGTCTCTCACTACTGAGCTTTTACAGTGACAAAGGGCAGTAAGCCTGTTGAGAAACAGTGAAGTCTTTATGATCTGTCATCGCATGCCAGTGGCACTGCCTTGGCGCAGCTGTGACAACATAGGTCTCCTCTCTGGCCGTGCTTTGTGTCATTCAGTGGAGGCTTACTGGTGTAGGCGAGGCATCTGAGCATGTCTGTGACAGTGAGGAAGTGTGTTTTCAGCCCTCTACTGGAATGTAATGGGGACCCAAGTTCAGGGGGCCAACCCGAAGGCATGAATTTATCATCAATAAGATCTGTAGCTTTGCATAATTGAATTTTCTAGTCATGCTAGCAGTGTGGCTCTATGGGTAGCGATGTCGGTCTGTTGATAGATCCACTACTTATATTCAGACTGAAATATCCCACAAACAATTGGGTGAATTGTTATGAAGTTTTGTACAGACATTCAAGGTTCCTGGAGGATTAAATCTTGATGTTTGGTGATCCCCCTAACTTTCCCTGTAGTAGAACCACGAGGTTCATATTTAGTTCTGAGTGCAATGTCTCAGAAATCAAGGATGGATTGCCCTTAAAATTTGATGCAGGCATTAATATTCCTCTCGGGATGAGGTATGAAGTGAATGAAGTGATTCAGTACTAACCTTAAGAACATAACTTGAGAAAAATTAACCTTTTGTTATCAGGAAAAAGTGTGGCAAGTCAGACTTTTTTAATCCTAAAAAAGTGTTGCAATAAGCCCTGCACATATTATAAAGTTTCCTGTGTGTATAAAGTCTGTGTAAAGTGGTTTGGTCACATTGGATTTCTTCCTAAGTGATTGTTTGTTTTATGGGCATGGTTGAAGTGTTTACCGGTAAGGTTGATGATTTCCTGTGATCATTTGACCCATATTAACTCCTGTTGTATGAAAACAGTGTGATATAAGTGTTAAATGTCAAACTTTGTGACCTGGCATGCCTGTTCACTTCTTATATTTTTCCTCCTTGTTTTACAAAAATTCCGAAATTTGAATCTTGGCTTAAGTTTAAGACTTAGTTTAGTTTAAGCTTTGGTTTTAATTTTTTATCAGAAAGCCTGGGTTACAGTTTCAAGCAGAGGGATTTTGATAGAAGTGGGTATCTAGCAGACAGGAATGGTTTGATGAAAGATGCTATTGCATTGCATCATGGGAAATGTAGTATCTAGTCTGTTAGGAGCCTTACTCTTAGCTGGAGACAAAGGCCAGGTAATCTTGGCCTCTTCTGCTTTCATTTAAAAAAATATATATCTTAAGAGTCCCCTAACTTTCCTTGGGTGTGTTTCATGCTTTGCTATTTTTGAAACCTCATCATCTGTTTGTCTGATAACTCATACTCATTCTTAAACTATGTATAGTGACGTAGTTAAGATGACTTCATTGTTTGCAGCCAGTTATTCAGGAGTCTTTGTGCGTTATCTAAACTTCCCACAAGTGAAACTCATTCAGGGGTGTTAAGTGTCTCCTCTTGAGCAACCTCATTGTTGGGGCCACACCATATGACACCTACGCTTGCATTACAACAACAGCACAGAGGAAGTTATTGTCATTGAAAAGTCAGGGGGGGATGATCTCAGTGAGGCATGCTCCACCCAGATAGGGTTATTGATACAAATGTAAAGAGATACCAACAGGTGGCTTCTGTCACAGAGAGCCAGCAGACATACAGCAACTCACTTTTACTCACAGTTCTATGGAAATGACAGCAGTAAAACATCACATACGGTGAGTTGATGCATGATAGGTTTGAGGGCTTTTCAGTTTTTCTTTTATTAAATAATACTTTATTCTGTCACAGTCCATTCCATGTTAAAACTAATGATGCTGTGGCTTTATGCTCATAAAGATATACTGTTTTTGTCTCCTATGTGAGAAAGGATTAGTGAAGTATTGTGTAAACAGTGTAAGGATCAGAGAAAAAAGCGTTCATGTTTGGGCTCCTTTGATGGGCAACAATGCCTGATCATATAGACACAGATTACTGGGTTACTGTTTGTTGGTGTTGTGTGTCCTTTTAAACAATCTTTCCTTTCCGTCAATATGTATCATTAGTTAAATACCTTCATCAAACTGCCACAGCTCATGCTCCTACTACTGGATACTGCATTCAAAAGACTGGCATCATGTTTCATGTTGTCATAAGGTAACTGTCTCACATTCTGTGCAGAGTTGAGGCTAAAGAAGGAGGGTGTGAGATGCAACAGCGGTTGCTCATTGGGTGACTTGTCACAGCTTGTGAGAAATCCAGTTGGGTGGTTGAAGTTATGGCGTGTGTCTGTCACAGTGCTATACCTTGTGACTGCACAGTCCACACAGTTTCTCCTTGTGTGATACGTGTTAATGTTCTCTGAGTCGTCTTAATTGAATTTGTATCCAAGCATGTATGGAGGAGTGTCATCTGAGCACATGAAACCACAGCTATAGGCGGGTTTGCATGCTTTTGCCTTATAGTCTGGCTCTAATGGCGGCATTCCAGTGTGCTGTATGGTTAAATTATGCTAAAGAAGAGCACACATGCTGCTTCAAATCTTAATATACAATCACTTCAAATTATTAAGTTCACTTTCAGGCTTTTATTGCTTGCTGTGATCTCAAAATATTGAATTCTTGCTCCTCTTCCGTGTCTTGATTTTTACCTACAAAGAGTTAAAACAGTAAATGTGAATCAGGCAGGAAAAAGTGATCCAGTCTTGCTTCTTTGCACTGGAGGATTATTTATTCCTCTATGCTGACTTGTGGGAACTGAAATATTCCTCTTAAGGCTGCCAGTTGAACAGTAACCAGGGAGGAGGCTTGCAGAAGAGAGGGAGACGTGTGTCTTGTTATGCTGGCATAATCATAGTGACTGCTGGAGAGACGAACAAGGCCCCTGCCACAGTGTGTTATTTGATTGAGCTTCAGATGATAGTCCATGCAGCTTGGCTCTCACACAGTGTGTAATTAAAAGCTTTCTATTGTGTTCTTCAGGTTCTCTGACAGAGGGCCTGGTGACTGCAAAGTGAGAGAAAAGCCTGTGGAGTTTGAACATTACACAGCGCCACCCCCTCCGCCCATGACAGGAACTAACCCTGACAGCAGACACAGAGCTGCCCCCGCCACCGCAAGCCACAGACCCACGTCTGTCTCTCACAGTCTCACAGAGTCTGCCCTCCCTCAGCCCGGGGACCACGGCCCCAAAGACCCTCCGTCTGTGCCGAGGAGGAAGACCTCTGTGCCGGAGAAGCCTCCCCCACCCAGATGCCCAGAGGTCGACTCCCACGAGCCCTTCACTGGTTCCCAGAGCAAAATCTTCACCCGCTTCTCCCCTAACGCTGACCTTAACCCCGCCTTTGTCCCCACCCACGCTGCCAAGGGAGAATCTGAGCAGGGCAAAGGACTTCTGGATAAAGGACAAGGGGCAGTACATCATCTGTCAACATCCAATCCTCAACCTCCCTCCTCTCCCCTGGCTTCCTCCCACAGACCTTCAGGGCTGGCCACTATGGAGGGGCAGCGCTCTCCATCTCCACAGTTTTCCCCACAGAGACTCAGTGACAAGCCACCAGTTTCTCTACAGAATGAAGACTCAAAAAGGTAAACTTCTTTGTGTTTCATCTGAAGGAAACTTTATTCAAACTACCATCCAGTTTAGTCAGAACACAGTGACTGTAACCCCTCTACTCATTGTGTCTTCTTGATGCTCGTACAAAGGAGCTCATTGAGAGTCACTGCCCTTGTAGAATCAACATGTGAGTGCTAAGAAGCTGCAGTAAATTAAAGATTCTCCACATTTCTGTAAAGTCTACTGGCGGTTAGGGCTCAATTTAGCTAAATGCCTAAAATGTAAAATGTAGTCTAGATGTTTTATTGTGAAGCTGTTTATTCATCCTCTTGATCCAGAACTAATTGATATCATCTGTGGTGAACTTATGACTGTGCTGTAGGATTATTCCAGCTAGCAGAAACCAAAGGTGGTGGGAGGAGTCCAGATGTCTTGAATATTCCAGCAAACTGGCCATGGAAAAAATTTCAGTTGCCATCCTGCAGTGAAACTTTAAATCAGTGCATGGCTGGAGTAACTGCAAGAGATTTTCACTGAGAAATCTCAAAGAAAGTTCCTTGTGGAGCTTCTGTTTGTAACATTGTTTTTCTCTCTTTCGCTGATATTTCAGGATGGAGCGTGTGATAGAAAACCAAACTCATGCAGTGAAGAAAGTGCCAATCAGGATTGTCCACTCAGAGGGGGTGAAAGAGAAGGTGAAATGTCCATTTTTGCAGCACAGTGACTCTTCTGCTGTAGAGGTGGAGGCGCCTGGTGTCACCAGGCTCAGCAGTGTGGGAGCTGCAGGGCAAGACTCTGTCTTCTGTGCCTTTTCTCGCCAGGGGGAGCCCGACAGTGACCCAAAACCCCAGAGAGATGTGTACATGAGTACAGTTAGAGATCTCATCAACTCCAACAGTCAGCAGCCGTCGCAGCCCAGAGACGAGCCAGGCAGCAACAGGGCGACAGTAACGACAGGACTGTCTGAGGATCAGAAGAGAGAGGAGCTGGCCAGGGACATCATGGGAAAGGATAAGTCACTAGCTGACATTCTGGATCAGAGCAAGATGAAGACCACTATGGACTTGATGGAGGGGATCTTCCCTCAGGGGGAGCAGCTGTTGGAAGGAGCTCATCAGCGCAGGAAGGTGTCACCGAAACAGACCGTCCCCCGGCCTGCTGAGGAAAGGTCAGCCTGTCACTTTAGCTTCCATACTGACAGACAACCATGCTTGTTTGTGCTGTGACTTCTTAGATATATTTTATACATGCAGTCAAGAGCTTTTCTCAAGACACATTTAATTTATACACAGCTCACAGGCTTACATCACCTTGTTTTACCTGTGGAGTGTGAGCTTACTCTTAGCATATGCGGGCACACCGGACATGTACAAAAACTCCTGAAAAATCATCAGCTCTTCTACATTGAACCATGTGTGCACATATGAGGTGAAATTAATTAATTTACAAGATTTCTCCAATATTTTAGGGACAGTTACTCAAACAAGTTCTCCATGTCGGTTTGAACCAAATTCTGTTTAACTATAGAAAAGTCTCTTTACCAAATGACATTTGAGAACAACCAAATGAATACCACCTGTACAAGAGCAGGTGTATGTACATCAGATTTGATTATTAGTTTAATCAGCTCAATAGTTCTGGCTGTTCAACCCTTTGTGGACAAGTTTCATGCATGAAAATGTTATCAAAGAGTAAAAAGAGTAATTTCACACTACAAAGCTTCAAGTCCTTCAGTTTGAAATCAACTGACAGTTTAACAGTGTCAGTAGGGTTATTAGGTGACCTGAAACAATTGGAAAACATTGATAAAGCTGCCAACAAACATGCCATGTGTCAGAAAGTCACTTTATTAAAAAAATACATCTACATATTTGTGTGAAGGAGAAAAATAACCATCTACTTGGTTTGCAAATGAGGGTGCAAAAAAACTAGTTAGTAAATCAACAGATAAGTCAAACATAAAGCTTAAAGTAACAAATAACTGTCAGAATTAAAAATATAAGATAAAGTAGTGAGGTACCAGTTTAAATATTTACCTTAAATCAACACACAAATGGTTAAAGCATTCAGCTTCTGTTGCCTCTGTAGTTGTAGCAGGAATGCAAACTTGACAAAATTACCCGTCATTTTGTCAGTTCAGCTCAGTTGCCACACATAAAAGGTTAGCAACCAGTGTGTTAGTTTAAGGTCCCAAAGGGAAAATTCACAAAGTAAAAGAAAACCTTTGCCACCTAAGAACAGTTCTGTTTGTGCAGGTGTTTCTCGCTTTAGGCACACTGTATTTTTTGACAGAAGTTTACCCTCTTTATTCTAATGTCAGAAACATTATGTGTTGTTTGTATTTCAGGGAAAAAGAGGACAGTATGGCGGCCGCTGTCACCATGGTGACGAACACCACGTATTACAGCACATCTGCTCCCAAAGCTGAGCTCCTGATTAAGATGAAGGACATGCAGGAGCAGGAGGAGGAGAACTCTGAAGACGAGCTGGACATCGATTTGGCCAATAAGAAGGTACCAAAAACTCACTGAACTTAATTACATTATTATTTGTTTGATTACAGTACTTGGTGTCATACATGTAAGCATGCCATGAAAATGTAGCATAACAAAATTAACCACAGGGGTGACATTAAAAGCCAGTTTCACGTGAGTTTAAGTTTAATTTCTTCTGTCTTTGCAGCAAGAGCTGATTGACAGCCTCAGCAAGAAGCTTCAGGTATTACGGGAGGCCCGGGAAAGTCTTCAGGAGGACATCCTTGACAACAACGCGCTGGGAGATGAGGTGGAGGCCCGAGTCCAGCAGGTCTGCAAACCAAACGAGCTGGACAAGTTCAGGATGTTTGTCGGAGACCTGGATAAGGTGGTGAGCCTGCTGCTGTCCCTGTCAGGCCGCCTGGCCAGAGTGGAGAACGCCCTCAACAGCCTGGATGAGGACGCTACTGCTGAGGAGAGGGTGAGTAAATGTTAATCTGCTCTTTCCTCACACAAACAGAGAAAACCTGGTGTGTCTTCTCGAACTCTAACATGTTTCTGTCCTCTGCAGCGTACGTTGATAGAGAAGAGGAAGCTGCTGATTCGACAGCATGAGGATGCGAAGGAGCTGAAGGAGAACTTGGATCGTCGGGAACGTGTGGTTTGCGAGATCCTGGGTAACTACCTTCAGGAGGACAGCCTTACAGACTACGAGCACTTTGTAAAGATGAAGTCTGCACTCATAATCGAGCAGCGCAAGCTTGAGGATAAAATCAAACTTGGCGAGGAGCAGCTCAAGTGTCTGATGGACAGTCTGCCGATAGAGCAGAGAATTCCTTTTTGAAGATGTTGGACACTGATAAACTTTGATGATCAACACTCGTCATGTTGCTCCAAGTTGCATTTGAGCTCTTTGTCCAGCAGAGGGAAACAGAGATAACGAATCAGCCGAGACAAACAGCCTGTTCAGACATTTTTTTTCAGTTCTGTGAAGTCAGATCATCTTAAAACTTCACGTCTGCCATAACACAACCTGGACAGTAACTCCTTTGTGAAAGATGCTGCTTTTTCTGGCATCAACCAACCACTGTATCTAAGGTCCTTCATGCCATTTTTTGCATTGTTTTTACTTTATTTTGGTTTTGTTTTGTTTTAGTAATTTATTATAGCCTTTTGAATCTGCGCAGATGGGTACAGTATTTTATGTTCAACTGATTTGAGCAGCCAAGCCACCTGATGTGTGTTACACGCTGAGCAACTAGGAGTATTTGTCATGTTTTATGTTTAGTTACACTGTCACATACAGGTAATCCATAAATTCTGGCCGAACACTTCAATAAACATGAAAGTTTTTTGTTAACATTTATATATAAACTAGTGGCCTTTTACTAAGATTTTTTGTGCCCTTGCTTTCCTCACTTAAAAACCTTTTTTTTCCTGTTAGTGAATGTAACTGTGAGAAAGTGAAAGTGTGCAGATCCTGGTCATTTTAAAGAGCACTTGTTCAACATCACCACACAGAAGAACAGTAGCACTTCACGTCTAGACTTGAACTCAAGTGAAATCCACATTTGAAGTGCCAGGAAAATCACTCATGTCACTGCAGACACTGTCCGCTCTCTTCATCCACGTCTGCATGTTGCATCCGTTGCTGCTGCTCTGTTGTACTCACAGACAGAAAAAAAACTTGCTTAGATTATAATATCACCACGTTTCTGTTGACCAAGTGTTTCTGTGTTTTCTTTTATTACTTCTTTGTGTTTTGTTCTTCACGGTTCAAGAGTTAAATGCATAGTTACCACAGTTGTTACTTGACTTTTAGGTAAATCTCACCACTAAGAAATTGTTCAGTTTGATTATTTTGCAACCAAATATGGAATTAAATCATTGCAAAACATTTCAACCAGTTGGAGGTTAGTCTGTCAAATGTCTAAATTTCAGACTGAGGATTAAATCAGTCGCCCAAAGGTGAAACCCTGTTGGAGGATGTTTGTTCTGCACATTTTGAGAATATTAGATTCACATGCTTACATGCACTGCTACAGCCTGACTCTTAACACTTTATCAGCTGTGCGTCTTTATATTAAATAAAGAGTCTGCTGGAATCACACAGTGGTGTTTTGATTGATTTCTATCCTGCAGTCAACTCATCCTTCACTGTCAATCATTAACCTCACCACACCTTCCTCTCTACTGATAGTGAGGAAGCCTAAGACTTTGACATAAAAAGAGGTATTTTTTTACATTCAGAGGTGACAGCCTTCTTTTCACGTAACCAAACAGGAAAATGTGAACTATCACTCAGGTTCAGTCTTTTGTTCTAAATGCAGCACCTGTTGAATGATTCACTGTATTTTAAGAAAGAAATCTGAGTTAGAGACACACACAGGTGAGTAACAGGACAGAGGGTTGTTTTATTTTACTGCGTCAACTGCAGATATTTAATTGGATAATCATTAACCATAATGAAGCTTGAATTGGAGCTACAGTGACTAGACAACAAGCTTTCTCGACACAGGACTGTTTTTCTGATTCTCTACATGACTGATTGGACGGTATCGATGTATATTCCTAAACTTGCAAAGGTAATTGACTTTCCCTCAACAAATTTTAATTGTAAATGTGAAGAAGTTATAATTTTTACTGTAAATCCTTGGTAATGAAAGACAAACTTAGACTCTAAGAGCTGAGTCATTAGTGATACGGAGTCTTGTGCCTAAAGAAATCCAGGACAGAACTTGGAAATAACCATTAAGGTAGCACCGAAAATCTACCTATATTCTGTTTCCCTGTGACTGTGGAGTCTTTAAAATTTGTTTTATCAACTAACTTTTCTTACATTTTGAGTAGTTCATGATCCTGTTCATGTTTCCCAAAAAGCCTTAGGGTGACTGTTTGCTTTGAGGGTTGGTAATTTAATTCATTGCAAATTCATCGACTTTGGACTTCTAAATTTAGTTCTGCTTCATCCTGCGGCTCTGTTGTAAACTTTTAAAGAAAAGGTCAAGTATTTTAATATGATTTTCAAGCAATTTTACAATATGCTTAAATGATGCATACTCCTAAATAAAGTTGTATTTAATCAAATTGCTTCAACCTGATTTACACCTTCAAAAACCTCAACCACGCAGGTTCATGTGTTCCAATACAGGTGTGTCGGTTGTCTTCTGGGCCTTTTTGTGGGTGTCAGTAGGAATCCAGCATTAACTTTTTGGCTGGGAGCTGTAAGATTACCCAGTCTAATCTTATATCTTACGTATCTTTTATTTCGAGACACTATCTGAATCTTTTTTATCTGCATCGTCTATTTATTCTTATTTAATTTGAGGAGGTTATCTCAAAACCTCAACAGAAAAAGACACCAGAGACATCATATTCAGAGTCTCTAACAATTTATATTTGAATTTTAAACAGTAAATAGTGTTCGCAATTCCCAAATTTGATGTTAAAATAATGCCATAATGTTAATGTGGATACACTAAACAAACCTGTGAGATTTTTTAAGTTTAAGTAGTTTTAACACAGCTTGATGTTTGTGTTTCCAGCAGGTGTAATGGAGGTCAGTCACGCTGTGTAAACTCAATGATGTGTGAGTCTGTGATCAATCTCTGAGCGTTAGTGGTCACAATGAGCAGAGTGAAGTATCTGACTAACACAGCTCACTGGCAGTTCCTGGGCCTGGTGAGCGGGATAGTGGCATGGATCCTGATCATGATCACGGTTGGCCTCGATGAGTGGCGGCTCTGGGAGGTGGCCAACGTGTCTGTCATCAACTCTGGCGTGGCCTGGGTGGGAATCTGGAGGGCATGTTTTTATAGTCAGGTCCTTCTCCAATTTGAAAACTGTTGGAGCATCGGCATCACGGACAGCTATGTTCCTGCAGAGATCCATGTGGCTCGGGTGCTGATGGTACTGGCTGTGATCAGCGGCCTGGCAGGGAACATCAGTGCCGCAATGGCCATGAGGATGGCCTACTTCTCTGTGGAAGATCGGAGGAGATTAAGGCTGTTCTTCAGGCTGGCAGGGTTCCTCTACTTGCTGACGGGAATATTCGGCTTGGTGCCACTGGTGTGGAACATGATCTCTGTGCTGAACAACAGCACAATAGACTTTCCTCCTGAGTTCAACCTCCCTGCAGCTCCTCTCAGACAGCACATTGGCTCTACGATTGCAGTTGGCATGACAGCTTCTATAGTGATACTCATATGTGGGCTGCTTTTCCTCTGCTACCGCTTTGCCTGGCGGGCCCTCGAAGACCCCAACGACCCCCTCCATGGTCCCTGGAGGGAAGCAAACCTGGCTCGGTGGTCTGAGCTGCCAAATGCAGACAAACAGGGCAAGGATAATCCAATATTTCAGGCTGAACAAGCTCTATGATGACAAAACCTGAACAATGCAATAAATTACAATGCCAGATTTATATCTTTTTTCACATTGGACAAGAAAAGAATTAATACAATAATCAAATGTTAACATCCATCTTGAGTAATAAAGCTCTGCGGATAGCTAGTAAAGTTCATAAGAAACCATCTTTGGGGCTGCATTTACTGATTTTTTTGTCCATTTTGGGTGCAGCAGAACAGAAATCACAGTTATCTTTACTTTGGTGAGGTCATATTGCTAATTTGTTAGCAATAGCCCATTAACCCCTCCAGCTACCATGGAGCAACATTAGCATTAATTTGTTGCAAGTTTGATCTAATGATTCAATGTTATCTAAATTTAGGTCTGTTTTTTGGGTCTTAGCTAACTCCTGAAGGAAGTAAGTTTTCTGTCTGTTATTTGTACAGGGAAGCTAACATACAGCTGTTGTTTTAAACATCCAGCAGTTCAGAAGCAAACATTTTGTGTCCACCCAATGACTTTAAATCTGATAGTTACTCTCATTTTAAGTCACATTTTTTTAAACTAACTCCTTAAGTAATCAAGATTTAAGAGTTAGCTGCTTTTTACTCCACTAAGTCAGCTAGCTTGCAGCTAACATTGTTGCTAACATTGTCCGTGCTGGCTTTTACAATTAAATCAATAGCCTGGCTAGAATCAATGCCGTGAAAGCACTGAGAATGAATCATAACAGTAAAATCATGGGTCAGAAAACTAAAACAGTGAGCTGAAAGAAGCAAAAGTGTTCAGTCGAGTTGTGGGGAATGACAGAGTTGTTTAAAAATTTATTTGTGGTTTTTGTCTTTATGGGAAACACCTTTCACATACACAAAATTATGTAATCCATTATTAATATAACATTTCTGACAGTAGCTGCTTTAATATTGTGCTATAATACAATGTATTGTGTATGATAGAGATTTCTACTGGCATGTACTTAATAAAATGTACGGATAGTAGCACTCCACCTATATTTTATATAACTTAATGTGGTTTGTGTGAGGTAACTATAGCTATATTGGATTGGTGTTGCCAAAGTTCAGGAACTGATGTGCATCTGCAGATTTTATAGTAAACTTTATCTCTTTAGTGCTGTCCAACGGTGCCGTTTCAGTTTCGGGTAATGACTGATCGGCTTTATCACCACACATGTTGGGTGAGGTGATATGGCATGCCAAGGTGTGGGCTTCTGATGGGCCCCACGTGGGGGTGGGGGGGTCGTCGTCTCAGCGGGTCCAGTTAACTGAGGGCCCTGCTCATGTGACCTGGGTGGGAGGCTGACGAGAGCAGGCATGTGAGTATGGAGAGGGGGCCGCCTCACTGTAGTAATTGTTGCCAGGGAAGATGTGCACACACACACACACACACACACACACACACACACACACACACACACTGTAGTCAAGTGGCCTGTGCACCTCTCTGGAGGCGGCTAGCTGCCAAAGAAACAAAAGGCCCTCTTCAGCTGAGCACAGCTCTCTGTCAAAAACACAAGTCCCAGAGTGGATGAAAGGTAGACCTGCTCTGACCACTCAGTTTGAGGCACTTTATCACAGGCAGAAAACAAAAATGCATATTTGGTGCCTCTTATCTTTAACAAGAGAATCATTGAGTATAACTAAATATTACTGAATCACATTCTTTGAGATAAAACTTTTGAGAAAAGTATTTGAATAGTCCTCCATCTGTCCCTTCATCTCCACTCTCACCACCCTCCCACCTCTCTCTTGCACATTCCCCTCTACAGATAAGCCTGTCAAAATACTTTGACCTGTTTATATTTTATCTAATCTTTGATGCTTAGTCATAAACTCCATCAGTTATAATGTAAAATGGAGCCAAACTGATAAGAAGGTTTTCAGTGAGAAAGGCCGACGATAAGTACAGTTAAACTGTTGACATGAGTCATATCAGAGTATGACGCAGATATAGTTTCACAAAAATGGCATTTAAGGTCAACTAACGACATTATATTTCACCTTAATAGATTCAAAAGAGGTGATTGGTGGTAAAGATCAAAGCAGATGAGTGATTTTTCCATGTATTTCTTTTTAAGAGATTCCTGTGATCAATCAGACACTAAGAATGGACAAATATTATAATAGTTGATCCCATCTCCATGTGTAGCCAAAGCTACAAAATGGATACACTTATTCATGCACTGCACTTAACTAAAGTTTAGTCATTTATGTCCTTATATGTAATTTAATTTTATGCTACTTTACACTGCACTACATTTAAGAATATTGTACTAAAAACTCATCAACATTCAGCCAACCATAGTAAGTGGTCACCTTTCAGATTCAAAATTCTGTATAAAGAAAAAAAAAAGTTTCCCTAGATTTGTTGGCCTGTGACCTACAAAAAACTGGAATGTCTAAATCGAGGCCTCCTGTTTCAGTTGTTTATGAGTTAATAGCTGAGCTACGCACATTGTCAGAGATCAGTTTTTAGTTACTAGTTACTTCTAAAAAAAAAAAAACTCAAATCGATTTATCAATTTTGGCAAATTAAAGTAATTAGTTCTATTACTTTACCTACGGTCACTGTTGTGGTCGTGGTTACTAATACTCCCGACCATAAGGGGGCAGCAACGTCCGATGTTGCTACATATAAACTACACTTGTAAAATATAGATAGACAGTGGAATTTAGAAGAAGAAGAAGAGAAGACCCTTATGTAGCTTTAGGTACTTATATGCAAACATAGATCTACAAAGTTACTGTATTTAATTACACAAAAATTCTGTACACGTAATTTCGTTATGTGAATTGAAAAAAAAACCAGTTAAACTTCCAGTCAACGACGAAGGAAGTGGAATTAATGTTATTCCAAAAACGGATTTTCCTTTGATACTTTTAATACATTTTGCAAATAATTTCATGCTTGTAACGCCTTTTCTTGAACATAATAGTATTACATTGACGTATTGGACTTTTACTTTTTACTCATCCTTGCCTGCCAGATAAGACGGATAAGTGGATTTTGTAAGTGAGGGTGTAGAAAGGTTATCTTTGTGGTTTATTATTTACCATATGAAGGTGTTGAGTGGTGGAAAATAAATTTAACAGAACTGTCATTTCCACTATGTTACCTTGACTATCATATCTTATCAAGTTTGAACTCAGGTCGTTATTATCTCTTTCTCAATCAATCACACAGTATCATATTACAGTCAGTCATTTTACAGAGATAGTTACTCATTTGACTGTTCCCTGTGCTTTGAGCAGTTTGCTTATCGACCCCTCAGAGTAGGTTTGTTTGTTTTTTGTTGGATGTATTTAAACATAATTCCACATGAGAAGACGATATCCCATTTCCTTTGTGTGTCCCGCACTGCCCGGCCCCATGGCATTTATCAAAAATAACATCTCTGCATTTGTTTTCACTGCCTCCCCTGCTGATAGATACCCTCACACTGGGAGACACAGTGCAGGCAGCTCCCCGCAGCCTGTGTGGCGTCAAAGGACGTAGGAGGGTGCCTCTAAATCCACTCTCTAAGGCCTGACAGAGTCAATTTTTATATCCTCAAAAGCAAAGTCTGCCATGTTTCGGGCCCCTTGGGCAACATATATCTCTCTAAAAACATCATTATCTGTGATTAACTTCATTCTATAAGCTTAAACTGCACAAAAAGTGGCATCATTAAGGTGTGGAAGCCGAGAAATCCTCCTCCTCTCATGCAATAACACGTTCATGTCACTGTACCTACTTTTATGTAAATGATACAGACAGCTTTGGAGAGCAGAGAGCAGCGCTGCCCTCTAACCTTGGCAAATTTGTGTAATTATGTCAAAGCGAAAGCTGCGAGGGCAACCTGTTCTACATTCTTCTCAGTACACGCTGCCCATTAGAGCATTCATTAAACACAGCTTAGCTCAGCAAGTGACCAGGAAATCTGATGGAATTAGTCTCAAGCTGTGTTTCCAATGCTGCAGACACACCTGACGGACCGAGACGACTGTTTTCAGTCCCACGCAACCCCCCTTTGCTCAGCTTGTCGTCTGGTTACAGAGCAACCAGGGACGACTTCAGACCAAAATAGGTTCAAGGTTTATGTGATTAAATAGAAGACCGGATGGGAAAAGAGCAAAAGAGCAGCCATGTTTTCACCTCTGACATAATCAAGAAAAAAATAAGCTTGAGGTTTCATTGAGAATCATGCCACAGCTTCATTTTTATCAACATTAACTAACATATAAATGATCATATTCTGTATATTCCAGCACACAATACAAGACCAGAAGGCCCCCAATGAAAAAGAGACAACTTTTTTAATAGATCAATGTAAATTCTTTATGAGAATCAGCTGAATGTGATGCACATTACTACACATAAGCAAACCTAGCCAGGCACAGAATCATATGTGCTTGCTCTACACTTTAGTATTAAGAAAAACTTACAATCACAGCATTTTAAAAGCTTTGGTAACCTGTAAAATAGACTTGAAATATTCTCTTTGGTTGGCACTGATAATAGAAAGTTCCAGAGGCCACCACAGAAGAAGGAAGAAAAAGCATTTCATAAAACATATTTTTAAAAAAAACAAAACATAACTGGTCACAGCAGGTTCTTTGGAATCGTAATGATGGGTTGTGCAGGTGAGTCACAAAAAACAGCTGCAGCACATATTCACTGAGAGTGCAGTGGTATTTTCTACAAGGTCTTATTTCACTGTTTTACTAAACATTTGATCAAAATCCACAAGTGATACATTAACCCTTACACAGGATATTGTGTTTGATAAAAAAAAATATTTACATCATTATTTCAAAGCAGTTTTAAGTGCAGCTCTACAGGTGACGTGTGCTGTCAGTCTCTATGCAGGTCATTCTGTTATGATTTATCCCTTAAACATACTCTGTGCGCTTCCTGAAGGAAACATCTGTACTCATCACCTGGTATCTCCGCTGTAGAGCAGGCTGAGGCTCCACCTGTGAACATAAGCAAGAAGTGACCAGAAGGAGCCCGGCCACTATGAGGAGAAACCCTCCAGCCCAGCCGCAGAACAGGGCATCACCGAACTCCCAACGTGGCACAACATCAGGTACTTTATCATCAAAGAAATGTATCACGGCTAAATGGGCCATGTAGGAAACAGGAATCAGACACAGCACTCCAGAAATCATCCCCAGCACCCCTCCCATGATGGTTAAAGTCCTCTTGGTTCGGTAGCCTCCGTGTTCTTTACAGCTGTTGATCAGGTAAAGTCCAGGTATAGCTACCAGTATTCCCAGCATGCCCACTGCGAGGGAAGCGCACATGAGGATGCGCGCCAACTTGAGGTCACTGGAAAGGCCCAGCAGGCTGTCATAAGCTCTGCACTCCATGCCTCCAACATCCTGGACCACGCATGTCTCCCACAGGCCCAGCTCGTAGCTCTCTACAGGCAGCAGCGCAGTGGACATGGTCAGCCACTGTGGTAAGATAGTAGTGGCTAAAGCACACAGCCATGCTCCGACATACACCAGCATCCCCAGCAGCTCCAAAGCGCAGGCGCATGTGTCCATCTCTCTCTCTCTCTCTCTGGCCTCCACGCTTGACAGAACCACAAGAGTCCTTCTTCACTGGCTGCACTTCAGCTGGAGAGGCCTGTAGATGCCCAGTCAGCACAGGAGCTGCTTACAACACCTGATAATTAGAGTTGACCGCTCAGGCTCTGAACTCAGAGTTCCCACTCAGAGGAGCAAACATCTTCTGTTGCAGGGAGGAGAGGGGGCCCATTCGGCCCTCCCCTTTGTGGTCCTCCTGCTCTGGCTGCTGTGCCAATGGGCAGCAGGGGCAGAGGCAGAGATGACTGGTTTGAACAGCGTGCCACAAGGGATGAAATTAAATGTAGACAGGATA
Source organism: Acanthurus leucopareius (assembly GCA_029814765.1). Lineage (NCBI taxonomy): Eukaryota > Metazoa > Chordata > Actinopteri > Acanthuriformes > Acanthuridae > Acanthurus > Acanthurus leucopareius. Next base: position 8,766,774 of record JAQMCX010000046.1, read on the forward strand.
TCATATTCTGCATTATTATGGGCAAAATGACTTCCCCTGTGTCCATTTTTATGCATCCTGTGTGTCATCGGAGAGATAAAAAATGAATAAATAGAAAAACAAATGACCATGGGCCAACTTTAAACAGCAGAGTCCAGTTATTATTTATAAATGCCTAACAAAGATAAGCTTCTCATAAACTGAGCTGCCTCTTGAGATACTATTAAATCCCCAGTTTGAAATCTGTGTGATTTAGATTAGGACTTCTTTTCGCAGCACTCAATACTGTCCTCAAAGTGTATACTTTGCAGACTCATGAGTAAACTGTTTACAGTCATGAACACACAGTTATTATTGTCTTAAGAGGGCCTTTCTCTTTAGAAAATAAAATAGTATTATGTAATAAAAGTATGCTCCATGGGAAGTGAAATGTGAAAATACAGATATCTAAATAATAAAAGTGCATCCCATTTTAAAAATCTGTTACAATAACTATTTGATAGCTGACACAGTCAGACTTTTTGTTGCATGTGACTAAGGCAGAAACAACAGTGCAGCTTATTGTGTGCTCTCATATGAACGCTACATGGCCTGTGGGAAGTGATCGTAGGAGATGATAGATCAAAGCTGTGATGTGAGAAAATGCTTCCTAGTCACAAACAGACACAGCGGTGCACAGTCACAAACACGCAAACAAAAATGCACAGATAAAATCCTCAAGCTGCTAAACTCCTCCTCCTCTGGAGAGCAAAATGCTCAGCTGACCTGCACTGACGTCTTCACAAAGAGTCCTCGTTTGCTGGGCTGCACATACTAAGCACACGCACACACACACACACACACACACACAAACACATACACACACACTGGAGTCAGCCTGCACTGCATCGTCTGTGCCAGGGGTTGGAGTTACTAACAATACCAAACCACACCTAAAAAAGACTAAATTTTCTTCCAGTTTTTTAGAAAAAAGCAACTGTAGAAGAACATAATGACAATAGAAATTTCCCCCTTACTGGAAATTCCACTTGAAATTTCATGTTACGTTAAATTTCAATTACTGCACTAGCAACTTAAGAAAACTATGAGGAAATATTTTTTTTTAGCAGTGTTGTTGCAGTTCCTACTTATCACAGATAGAGGTCAGATAGAGCTACCTGAAGTGTCAAAACACTTCATGTCAATGCAAGACAACCTGTCAGCCACAATCACATAATCAAATCAAACACTGAATAAGTGCATATATGGTATTTAACAATACATATTTTTATCATAGTAGGATTTATTTTATTAATATGATTTTGTTTCATGGTATGCTCTGCTCTTATTTTATCACTTTTATTATTATGCGGCCACGAGGATAGAGAACAGCGGAGTCCTGGCCCTTAAACTCTGTTTTAATTGTATAACTAGTAGATCGACACTTCTTGATCAAACTGTATTTATTTAACTGAAACTTGCTTTTTCATAATGATGGTTAGTAGTGAAGCTTCTCACAGGGGAGCTGGTGTTGTACACGCTGTTATATCCACTGGAGACACCAGGTGGCGCTGCTGTACCAGTTGACTCACCCTGCAGTCAACAACAAACCTCGGGTTTGTCACTGGATCGAGGGGGAGTTGTCCATGGATTTAAGTTACAGTCAAATATGTATGAACGATTTGTATTTTTTTCTCGATACTCCTTTTTAAATAATATCAAAAATAACTATTAATTTTATGAAGTTAACACGGAGTTTTGTTGATCGAATCCACAGGTTGTTGTTTGAAAGTTGACCGTTAACGTTAGCTAACGTGCCCTCGTCTTTCTCGTCCACCTCCGCCGCCGACTGAATCATAGTTGACTAAAAGCATGAAATCAATTTTGGAAACATTATTTTCACTGCGACAATAGACGTTAATGAAAGTGTTGAGCTCTGAAGTTTCCCTATTGGACGGAGAAGCTCGCTGTGGCTACGTCCGACCGTTTATGCAAATCGACTCTATCCGAATATGGACACGGAGGAATGAAATATGGTGGAGGAGGCGAACATGGAGGACCGAGGACCGTGAGAGCGCTGCGGTGGTGTATTTTTTTGGGGGGTGTTTGTAAGAAGAAACGTGGATGTTTCTCCAGCGGGACGTTTTCGGCGGACAACCTCAGTGGAAAGTTTTGTATGCGTCTTTGCGCCGATAAGTATGTCGAGGTAGAGTTTGTTGTAATGCAGTGAAGACCGACTTTTTTTCGGGGGGATAAAAAGCAGGGCAGAGGGCTTCAGCCCTCTCACCATCCCGACGCTATGCCGTGGGTCAGCGGCGGTAAGCGGAGAGAGAGCTCGGAGCTGCCGCTGCCCGCGGGCTGGGAGGAAGCCCGTGATTACGATGGCAGAGTGTTTTTTATCGACCACAACACCCGGCAAACTTCATGGATTGACCCCAGAGATAGGTATGCTAAGGGCCTGGGAGTACTGGGATTACACACACACACACACACACAGTCATTTTAATTCAACAAGTCCTCCTGATACAAACTAGCATAAGTTACAGGAGGAGATGCGGCCAGACGGGGGGGGAGGGAGGGGGGGGGGGGGTGACGACGACGACAATTGCAAGTGAAGGCAGTTTTTGTTTTGTTTTAGGGGGGCCAGGACAGTAAATTCATGCCATTCCCTTTAATGTGACACACGGTTGCGGTGGATATTTTAGCCACGACTGATGAATCAGATGAGATTTGGCAGCAGTCGTAGCCTCCCCACCTCGTGAAGAAGTTCCCATGCAAACACGGGATGAAACGCCCCTGGTCACCTACCGTGCAGCTGCTCACATAAGTACTTTCTTAGTGATATATCTAGTTATTCTTTGAGAGTCTGACAAGTCTTTGTCATTGACTTACACAGCAGCTCAACCTTTCCGGTTTGTTATGTGGCATATGAGTTGGGTATCATTAGACAGCAGCCTGAGTTCAGTCAGAGACTGTGCGACGTATGAGTCCTGTCAGTCCGCTCACTTGAATGTTTACGAACCTGCTCTTCCTCACGGAAGAGGAGACTTGATGTGTCTCAAACCTTAATAATTCAGACTCAGTAGGCTCATGAGATTTATGACTTCCAGTGACCTGAAACATTCCTGGTTCACACACCTAACAAAGTGAGCTATTGTTATCCAGCTCCCCTTTCCTTTTCCCACAAAAGACACCTCGAGTCCAATGAGATAGTGTGTCAGCTTCAGCTCTGAAGTCTAACGATAATGTCTGTAATGTCTCTGTTTCACTGTATTTGAGAATGGAGTGTAATACAGCAAGAGCTTTAAACTCCAACTCCCAGAAATCTTTGTGAAAAAATGTGAGGAATGCTAGTTGGGCCACTGGGAAAGCTGCAAGGATGTGCTTTTGTGGGGACTGGGATTTCACCAACCCAGAAACAGGCTCAATCAGGCATTCAAAGCAGACTTTGTGAGATTACTGGGAATTATAGCAAGTATTTAACTCTGTTGCATTATGAGGGAAAGGCAGAAATTCACAGTTCATGACAAAAACAACACGCAAAGTTTGGTTGCAGACATGAGTTTGAATTTCTGTCTTAAACCAGATTTCTTGCAGTTAATGTCTGAAGTGGGAATGAAGTAGCTGCATGCAATCTAGATAAGAGAAACCTGATTTCCTTGAAGGCCCCCTCCTCCCCTGCAAGCTGATTAACCATTGTTGTGTGAGCCTGATAGCAGTTTTTCACAAGATCGCCGTGTTTATAGGAGGGGATCTGGGGTTTTACGTTTGCATGACTAAAGAATGTTTTCTGCATTTGTTCTGGTACTGCTCAGTGATTTATAGGCTATCTCGGCCAAAGGAATGTCTTCTGTCACCACCTGATACTGACTTTCCAATAAATCACATCACTACACAGCCCTAAAGCTGACTCTCTGCTAACATGCAACAGATACAAAGAGGTGTCAGCTAGGCAGTCAGTGTTGCAGCTCTTAAATAAAACATGTAGTTCTTCTCCCTCAAGCTGCAGATAAAAAGGACTGTTTGCATGCCACTCAGGCACGATGATGGCAGGGGCACAGAGATGAATGCAGCGATGATAAGCATTTCCTTCTTTATCCAGTGTTTGACAGCCACCAAGTACAACTAGAGTCAAAGGCTGAGAGTTTAAGGATTGTTGTTGGGTATCTACTACATGTTGTTATAGGCCATTATCATCATGAATTATTGACTTTAATGCAGTGAGAGGTACATGAGCTACTGTACAGGCCAGAGACTTTAGAAACAAAGTGATTGTGATTAGATTTTTTTGGATGTTTACATGAAGAATCACATAGTTGAACTAAATGTAGTCAAATGCAGACTCTAAGATTTGATAATCAAATACTAGACAATGAGGGATGAGATGATCCTCTTACTGAAACAATTTTAATAGTGTTGTTATTGTTTAGCTGTGTCAGCTTTAGGATGGGCCTGTTATTGGCTGAGCTCTTCTTACAGGTGTTGGCTGAAGTTTGATTGACCTGAGCATTTATTTGTGTGTTCACATTTCTAAAATAGAAACCCCGGTTCCTAGTTTAAGTTGGAAGGTTTTTTGATAATAATTTTCAATACTGATTATTCTGCTGACTATTTTTAGTGATGGTTTTATTATTAAGTGATTAAGAAAATAGTGAAAAATGCCCATCACCATTTCCTAATGCCTAAGTGCCATGTTTGGTCTGACCAACTGTTGTAAGCCTAAAGATTGATCTAAAGATCAAGAAAATACAGCAAATAATTACAAATAGAAGCCACAGGATTTTTTTTATTTACGTTTTTGCTCTATAACAGGCAATTCATCGATTAAGTAAATTGTTGTCATTTAATTTCTGTCAACCAACTTATCTATTAATAGTCTAATGTTTTGTTTATCACATGTGAAATCTTTTGCTGTGCATCGATTGGAAAATGTTATCCAGTCAGAGATGTTTGAGTCAAAGTCTGACCTGTCAGACGTGAAGTTCAGGGCACTGAAACTTGCCTTATTCGGCAGGGTTCAAACTCTCCATATTTTGGGAATAATATGATCTGTGTTTGAAGTGTAACAAGGACCTCAAGAGCGTCTCTTAGACTCCTGATGCTCAGACTAACAGTTTGTATGAACACCTTATGCAGCAACATAAAGTTCTGGCACTGTGATCTGGTGTCTCGTACAGTTAAAAGCTAGACTTGTCTGATGTGTGTTAGCCTGGAGTCTGCTGACCCGCAGAGAAGCGTGTCAGCCTTGAATTATCGCCTAATCACTAAGACACAAGAGCCATTGAGCTCAAACATAATTGTCATTGATGATCCTGATGTGCTGTAACAGAGCTGCTTATCAGCCACAGTTTAAGTTTGTCCCTGCTGGTGCATTGGACGTCTGCAGACTGGAGAAGCTGGATGGAGCTGCGTTGGTTAGATGACAACATGTGGTGAAAAATTAGATCGATGTGTGAACACGATGCACATATACCTGGGAAACAGCTGATGGATTATTTCTCAACACGCAGCTTAAAGAAAGCAAACTCTGGTGTTTGGCCTCATCGTATATGACTTTCTGCATTGTGCATTTTAAGCCCAAAGAGAGTAATAAGAACCTGTGAACTACACCTACATCCCTCTGTGCTCATCTTGATGATTATTATGAGGACGGTGGATACCTCAAGCACCTCGGGGTGGCCCTGCCAGCTCCTGCAGATAAGCCGTGCAGTTCTGTGGGGCTTTTTTGTTACTGTGGAATGAGCGTTATGTTAGGCATGCCTACACTAATGCCCAGGGGCTCTGCTTGCTCGCGGCCCCAGACAAAGCAGCAGAAAAGAGGCAGTTCCCACGTGTCTGCCTCCTCCTCTCCATCCTGGGCCCTGTAGGCCTCCTTTATTAGCTCTGTTATGCAACAGCCATGGCCGGCCTGCCGCTCAGCAAAGGGAGGCCTTTATACTTGGTCACAAAGCACACCAAATTCAATTATTCTGGAAAGGGTGAGCTGTGTTTCCAGCACCGAAAGGTTATTCACATGTGCTGAACCCCGCTGTTATTTTGCTTCCCCCAGTGTTTTCATTATGATGGCTCTTTTTTGTCTTTTGGTGGGGGGAGGTTACGAACACGCCATTGCTTGATCCAGTGTCATTTTGCCCTATGTGTTTTCTGTGTTCACACAGGAGCACACAATATGCTTGTCTTCAGCTTTCACCAAACTTGTTGTTCTGAAAGTTCAAACCTCTTTCCTCCAGCTGTTAGTGTGACAGGCCTTACTCCCTTTGAAGCCATTTGGATGATTTACAAGGCTAAAAACAATTATTGATTGCCTAGATATTGCTTTGCAGTGGTTCTCAGGCTGTTTGTGATGCCCCCTCTGAAGTAGATTCATTCAGCTTCATTCGGACTGTAGGTTAGTTGTGTTTTTATGTGTATATTGTAAAGAATGCTACCTAAACAGGACATTCCAAACTCAGGAGACCAACCTCGAGCTCTTGGCCACCATTGTTTTTTTCCCCTTTCCACACATCTGCACAATTCTTATTCAAAAAGAAAGAAAAATGTGGCTGACAAGGCCTGACCATGTGTGCGTATCTGTACTTCACAGCTTGTCATAGCTTAAAAAAAAGTTAAGGCTGAGCAGAATATAAACGTTCAATAAATTTTGCACACCATTACACACTATAATCTAGCTGTCAGAAAATATAAGGACATGTCTGAGTACAGTGTGTATCAACAGTTGCAGCTTCTCTGTTGAGGACATATGTTGTGCAATGGTCATTCATTGTCTGCTTCTATGTACATGAGCATCTCATTATGAGTGTGTCTTTATTGTGACTTTAAAAGAGTAGTTTAGAGAAGCATTGAATTTGCTTATTTTACTTTTTTGCTGACTTAGATTAGAAAATTGATAGCTGTTATGTCTGTACAGTAGATATGAAGATTCTTTTAGCATCAGTGAGTGCATGAGAGTTCACAAGGTTCCATATGATGCAAATTTCGTCAGCAGAGGGTGCACACAGAGGCTTTGTGCAGTCATTTGAGTACCTCCGATTAGTTATGACCACATGAACTTGTCTGCATAGCCATCAAACATCAAAGCTGTAAATGCTGATTTTCTGTGCCTCTGTGGGACAGTGGGATGCTCCAAGTAGACCTCAGATATTAGAAAAAAACAGGACTTACCTAACAAAGACAACAAATGACCTGGCTTTGCCAAAAGGTTACAAAATCCACCAACCAGCACAGTAAAGCTCACTAGTTAATTTTTCATACCGTATTTGTTTAATTTGGTTAATTGGCTTGGGCACTTCCTAGAGTCTCTGTTGGTTGCCTGGCAACCTCACAATGACAACAAGACCCCAGGTTTCCCCAGGAAGGTCCACTGTGACAGAAGTGGCTGTAAAACAATTTTATTGAGCATCTTACCCCCAGCAAAATGACTTGTTTCATTAATTTGAATAATTCTGTCCAAAACCTTTTGAAAAGTATAAAAGATCTGCAAGAATAAATCATTGAAATCCCCACCAGAAGTTAGCCATCTTGGCAGCTAAAGACCCCAGTCTTGTCTACGCTAAACTATATGTCTACTTGCTGTAGCTTCATATTTAAATTACAGGCATGAGAAAAATCAGTGTTTCAATCGAGCTCTTAACAACATGTTCCCCAAAACTTTAAACTATTACTGTAAAATAAAGTGTTCCTATGATTAGGTATTGTTGCCAGCGCTACTTAAAGACGTGCAAATGTTAGACTTGAATACTTTGAAGCCAAATTCAAACCATAAAGCATCCGTGATAACCTTCCTTATAAAGGGAAGATGCTGGTAACTCTAAAAAGCATCAAGGACTTGAGTGCAACTGGATGCATTTATAATAAGATGATGATTATGGTCAGGATGCTACACTGGTGACCATTTGTCTGAAGAGCTGCTACTACATTTGAGCAGTTTTAATTAAGTAATCCACCTGTCTTTGAATGGTATATTTAAGAAAAAGCATTTGTAGTAGGATAGTCTTTCTAGTCCAGATACAGTTAACCCAACTGAGCTCCACTCACAATGAGACTAGCCCTTCCCATGTGTCCACACGCTGTCTAAATGTGTACAGAGACGGACATGTCGGTCTACTTATAGGAGACCTATTTCTATAAGATTCAACACATAATGGGAGAAGCTGGTGTCTGTCTGTCTCTCAGCTGCTTTAGGCCGTGCTCTGAAATGCTGCACCAGGCCCACGGAGAGGCTGCTCATAAATGACATTCCTCCCAAACTTGTTTTCACATTTCTTTTTTATCACAGAAAGGAATTTGTAGACCAGCAACACTGGTGGCCTTTTTTTTTTTGCCTCATATACTGGTTCTATCAACCCCCCCCCCCCCCCCCCGAAGAGTTAACTATATGACAACAATGAAAACAGGTGGTGTTTTTGAGTGAATATCTGAGTTTAAAATGGGAACATGCAGAATTCTCTAATGTTGCCTCATGCCTGTCTATGACACTGTGTTGGTGTAATCACATTTGGTGTTTTTTTTTTGGTCTCAAATGCAATGCTTGTCACCCGGAGGTCAAGCCTCAATTCTTATTTGGTGACTGTAGCAGCCGGCTCACTAGGACAATAAAGGAGTTTCAGTTGTTTGATAAGTTTGCCTTTGTCATTTCTTATTGAGGCGTGAACCTTAGTAACAGTCTTCTGCTGCGGTTGACTGCATATTTTATCACACTAGTGTTTGGTTTATTTATACAGTGAACTACCACACAATTAAACATCAGTGTCAAAAAATCCATCACATGTGCACTCCTACACCGAGGAAACTTGCAACGAGCTGTTGCGACAACTTGTCTTAATTACATATTTGGCTGTGTAATCAGCTACGTGTTTTTTAATTTAATATGAACTGAGTGAACTGTATTAAAGACTGTCACTATTGGAGAGCCTTTGGATTTTATAAGATGCTTGAAAACATGTGGCTATTGTGGTCAAACTGAATGACAATATCTCAAGCAAAACTCTGCTTCTTTGGCTCCATAATACAATATAAAGTGAATATTGTGTTTTGTGTAATTCAGAGTCCACAGTGAGGCACAATTTAAGTTGCTCATTCTAGCAGAGAAACAAAAGTTTAGGAGCTGCTGGGGATGACCAGACCAGACGAGGTCCAGTGACCCAGACTCCAGTTTCACATGCCTTTCTCATGCAGCAGCCCGTTACCAGGCAAAGGCGGGTTGCTACAGATAGAACTATCCTCTGGGACAACCCAGGATGGCACAGATTATTCTAGAATTAGCAAATGTCTTTGACAACTAAATATATTTTGCTGGGAAGTTGTGAGAGGCGAGCAGGCCCTGCAGCATTTCATTCCACAGCTGAACATGCCTGTCATTCTGTCAGTCGCTCTCTTTTCTATTTCAGATGTCTGTTTCATTTTTTGTTTCCTCTTAGATTGTAAGAGGATCTTTGGGAATGTGTAAAATTATAGAACAAAGCCTTGGGCCCTATTAATAATCATGTATTTATTACAAATTATATGTACTTATCATTTTCACAGTGATGCTATGGTACTATTTTTCTGTTTCTTGGTCCAATTGGTTACCATCTGGTTATGTGTAGAGGGACAGTTGCTTTTGATTCAGTCGGAAGTGCAGTTAACACAATCTCTGCTGTTCGTTTTTGCTGAAGTAGGTTTTTGTTACATGGCATGCAAAAAAAAAGCAAACTAATAAACCCAGGCAATTGCATGGGGTTTTGGAACTAAATTATTATATGAACTTTCATTAATAAAAAATTTTAGCCCCTCTGATAAATGCTGGTCATGGAAATAAAAACAAAATAATGAAGAAAAAAAAAAGAAAAGACCGTGCAGCCACATTGTCACCACTGTGAGGCTGTAATTTAGGCTAAATGCTACATGCTAACGTGCAAACAGTGACAATGGTAAAATGCTAAACTTATATGACTTATATATAATGTTTACAATGGTTGTCATTTTAGGTCATTGTGCTAACATGCTAACAGTTAGTAATTAGTAATTGTTTTGAAAAGTATTAAAAAGTACTGGACAAATAAAGAATTTGACCTGATGATGTCACTAGAAGAAATGTCAAGATTATCACAATTCATCCTGAGAGACACATTTGTATCCCTCCCAAGTTTCAGCAATTAGTCCAACAGTTGTTGAAATGTTTCACTGAAAAACAGAAATGTTAACCTCATGGTGGCACAAGACGAATAGTCAAAGGATCACCAGAGTTACTCTCTGGGGACCAATAATGTCTGTACAAATTTCATTGCAGTCCATGCAATAGTTGTTGTTTCAGTCTGGACCAAAGACAGACAAAAGCCATCCAAACAGCCACTAGTGATGCCAAAAACCCCTTAATAGTCACTGTCAGCACCTGCTACAGAGTTACATTGATCCCGTAGGAGCTCTAATGATAACCTGTTAGTCATGTAGTTATTATAAAATTCAGTGTTTCGCCTTACATACCAGAGCAGAGCAGTGCCAGGCCTGCATTAAGCTCTGGTAGGTAAATCCATGTTGTTGACTGATTCACAGTGTCAGCAAACAGGGGTATACTCAGGGTCACTGTGTCAGGCTGACAGAAGAATGACACAGATATTTTTCTGTCAGGGTTTTCTAGACTTTGAGGAAAAAGCTGATTGATAGAAGAGATTGTAAAAATATATAAGGTTTTGCTTTAGAGTGTATATTTCACACTGTTAAAAAGGCCTATTAGATAATTCTTTTATACTAAATATTACTGCTGTTAGTTTTACGATACTTTGGTGAAGTCTGTCATCAGTATGTGCTGCTGTATGTTCTCCTCTGTGTGAGCGTCCTGTGTGTGCAGCAGTGGTTACAGAGTCTCCCAAGACCAAGACATGACTTGGAAAAACAGAGGTTGCTGTCACAAGACTGCGTAACAAACCAAACATTCAGATATTCAGATTCAGATCTGTGAGAGGACATGTTTTTTCCCTCTGTCTCCATCTCTCTTGGGAGGTCGAAGGGCAGTTCAGGACTTAACTCTCACGTCACAGAGCTTCCCATCCTTTCCCCCTGTTTTTTTTTTAAAGACCATTCTGACAACAAAAATAATTAATAACTTTTGCCTATTTTTTTGTAATGACTCTTTACTGTTGAAATCCTTCTGAGTCTTCTCCTCATGGTTCCTCCCTCAGTCCTTCTTCCTGCCCTGTTTGAGTGTTTTTTAAGTATTTACACGTGGAATTAGCGTCTTGTCATGTGTTTACCTTTAACAAACACTAAAAGCAGGAGCAGGTGGGGAGTGTGGTTGTGTTTGCTTTGTCCCTGTGTGTTTGGCTGCGAGCACAAGGCTTATGTGAGAATCCTTTTTACACACTGCCACCATGCTGTAGTATATTTGCAGTTATTTAAGACCTGGCTGCTTGTCTAGACAGTTTTTTTGGGGGGGGAAATATGTTGGACTTTTTTGTGGCACTTATCTGTGTTTTTTTTTACAGCAAATAGAGATGTGTGATTGAGAGCTAAAATGAGGTGATAAATTGATTAATCCAGTTGTCACAAGCTGATCAAGAAGTCAAGGACAGAAGAAAAATTTGCTTTATTAAGTAATGTTTACTCTTTAGCACATTTATCAGGATAGATTTTTCTCTTTTTATTGCAAAATACTAAATAGCTTCAGACTCTAAAATGATTCAAAAGAAACCATTTAATAAGGTTTAAATCATGCTTTGCTTGGTCTGTGCAAGACTTATTTCTTCTCTTTTTTTTATCATCATCTACAGTTGTTAGTGTCTGTAAATCCAAACTCAGTGTTCCTTTAGCTGGGTTTAAAAATGATATTTAAATATTGTGAAATACAAAGAGAGTTCACTGAATCTGAACCATCGTTGAAGGTTTTTGATAAGCTTATGTGATTCATCATTAACTAGGATTGTGTCCAGTACGTGCAAATAGCAACGAACATGCCTAAAGGAGAATACCTTAATTTATTATTAGCATTAGAATGCACTGACAGCACTGAGGATGAAATGAACAAGTTCGAGTAATAGTTTTTAAAATATTGTTGGTAGGTTACACAGTAAAGGCTTTTTTGAGCATTCTTAGGAAGTGGGAGTACCTCTGCGTTTCCTACTAATGTAAATTAGTAGAAATTAGAAGGGCTATAACTAACCATTATTCTAAATTTTGTTTCATCTGTTGATAACTTTCATGATTAAGCAATTCATCTTTCGATTAAAAAAAAGATAAAAAATGGCAGTCAAATTGCCATTTTTTGCCTGAGTTGACATCTTCAACTTGCTTCTTCTGTCCAACTAACAGTATAAAACCCAAAAGACTGTTCATTTATTATCATAAATGCCTAAGAAAGGCAGTAAAATCTTCACATATAAGAAGCTGGAAACTGTAGTTTTGCTTGAAAATTCACTCACATTAGACTCTTTTCTCTTTACCAACTGATTTATTAATTGACCAATCATTGCAGCTCTGATCTGCAGCATGTGTCTCTGTGCTGGTGGCATTCGGCCTGAAAACCATGTCATTACAACAAGCTGAAGTTAAGACCTAGTGAAGTGAGTTTGTCCTGAATGCGTGTGTGCAGAAAGAAGAACTGCTGCCTCTGTCTCCTGAGGAATGCGGTGCAGAATGCCTCAGCTACTCTCTCCAGGTCGTCCCCTCATTGTTTGCATACCACGCCAGAATCAGGTCTCATGCACCGTCTGCATTGTGAGCATTCTGTGGCGGAAGGGTCACTGCCACTGGACCCCCCCTCTTGTCAGTGCTGATTGATGATAATCAGACAGTTACTGTATGTGCTGCTGTCATCAGACCGACTGGCTCACAGCTCGCTGATATGTGGAGATTAAAGTATCAGCCTGATGTCATTAGCTGTGCCCTGTCAGAGTCACTGATATACAGTGAGACTGTGTGTGTGCTGATTGGTCCACACACGCCTCAATTAATCATTACACTTTGGCCGTTTTCATTAGTGACAATGAAATACAAAATTCAAACTTTAAAATAAGAGATTAAAAGAAAATAGTTTTAAGAGTTGTGTGAGAGTACTTTAACTATCGCAGCAAATTTGTAAGAGGCATCTTTAAATTTTCTTTTAATTAAATGAATATGAATATGTATGATGTAAGCTAAATAATACACTTGGGGCAAACCCTGTCATGTTGTATTTGTATATGTTTTAATGAATATTTTGCATAGTTGTCATTTAGACCTGATTCTTGTCTGACTAGTATGACTGAATTGAAATCTGAACTGACTTTTTACTGAGCTAATTTATTAAATTAATATAATTTAATCTCTAGAAACAGCTGAGGGGGGAGCAGGATATTTAAGCTTTGATCGTGCTGCTGTTGTCCACAGATGAGTTATCAATGGTTTTGCTCTCCTGCTTTGGTGTTGTAGTTGACTGTTTGGTTTGGTTGTTGGCTAGCTGTGTTTTGTATCGACTAAGCATTTAAAATGCTGTTTCCTTTGGAGTTGTACATGTTTAACCATGAAATATTTTTTTATGGCCAAATAAATGCGAAGTAATTTTCTTGTATTTTTGCATTTAGGTAAGATCCCTGTATTGTGGCTTCATAAGGCAGTTGTAGCTAATGGGTTGTAAATTTTTAAAATATTTTTTGACAGTCTTTCCAGGTAAATTCATGGAGGTATTTAGTACATCCAGGCTTTAACTCTCAGTTTTTTAAAGCTAAACTCTTTAGACCATTTTATTTTCTCAGCTGACCACCTGGACCGATGTGTTTCCTCCCCAAGGAGCGCTGGACCGAACACCTTTGTAACCTTGTAAAAAAACATAAGCTTATAAATCTGACAATCACCAACACAGGAGGAAGGGTCTCATGCCAGATAAAGCTTTGCCTCTCAGAAATCTACACTATCTTCCCAATAATTTGGTGTTGACATTGTTTTCTTTTTTGCTCCTTTTTTTTATACAGTGGCACTGAATTCTTGATTTATTCTTTCAAAAAACATAGGTAGTGATACTAAAGCTTTCTCTCACTTTTACCAATCCGTATTTCAAAGATTTGGCTGTAATAATACATCCTCAGGATATGTCACAGGAAATAATTTATTTTATCTAAAATAGGGAAACCAAAACTCCCAAAACTTCATTTTTACCCTGTGAAGCAGTTAGATACAAGAAAAAAGTGCATGAGATCAAAGAACAAAGAACAAATAATCTAAGCCACTTTCAGAAATACAACAATGTGAAGAAATGCTGAAAAACCAAAGCTCGTACTTGGATTATGTTTTTTTGCCACATTTTGAAATGCTTACTCTGAGGAACTGTTAAATTGTGACTTTTTTTGTATGTTTGTTTTTTGTGATAATAATATCTACAGCTTACATTTGATGCAGTGAGACAACTCTGGTCTGTTTCGGACTGGAACACTTGTAATGTCTCTTGGGGAAAGAATATTCTTTGGAATTACTGCTGAATTTTTGCTCCTTTCCCCTCGATTAGCATTGAAAACAATCTTTTGATAAATGGAGCAGAGCAGCTTGTAGGCCAATAAATGCTAACAGGGAAAATGACATAATGTGGTGTATCAGATTTCTGTACAGCGACGTAAAATCCAGTGAACATAGATACTTTGTGTCTTATTGTCTCTTAAGCTGATATTAAAGTGCACATGTGCATTCCTTTGGGTTACTGTTGCGCTGAATAGATTTTAAATCATTTCAGGATCACCAAACCGCTGACGTTTGCCGACTGTGTTGGAGATGAACTGCCTCTCGGTTGGGAGGAAGTTTACGACCAGCAAGTGGGAGTTTACTACATCGACCACATTAGTAGTGAGTACATGTGCTTCTATCTCGAGCACTTAAAAAAAACACAATTGGTCTTCATTACTAAAAAATTTACACAGATCCCATTGTATTACACACTGAAGTCGATGGTAGTTCAATGTCATTACAGTATACTGAGGCTTAATGCCTGAAATAAGCTACAACACGGCTGTCTATTTGCTCATTAGTCACTTGTGACTTGTGTTGCGTTTTATCATCAGAAACCACCCAGATTGAAAACCCTCGGACTCAATGGCGGCAGGAGCAGGAGCGCATGCTGAAGGAGTACCTTGTTGTGGCCCAGGAGGCCCTCAAAGCCAAGAAGGAGATGTACCTGGTCAAGCAGCAGCGTCTGGAGCTGGCTCAGCAGGAAATGTTGCTCTTCCATGAGCTCTCTGAGGACAACCGCTCCATCACCAGCAGTAAGACTAACCCATGTCCAGCTTTGATTCATAATCAAAAAAATTACGCATGAGCATACAGGAAAAGACAGAATTAAAGGATGAGAGAAGTGTGAGCTGAAAGGCTCCATGACAGCTAAAACCTGACCTTAGCTGACCTAATTATCTGGCTTGGTTGTGCTACATTGTTGATGTCCCTTCAGGGGGTGCAGATCTTTAGAAAATCTTCCAAATCCCCATTCCTGGTTTACCCCACCCTCCCTTTTATCCACCTCAACCCGGTTTACACTCAGACTGCAGCCAGCTGTCACACACAAAGCATCCAGGGGGCGTCCACTGTGAGAAAAGCCTGGGAGACGACACTGGATCCCCCCTTCAGTTCTCTGGTGTATTGCAAGTTCACTTTAACGTTATCATTATCGACTAACCGCTGATCCCTGGCTGTCATCTGTTTTTATGTGTTCACAGCGCTTTCCGGCTCGTCCTCAAATGCGAAATACGACCCCGACCAAATAAAAGTGGAAATAGCTTGTAGAAGAGAGCGGGTAAGTCATTATCGGAGGAGAACAATGGGCTGCAGCGAGGGGCCCTTTTGGGTAGAAAAGGGGGCTGGGGTGTGGCCCCTACAGGATACTGTGGCTCTGGCCCGGGGCCTTGAGAGGATGAGGATGAGATCATCATCAGAGGGTCAGGCAGAGGCTAGGTCACTGACTCACAGGGCCAAGTTAGACTTTTGCTGAAATCAGTCACATGGGTGAGGGTGTTTCCTGAGTCAGAGGCGTTTTATCCCTTAAGTTTTACACTGAAAAGATCAATGGGACTTTATTTTAATATTCTGGTAGAAATTACAGATAGAGATGATTAATCTAATTCATTTTATTACCTGTGAAAAATCGAGGTTGAATGACTTTCTGAGGATTGTATGATATCACACTGTATGTTAGAGTTGTCCCTTATTATGTGATGATGATCAGTTCAGTATGCGTTCTTTAATGACTTGTCATTCATAGGCAACACCCACACAAACAACATTTATAACTGGAAATAGTCAGTAAAACCTCTGTAAGAGCTCTGTAAAAATGATTTATGGCGAGTTATATTTCCCATAAATCAGTACTCATTCAGTCAATCTGATGTTTAATACAATTAACTGTTTCTGCTGTTATGTATTGTAAACCCTTCGGACATAAAGTGAATTAGCATTAACATCAAAGCAACAAAGGCTGAGGTATCCTTACTTTAGTCCATAGTACAGGTTAAGCCTTCAAAACACTGGGATCCTGCATTTCCCATGATGCAACACAGCCTCATTTATTTAATCAGAACCCTCTTGGGTAAAAGCCTCCACATTTCCAGTTTGTCCCACTAGTTTTTCACTTAAAAGTCTGTAATCTGAAAGTCAGAGTTGAGAAAACCCTGATGACATCATCTGAGTTATTTTCTCAAGCTTCAGAAATTTTCCTCTGGAGCCACAGAAGACATTAATCAGCAGATTTTACAGGCTGAATCTAACTTCCTGTAACGAGTTAACTGATGTGTGGAACTGGCCAAGTGACTCTTCAAAGTCAATTAACAACTTTTAGTATTGATTCAGTCACAGATAGAATCAAAGTATTTTTAATCAATCGGACACCTTCGTCAGGATAGAGAGTGTATGAACCACTCAGTGTTTGTGTGTGTGTGTGTGTGTGTGTGTGTGGGTGTGTGTGTGTGTGTGTGTGTGTGTGTGGATGTGTGTCTCTGTGTAAACGTAGTGGAGCATTCCTGTATGTGAACAGTCATGACTAAGCAGTTTTGGCCAGCGGTGGTGGTGGTGAGAGAAGCCCATTGTGCGCCTGGCTAACCCCGGTGCTCGTCCTTGTGTCCGCAGCTCTCCCGGCTGAAGCAGGAGCTGGCCCAGGTGAAGCAGGAGCTGCAGTATAAGGAAATGGGAGTGGAGACCCTGCAGGAGTGAGTGTTCCTCTGCCTCTGTGTCCCAGGCCCACCCTTCCTCCCACAGCCACCCTTCTCCTTCCTACAACACTGCTGCTCTCCACCCAGCGGCCTTTTCCCCTTTTTATTCCCTCAGTGTCGGGTCTCGTCCTCTATTTTCATCTTAACACTAACTCTCCTTCGCTGTTCCTTCTCTCTTTTTCCTTCTCATGTGTCTCCCTGTGATAAAACATTTCATGCACTTCAGCAGGTTTTATAGCTGTAATGTTTCGCTGACAAGTACAGTTTAATTACTGTATTAAATATTCAGTTCATCTATTAGGAAAAGGGAAGATTTCAAAGATTTGAAGCAAACAGCCCTTTGACACGCACAGAAAATGAGAGGATTTTGAAAGAATAACGAGGAGATACTCTTCCTTAGCTTGTGTTTTAGAAGCATTTTCCTTTTCCCCATTTTCCTTCAGTTTGTGTTGGTATTTAAACACATGCACATAGAGTCTTTTGTGCTGGAAACATTTCTGAGTGGTTCCAAATTTCATGTTAGAATTAGAAGCTCCACCTCTCAGAGGAAAAAAAAAAGAAAAAAGAAAAGAGAGCGTTTGAGAAAAAGGCAAATGGAGGGAGTTTTTTGATGGAAAAGGGGACTCCACCTCAGGAAGAGGATGCACCAGTGGAGTGCAGGGAGCCAAGGCTCAGCCTGGAGAGGAAGTTGCTCCATGGAGAGGGGAGGGGAGGGAGGGGAGGGAGGGGAGGTGTGGGCCCGAGAGCAAGTTTCAAAAACACAGAGATATCTGGCAGCAAATTCCTCTGCACTTCCTGAGTCCTGGCAAAGAGTCCCTTATCTCTTAGATAATACACAACTCGAGTGATTCCCAGAATAGCCAGGAGAATACACAGCTTGCAGAAAACATGGATGCATCCTCCCCTTGAGTTTCTCACATGTGTGTGTATACGTGCGCGCGTGTTTGTGTTTGTGCCTTTGTTTGCCTTAGTGTGCGCGTTCTATTGTTCCTTCTGGGTTAGTTTTTGCCCAGCAGGGTTGAGGCCAGGAGGGACCCTGCGGCTGTTGTTTTTCCACTCTCAGCTGTTGTCAGCAATATAGCGAGTTGTTCTCCAAGCCATGTCGCATCAGATAAAGCAAATAAAGAGTTTCTGACGTAGAACCCCCCCCTTCATTGTCACTACTACACTAAAGAATTTAGGAGTTGGAGTTGGGAGTTTATAACTTTTGCACAGTTTGGTGAAATCTGAATCTTTTCTGCTCATCTGTATTCCACCTTATCTTGAAAAATTTCTCAAATTTTCCAACACATCACATGTTTACTTTACTCTGTTTCAGTAACCAACGTCCCAACTGTTGGTTTTTTAAGGACTTAATCAACCTAAAACCTATCGCTTGTTAAAAAATTGTGAGCATATTTGCCTCTCTACAGTCCACAGGGTGGGGGGTTCAGTACAGGCAGGCACTGAGGTGTGGGTAGAGATTTTTTTTTTTCTAAGCATATAAACTCCCAGCCCCTGCCAATGGGGTCGGGGGAACAAAGCAGAGCTTGTTTTGGGAGGAAGAGGCAGGGTCGGGTGGATGAACAGTACCTGCTGTTGAAGGGGAGTGAAGGAAGCGGGCTGTGGTGAGAGCGGGGGCCACGTGCCAGCTCCAGTGATGGAGGAGGCACCGTGCCGCACCACCTCCTGCTCTCAGCCTACAAACCAACCAAACCCCCTCACCCACCCACCCACCCAGTACCCACACTCAAGAGCACAGGACCATTCACATCAAAGCAGGAGAGCAGATCTGTTTTTCGTTTTTTACAATTAAGAGAGACATTTGACAAATAGTCTCTGGATCGATCATAAAGAGAAATTTGCTACAGTTTATGTGAGTGTGGATGGTAAATGTCGTCCATTGAAGCAAGAAATTCCTCAGTGCTTTCTATGTAGATCAAGAAAGCTGAGTTCACCTGTTTGTGGAGACATGCCCAGAGTTCCTACATATACAAGGAGGCATTGCTCACCTCTTGGTTACCTGAGCTGAAATAGCCAATGGTTCTTTAATGAAGTCACTGGTGTCAGGAGAAGAGCAGATTTTGCAGTAGATCTTTAACTTTTCTTCTCTTTAAATACTGAAGATTTTGAGTCTTGTAGCTGAGATTTCTCCTCCAAACCACAACCTTTGAAAGCAGCACTTTAAGGTCTAAAACCATATCAAAGCATGTGGAAACAAATAGAAATCAGGATCAACGTCGGCTGGTCACATGCACTATCAGAATTTCATAACTAACCACAGTCTAAAAAAGTCTCCAGTGGTTGATGGATGTTACCTCCCACACACAAATACTTTAGATGTTCATCTGAGGAATTTCTTTGTGACTTAGTCTCCGCTGATGTGTTTTCCAATACTAAGCACCCACCATGTGCTAGTAAGAGAGATGAAATTCTTTATCTGAATTTACTTGATTTGACTGGAGTCTTTTGTGGAGTATAATGGGACGATTGTGTGTATGGTGTAAAAATACTCTGAAGGCATGTTTAAGGATTCTGAAGTCAAGTCAAACAGAATCTTTTTTGCCGAGAAAATTATCGAGGATTTTTAAGAAAGTGAAAAATGTTGACAAAACTCACATTAATGCCACGAGACCATGGTCATTAATGTTCTAATATTGTGTTGCAAAAAACTATTCCAGTCATTTTTTTTTAAATCAGTTTATCTCAGAATTAAAGCAAAATTATTCACCTCTAACATTCACTTCTATGGAGGTCTGAAACTGATAAAATGTAGTAGAAAACTTATATTATTCATTTGACTGATTACATTGATGAACATTATTGTAGAAGTTCTGAGACAACTAATTGTGTTTTATTTACACTCATCTCAGACCGGTCTTGTGCATCTTTTAATACAATTTAAGAAGAGGGCCCAGTCTTATTAAACATTAATGTTTTTTCCTTGAGCCTGTAAGTTATAGTTTCAATATACTTTATGAGCACCTGTGACCGACTGTGAGGTTTATCAGATCCTCTTACACCAAACAGAAGGACATTAAGGGGTTAAAACAAGCTGAGAGTGTGTGTTTATGTCACAGGATTGACAGGAAGATGTCCTGCAGTCAGACGAACTACAAGCTGGACGAGGCTCAGGCCATCTTCAACGAGCTGCGGAGCATCAAGAAGGCCATCAGCACAGGCGAGAAGGAGAGGCAGGACCTCATTCAGGTAGCTCCACATCCTGCTGCATGCACTCCACTCCTGACATAACTGTTGTTGGAATATTCTCTACTGACCTCTAGTGTCCGTTAACCTCTACTGTTCTGATGCCTCTCGGCATTGTCTCTTAATGCAACATGTCTCCAGACATCTGAATCACCAGCCACATCTTATCTGATTTTGTCAACAAAGCAGTAAAGTAATGGAGTATATGATGAGTAATAGCTGATGATTCAGGCTGGTTGTCGGGCCACATTTTCAGAGACATTTCCTGAAAATGTCACACTCTATTTGTGAACTACACTGGAGGCAAATGACACACTGTAAATGTTGAAATAATTCAAATTAAGGGGCCAGGAGAAATCTTTAAGAATACATTTTCATATTTAATTTAGCTTTTTTTAAGTCATTTAGATTATCTCATTGAGCCCATGAGTCCATCTTTTTGATATTTTATTTTGTAGTTAATCCTCGTTCTCACCCAACAGAGCCTGGCAAAGCTGACGGTGAACTTCCAGAGTAGCTTGTCTATAGGTGACTCGGCCAGCGAGGTGGCAAACAGCACTGGAACCGTGGGTGACTCGTGCAATCTGCAGCAGTACTGTGACACCGGCTGTCAGACTGACATCATGGGAGAGGTAGGAGACACTGACGTTTCTCCCTGTTTACACTGAAAAACAGAGGATTTCAGACTGTGAGGGGGAAGATTAGAGGGAATGTAAGGAGGGATTGTATAAAGATTTGCACTCCTTCTCTCTGAGTCATAATGGAGTCAGATCTGAGCATCATGTCTGTGAGTGATAAACGTATTTCATGATGCAGTGGGAGTAAACATCCAGATCTACACATCCACACGTACTTGTCTAGGTAGGTATCCATGGGTCCACTGCATGCAGGAACAGCTGATAGCTAATTCAGCTCTCTTTTAACGGTGCCAATTTCCCAAAAAGTTAAAAAAAAAAAAAAAGCCAAAAAATACAATGGTTAAGATGAAGCCCAGTGAAAACCAACTGGGGGTTGGTGCTCTGTTATCAAAGAATAATCAGCTGCTTAAGTGATGACTAAATAAGCAGAAGGAAGCTCCCTATACTCCCTGCATATATCTGAAATGAGTAACTGCTAGTATTCTGGTCAAATTATTCCTGTAAACTGTGTCTTTACCACTGTTTGTTACAGTCACGTCTAATTCTTTTTATGTTTCCCTTTTCTTTAGTATGGTTCCCAAGATTCCTCGCATTTAGTGGACAAAGTGAAAGTCAACTGGCAGTACGAGGAAGCCAAGAAAAAGTAAGTATGTCCGTCTATTTGTTGTTTATCACCTCCTAGTACTATGACACACCGGCATGCAGCTCTGACTCACAGGCCCTGTCAGCCCCCTCTCGTTCCTAAGACCCTGCTTTTTGTCTGGTGGGAGGGCATGTTATGAATAGTATTTGCGCCCGGTGGCCGTGGCTGCTGAGCGATGTCTGGCCAGCGGAATGAGCTGGGTGGTCACATTCTTGCCTGGCCACGCTGCTGCTGACTGTGTGCAGCCTTTGTGCGTGCAGCCAGAGAGCACGCTGCCCACCGCCGGCCTCGGTGAACACCGTGCTCCTCCACAAGGTGGTTTAATATACACACAGTTTGCTTATATATATCCCAGCTCACCTTATAGTGCAGGATAATTATACGCTGGCAAAAACAACATTTAAAGAGGCCTGAAGTTGTGTTAGTTTGGAAAAAAGGGGAGCTTTTGAATTCAGTACAGATAAATCATGAGGCTGTGTGTTATACAGTCATTGATACACTCCTGCTTGGACAGTGAATTCTCCAGCTGTGCAGAAGTGCAATGCCAGCTAGCAAGCGTCACTGTGTTATTATGCTGGCTCCATGCATGCTTTTTTTTTTTTTGAAGATTCATGTTGCTGTGGTGACCCAGCAACAGCAATGCCAGCCATGACATCAGGCAGAGAGAGAGAGAGAGAGAGAGAGAGAGGAGAGACCTGTGGAAACTTGCATGCTCTGTCACTGAGTCACTCTGTCTGAAATCCAGCACACATAAACACAGTTATTTCATCAGAGCTGAGCACTCGGCCTCAGAGATCCTACTTAACTCTGTCTGAATAAATCTGTGGCTGATACACACCTGTAAGACCAATGGCTGATGCAGCAGTAATGGCTCAGGTAGAAAATTACTGCGCTATAAGCTGTCATTATAGTCACAGCGTGAAGTATCTGCTTGGCTCAAATAAGTGGTCTTACTTGGAGCTGATTCTGCTATTTTGCTGTAAACACAAGCTGTAGTCACACAGTAGGTAACATAATTCTGTAAACACTCCAATATTTATAAGAGGTCATTCAAGGATGAACTTTATTTTTAAAAACTGCACAGTCTTAAGAACAAAATCATATGTTTATGTCAGTGTTGCAACATAAATCAAGTTATTTTTAGCTTTTTTTAAATATATAATTTGATTTGAAAACTTCCAAGAAAATGTTTAGCATATAAAAAATATGCTAACTCTGCAAAAAAAAAAAAGAAGCAAAAATGTTCCTTTGACTACAAATTATTATTGAAACATTAATTAAAATATTATAAAGAATATTTGTATGATGTTTGATTCATTAAAAGGTGAAAACTTTTTGCAGATCAGATATTTTGATATTTTTCCTGGAAACTTGTGTTTCAGACTTGTATTATTGCACAGACTTGAGTTATAAATTATAGAGTGTTTCACGAACCTGCTTGATCACTGATATAGTTACTCCGTGCGGTTACGCGGTGGCTTGGCACCCACATGAATTGGCTCAAGAATTTCCACTGTTACAGAGAGTGTTGGGCGACATTTATTCATCTGTTCATGTGGCCTGTTGGCAATATTTGTTGGCACAGAAGGGCAGTTTCTTATCTCACTTCTCTGCAGCAGATGCCTGAATTTTACTTGCCAAATATAACCCTCAGAGACGTTGGAGAGTGCTCGGTGGGATGCAGATGTTGTCGCATAAGAACCCACTGACACAGTTTGCTTTTTAAACATGTGAATGACGGTGACATGTTGTTGTTGACTTTGACACAGACTTGCATTATCCATTCAGCACAATTCTGCAATACAGAAACATGTTAAACAGTTATTTAAATACAGTAATTGATCTGTGTCCATGTAAAATATTTGTTTTTGCCTCATAGAGGTGTGTTTCTTATCAGTTACACAGATTTAGTGGTTTGTCATAGCTGACTGACTGACATATTGCTGGCCAACATTTTCTGATAATGTGTTGAAATTATCCTGCGGTTGTAAATCACTCAAGTGACTATTGTGCCTTCACAGTAATGACAGTAAAGACAATGTGAGCTGATTAATAAACAGTATTTTTTAAGGTTGTCTATTGGTAAATAAAGGAGAGACGTTTAAAGGAAACTAGGGGGACGGTTTTAAATTTTTGATCATGGCATGTGCTCATTGTATGTCAATAAGAGTAACAGGAACATTGGACTCCAACAAAGTTTATGTAGACAAATCTTAACCATCATATCATTACAACTTGTCCCTCTTCTGACTATAAATGCATCAGCTGCAGCCACGGTGGACCCATTGCCAGTTGTAAGGAATTTTTTTTTTTAACATATTTGCTTTGTACTTCATTGTTTTCCCTCCTTGCTGATCCCTCAGGGTGCAGAGTATACAGCACCAGCTAGCACAGCTGGACAGTGAGAGCTGGTCGGGGCGGGCGGAGGCAGACCGCGACCGGGACTTCATGCAGCTCCTGCGCGAGAAGGAGGCCCTCCTGCAGGAGATCATCCTGGTCAGCAAGCAGCAGCACTCTCCAGAGACGCTGCTGCAGCTGGAGGAGGAGCGCTCGAGGCTGGAGGAGGAGGTGCAGAGGGCTCACAGCTCCCAGAGCCAGGGAGCCAATCAGAGGTCAGGCACAGGATTTAGGTTGTGTCTTGAAAAAATTAAAGAAAACACTTAGCATCAAGTAATTCAATCAATTTTATATCCACTAGACATACTTACTGATGTGCTTTGTAGATTAAATCTATAATGTCCCTCAGGGCCCTGAAGTCACAGTACTTTCTTTTTAAAGTACTCAAACTGTATAAACAAGAAATCTGACATATTGCCTTAGCTGTCAGTAGCCCATAAATCTTTTCTAAGTGGGGAGTATCTTACAGTGGGAATGTTTTATTATTAAAATGATGTAGTTTTATATTGGAGTATCTGATGCTCCTGATGGGATCTTTCTTGTAGGCCTTGTAGCTCCATGAGCCTTTGCCAATCACATGCCTGATCACCCTGCAGAGTCAGAGTGGGTTTAACTTTTTAAACTTTACTGAATTTCTTTTGCATCATTGTGTACCTCATGCCAGGATCCTGCAGCAGGAGAAGAGGAACGTTCTGCTGAGGCAGCTGGAGGAGGCGACACGCATCACCACGTACCTTCACTCCCAGCTGAAGAGGTGCAGCACCTGCTCGTTCTTCAAGCTCTCACTTGTTCTTCAGGGCTTCTTTGTGTCTTTTCTAATGCGTCTCTTGTCTTGTATATCTCCAGCCTGTCGGCCAGTTCTCTGACAGTGTCGTCCAGCAGCAGCCGCGGCTCTCTCGCCTCCAGTCGAGGCTCCCTGGCGTCCAGCAGAGGCTCGCTCAGCTCCATCAGTTTCAGTGACATCTACGGTCTCCCTCAGTACGAGCGTCACGACGGGGCCGGCGAGCCACTTGACCCTCACCTACGCTACCTGCTGCCGCCGGAGACAGTGCCCAGAGACTGCTCCATGTTCACGTCAGACCCCCTGACCCAGAGCAAAACCAAACGCTCCCACGACACCCCACAGTCCCTGGCCTCCCTCTCTTCCCGCTCCTCGCTCTCCTCACTGTCACCCCCTAGCTCTCCCATGGACACACCCTACCACTCTGCCCCTCAGGACTGCCCTCTCACCCAGATGACGGAGGAGTACATGGAGCAGGCGGGCCGCGGTCTGTTGGAGGGGCTGCGGGGGCAGACACAAACCCTGTCACACAGTGCAATGCTGATTGGCGAGGATGCAGTCAGCCCCGCTGCCACTGTGCATCAACTGGACAGCAAGAGTCACAGAGACAGTGGAGCTCAGGGGGCTTTCA
Source organism: Acanthurus leucopareius (assembly GCA_029814765.1). Classification (NCBI taxonomy): domain Eukaryota; kingdom Metazoa; phylum Chordata; class Actinopteri; order Acanthuriformes; family Acanthuridae; genus Acanthurus; species Acanthurus leucopareius. The sequence goes on from JAQMCX010000046.1 coordinate 8,792,137, forward strand.
CCTCTACAGGCAAGGAGACAAAATTTAAGCCTTGTACAGAAAAACAAGCTCTACCTTATGATTAACTGGCTGTGTTTTCCTTTTTAGGAGTGACCCTGAGGGGAAACAGTGGCAACAGAAGTGGAAGGAGGGCCAGGAGGGTCTCTGCAGGCGTATCTGAGGATGCTCTGGCCACAGACAGCGGTGTGTTTGAGGCCTGGGGTAGAAGGTGAGAGAAGGTCCAACCTCACAATGCCAAAACAGAACAAAAACACTCAGCTCTCTGGAGCAACTGCGCCTCCTAGTGACAGAGCAGAAAACTGCAACACAGTTAATTTTTCACACAAATGGTTTTTGTATCCTGTGTTTAAGTGAGACACCATCAGCACAAAAACAAGCAAAAACTCTAAGAAATTGCTTATAATTTATATCATGTGTCATTACTGTACTGACTTCAGCTCTGTCCTCAGTTTGTGCCCAATGAGAGAGGAAGCCAGTTTGTTTATTCCTTGTTTTGTCGTTCCCCCAACAGGGCAGAGGAGCAAGATGAGATGTCCTACATGAAGGAGCTGCCCTCTGTGAGTGAGCCCACCCAGATCCAGCTAGGACTGCTGTAAGTAAACTGTTAGTGTAGACTGATGTGGACTGATGGTGGGTGGGAACTGTAACCCACGGGGATCAATAAAATATTTCTGATTCTGATTCTGAAAGTCTTTCCTTGTGACCTTCTGACTCTACATTTAACCTGTTGCACTTTCCTCTTTACAGGTGGGAGTCCAGTTCTCAGTCTCTCCGTCTACATCTGCTACAGCTCAAGAATTTGAACAGGTCGATTGTGAGAGATGGTTATAAAGTGTGAGTACCTGGCTTTAATGATTTATGCAATAGCTTGACATTTAGGAAATAATGGTTATTTACCTTTTTTTGTCAAGTGTTAAATGAGAGGATTAATACCATTCTGATGTCTGTACAGTTAATATGATGTGAGGAGAGGGTTAGCCTAGCTTAGCACAACGACTGGAAACAAATGGGAAAGGGTTGTTCTGGCTCTTTCCAAAAGTGGACCAACCTCCACACATTTCCAGATCAAGGTATTTTCTACCCAACTGAGCTAATTTTATTTGATGGGGTGGAGAAAAAAAAATTGGCAACTTTTAATAATTGTGACAAAGGATTTTTTTTCCATTAAAAAAAAAAAAAGAAGCCTAATTTCAATTAATGTGCCTTTGGAATATAGAAATTAAATATTTGGCTCCATTTTTGACAAACCAGGTGAGTTTGAGGCTTTGATTTTGCTTTTAGATACCGATCACGTCTGGCCACAGTGCCTCTGAATCTTTGTAAACATCTCCTTATATCTTGCTAGTTATGCCTGTTACAGAAGTAAGTTGTCATTTTTTATGTAAGTGGTGTCAATCCACTCATTTGACTATCACTCACGGTAATTAAGAGCAGAAATCATTCCAGAAATCAGTGGCTTATTTGTAGCACAGAACAGCTACATTTACAGTATGTTATTTATCAGCAAATGATGCTTAATATTAAGTTCTTTAAAATGATGATGATCAGAGGAGCATTAACACATCACATTTATATTATTGCAGTTATCAATAAGTAGAAGTATCCTCTTGTGAAAACTGTTGCCTTCATGTCCAGGTACGTAAAGGTGCACTTGATTCCACTGGACACCGGCAGGGCCTGTGCGTTTTACTGTTGTACGGCGTTGGAGCCGCAGCCCCAGATGAGTTTCAATGAAGGCTTCTGCATTCCTGTCCCTGCAAACGCCCTGGCGGTGTGTGCTCTGCAGCTGTCCGTCTGCTCACTGGGACCTCAGGCTCAGGAAGAACTACTGGTGGGTCTGAAATTGGGCAGCTCCATAGAGACTGCAGCCTGAAGCATTGATTATGATTGAATGACACTGATTCTGTCCTTTAAAGATACTTAAGTAATACAAACTCTGATCTGCTGATATCTAAATTAAACAATGACACTTTGTGCAGGGCACAGCCCAAGTGAGCCTCGCAGATTGTGAGGGGAGTGCAGAGATGGTTTACCACTGGCTGCGAGTGCAGATGTTGAGCGGGACAGAGTTGCCCCGGCCTGAACACAAAAGCCTCAGCCACCGCAGACACCTCGACAGCCAGGAAGATGAGCAAAGGCCCAGAGCGATGGTAAACACACACATACATATCTTTGTTTTGTTAATAACAGCAGCTTCGAGTAGCAGCACGACAGCACAGTGCTAGTGATCTCAGGTATTGGCCTCGGGGAGATGGAGGGAAGTACTGCAGTGTGTGGAACTGTGTGGACAAAATGTCTCACAGAGAAATTTCAAATTTATTTAGATTATTAAAATGAATAGGAAAATGTAAAGATGTGTCACTAACAAAAATAAATAAGTGTTGTAGTGACAATAATCATTACTAATTGGAAAAAGCTTCTGTGATGTGTCAGGTTTTGATGAGAAAATTAAGCTGTGTGTGGTTACAGCATGCGGTGATAAGGCATGCTGTATTTTCTATAAACAGACTGTGATGCTCAGCACAAAATAGAAGCAGAGGAGGATAAAAAAAAGCCTAAATAATTAATCTATGTTGCAGATATAAAATATGTGCGGAGGTATATCAGATTGAAAATGCTAAACCAGCAAACTCTGCGGGACAAAAATTGCCGATTTGTAGTGATAATTTAGTAACACTGATTAGAAGAGTGTGATTTCCTTCTTCCTCTGCTTGTCAAGGTATGTCTCGATGTGACTTTACATCTGAGGTTAATGCCTATAGGCCCAGTTTTTTCATGGCTTTTTTGCTTTTTGGCAGAAAAGTGCTTGTGTGGTGAGTGAAAACATGCTGCTTGTGGGTTTTGTTGTACTATTTTAACAGATGTTTAACTGCAACATGCTTACAACATGAAGGGTGAGAATAGCTTAACACTGACCAGCAACATTCATTGTCTGACTGATCTGCTCCCAGATCAACATGAAACCAGCTTTTATGTTTCTGTTTGTGAGTTTCTGTCTGACTTTTAAAGCTCAAGATAAACTGATGTGGCCAGAACAAACTTTTCCATTTTAGTTTTTATTGCCTGGGTGACAGGTGACGAGTCCCACCCAATGATTGGTTGCCTGAAAAGTCTTTGAAAGAGTTTTTCAAGAAGAAATGTAGAAGTAACCACACAAAAAAGTCCCGAAAAAAGATGCAGGGTGCAGTGTTTTTTTCTTCCAGGCGGCTGCAAACTGGTGCACAGGTCTTCAGTTCATTGAAAGCAGTTAAAAAAGACTTAAGGACTCAAAAAAACAAAAACTATGTGGACCTAACACTCATGAACATCTTTTTAAACTAATGTATCCTGCCCTTTATTTTCATTTGATTCATTTCATGTTTGTTGTTTAACTTTTTAAAAGTCTAAAGTCTCACAGACACACAGCTTGTGTAAATATCTTGCAGTTGACAACATCACATTCAAAAGAGAAATCAGGTTTTAAAAAATTTTCTTTTCTCTAAAGTTACCTACAGTGATAACAAGCTTACTGTGTGTAGTAGAAAAATGCTTTTCTTCCAGCTCTGTCAGGCCTTTATGCTGTACGTTCTGTCATGAAACTGATCAGATATTTGTTGAACTGTGGGTAAAAAGTGCTCACAAGCAGCAGAAATAAATCAACACATCTAAACATGTTTGTACTCTTGATGCAGACAGGAAGTTAAAAGATTAAAAGGCAGCGTCGAAACACTGCCTTGTGGTTGAAACACAGAAAGTAAATTTTCAAATATTCCATACTGGTTTCATTTAAATGAATTTATTAATTCTGAAAGTGAAAGTATCCAGCTGTTTACATGAAAAGAGGCAAAAACTAATAGTGAGAAAGCTATACAACATTTGTTTTAACATTTCCTATCCCTTTAATCATCTTGTGACTGCTCGGAGTGAAAAAATGCAGAGGGCTCAGCTGTCTTCCAATGCATCCACTTGCTGGCTCAGTACCAAACAAATGAGCAGTGAGGCGTCACTGGAACAAAAACAGCTAAATTTGCTGCATCCAAGTGTAAATCGTGACATGCCTTTGGGAGAAATTCCTGCCAGTAGCGCAGTGAAGCAGCTTGTAGCCTACAGTGTGCAGGTGTGTAGCTCGTAAAGTGACTAACTGACATGAATGTTTCTCACGAGCCAAACGTGCTCACACAATGTCATGGGAGGGATGAGAACTGTTGACACTCTAAGGCTGGTGTTTGATAGTTGGCTCTGTGACGCAACAGGATGCTGTATGCTCTCTGCTGACACGCACCACCACCACTACCACCACCCATCTGGAGGAGCGGGAGGCAGAGCTGGAGCTGCAGAGGCTGGAGAAGAAGGATGAGCCGGGGGAGGCGGCCTCTGAGAGGTGGCAACAGTTTGTGCTTGAACCAAGTTCTGTCATGTCCTGGATAAAAATGTACTTCTTTCTGCTGCCAGCATTGTGTTTCAGTGTCAGGGGTGTATTTTTGCAGGAGTTGGCAGGCAGAATCAGTGGACAGCGGCTGCAGCAACAGCACAGCCTTCACAGCCGCCTGCTCAGAGGGCCTGTGTGCAGAGGGCATCTGCATCACCACTGGAGGGCGCTGTGAACAGACATCTAGCAAACTCTCTGTAGTAAAGGTAAGGTCTGAGGCAGTGGTGCTGTGTAGCTGCTTATTTGTGTGGCACAGATGCATAAAGGGCCTATGGATTTGCTGCTGCAGGTGGAGAAGGCCACCATGACAGAGGGTCTGTTCCCAGAGCCGTCGCGAATCCGGCCCAAAGAGAGGGGAGGTCGCTGGGGTCATGCCTCGCCGTTCATGCGCGGCAGCACCATCGTTCGCTCTCAAACCTTCTCTCCTGGCGCTCGTAGTCAATACGTCTGCAGGGTGAGTCTTTGCAAATGTTTAAATAAAGAATATTTCCCACAATTCAATTTGAAGTTTGGACAGTTTTGACATTTGGTAATATTTCTGTTTGTGTAGCTGCATGAGTATTCCTTCTCAACATAAACTGACTCATTTTACTTTTCAGTTATATCGCAGCGACAGTGACAGTTCAACTCTACCAAAGAAATCGCCTTTTGTCAGGAACACATTGGAAAGAAGAACGTTGCGATATAAGCAGGTTGAGTCTCATTGTTTGTCTCAAGCTTGCATGTATTAGAGTGTTAGTATCTGGTTCCTGAGTTGTGTGTGTGTGCTTGTGTAAGCAGCAGTCGTACCGCTCCTCCCTTGCTGAGCAGCCGACTCGTACCTCCCTGGACCTGGAGCTGGATCTCCAGGCCTGCAGGACGCGTCAGAGGCAGCTGATGGAAGAGCTGAGCGCCCTGAGGGAGCTGAAGCTGCGACTGGAGGAACCGCAAGCCAGGGAGGACACGAAGCTCCCCCACTGGGCTCTGAGGGACGAGCGCTTCCGCTGCCTGCTCAGAGAGGCCCAGAGACAGGTGAGACTGCATGCAGAGCTACTTTTAGCCACAGGACATTCGGCCTCGCCCTGCTGTAACTGACTTTAACCTGTTTAGTTTTGTTTTGCTACAGGCCAGCCAAAGCAAGCAGGAGCAGCGTCAGGAGGAGGCAGCAGAGAGGAGGCTGAGGAAGGCTTCAAAAGAGGTTCTGCAGATGAGGGGGCAGAGCCAGAAGGAGCCCCTGCCAGTGCAAACGTTCAGGTTGGGATTGTGCTGACACACTGTTACTGCACTGAAGATGTTACACTCACTGGTTTAAGTCACAGATAGACAGACGTCAGTGCATCTTTCGCTTCAGTAAAGTGAACCAGAATACGAGCTGACGCTCTGGTATGCTTTGACCACACTGAATCGGATTATAATATTTTTCAGTCTTTTCAAGCTCCTCATTGTTAGTCGCTAGTGATTCTCGGCAGTCCTCATTTTTTCTGTAATAAGGACATCAGAAGATGTTTTGACTCATTTTCACTCTTCAGGCTGTTATTTCCTCTGCAGCAAAACTGTTACACAAACTGGGTTGCAGACTTGAAGAAACTGCTAAACCAGCAGCACTAAAGATGCTTATAAGATTTTTCTTGTGAACGAGGTTGTGTTTACATTCAGTGTTCACATTGTAAATATACTTGCATTTATGTCCCCACAAAACATTTGAAAAGCAAAATTATTTTCCTTACAAATTTGAGACTAACATTATTTAAATGAAGAGTAATGTTTTGCTGAAGCATCAGTGCATTTTATGTCCTTGTTACCAGCTATGGATCATTTGCTGCTTTTGCACGTGAACGAGAACAAACAAAGCGTTGAACCACTCAGAAAAATTGCTCCATAGCACTGCCTAGAGGCAAAACACTCCACCGAGTACCTTTAATATTGTAAATGACATAATGGAACAATTTCCTGTTTTAAAAAAAGTTGGAAAATTTGTATTTGTTTTGTTCATGAATACAATGATTCAGATTTTTAAGCCTTATTTCCAGATACTTTTGTTTACAGGGCCTATTAAAAAACAGTATTTTACCTACTTGTGCAAATACTTAAAGATAACTCATCAATCTACATATGAATAAAAGATTGAGGCAAGAGTTTTTTTTTATTGCAATGAGTCTTTTAAAAATTTACAAGTTTGTGGTTTAAGAAACATGTTTTCAAGAGAGGATTGTATTCATGAAATTATGTTGTGTATCAGTGTTGATTAACAGGCCTTTACGTAAATTAAAATATGTCTAAATATGTTTTGCTTTCTTTTTCTGCAGAGAGAAGATGGCTTTTTTCACTCGACCAAGGTTCAACATACCTCCTTTGCCAGCTGATGATGTATGAGAGCTTGCCTCTGTATTATGTGACTAAACATGAAGTATTTGTCAAATTTTCTGAGCTCATGAAGTACAAAGTTCTTCCTACCAAGGACACGGGGCAGGGTGACTCGCAGATGATGGTGAAGATTAGAAGGTTTCACATTTGCAGAAGTGTTTGTGCGGCTATTATAAACACGAACAAATTAGACACACAGTTATCGACAACAGCACAGCTGGTCACTTCCTCTCCGGAGGAAGACGCCTCTCATAAGGAAACAGTATCTCCTTACTCCTGAATGAGTTACTCCTGTCGACGGGAACAAAAGTCGGTTTGGACAAATTCACTGTACTGTAACTTATTTTATAGTACTTTTCCTTGAAGGAAATTAAAAAAAAAAAAAAACCCGCTTCCTGCTTTTTAAGTGTATTTTGTAGCTTTGAACAAATAGCACTTCAATGTTTTTACATACAGTTAAATGGAACTATTGTCTGATTTTGTTTTCTGTTACCTAATTCTTAAGAGTTATTTACATAAAAATGTCACTTTGTAATCCACTTTTATTACAGATGTCATTGTCCTTTTGTTGTTATGTTATTAAAATTAATATTATTTCATGTACTTTTCAATATATGGATGAATATATGAAACACTGTATTTAGATTTTTTTATGATGTCTGTATGAACATCTGCAGTGTTACCTCTTGTGAAGATAAAACCATTAAACCACATCATGACGCTTCGGCCTGTTAATGAGTAGCTTCTCAGATGCAGGTAATAAACGTATTAATTTAATCTCTGCAGGAATGAGGAGCACATCACTTTCTGCATACACAAACATTTTCCTTACATGTGTCACAATCTCACGTGATTTTGTCTAACCGCAAACAGGTTTTGTTGACCCACTTGAGTCTCATTTGAAAATTCTTAAGAAGCCGTACCACACAGCAGGCAGGCGGCTGTGTCAGCTTCTCATCTTGATACAACATCCTGTTTGAGCCTCACACACAGGCCACAAGAAGCCTGGGAGAGGCAGAAAGTCACTCAAACAGTGTGTCGGTAGAGCTGTAATTAATAGAAAAAGCACACCTAAACGTCCACATTGTTATGCCACATTCCCAAACAGAAAAAAATGCTGCTTGATTTTTTGAAAAAATGCCCATAGCCTCGCAGGCAAACCAGTCCCAGGTCTCTGCTTGTCTAGGTTAACTGTCATGCTTGAGGCCAGCTTCACAAACACCGATAATTCCAAGAGGAGATGTCAGTGTAGGGACATGTCTCATGCAACACACTATCACCTGAAAACAGCATGCAGCTCCACTGTTTTTCACACTTTTTAGTTTTGTATTTAATCCATGAAGTACGCCTTCAGGGCAGAAAAAAAGTTAAAAAATGATTCTAACATCAACTTCCATTTTTGATGTTTGACCGTTTATTGTAATTGACTAAAGCACCAGGGCTGCAACTTACGAGTATTTTCATTATTGATTAATTAATTAATTGTCCAGTCTATAAAATGTGAAAAAAAAAAAAAAAAAAAGTGAAAAATGCTCAGCACAATATTCCAAAGAAACGTCTTCAAATTGCCTCATTTGTCAAACCAACAGAACAAAACCCCCCAAACTCTTCATTTACTATCATAAAATTACAAAGGAAAGCAGCAAATTATTACATTTAAAAAGCTGGAAACAGCAAATGTTTGACATTGATGCTTAAAAAAAATGGCTGAAACAATTGATTGACTGATTATCAAAATTAACATAAATTTTCTTTGGATCAACTTACGTTCACATCTGCAAACACAAGTCTTTGCTTCTTTGAGCCTTTTTTTTGTTTACAAATTATGAACAATTCATATGACTACACGTTGTTCTTGGTTTCAGCGGTTTCATTTGTTTCAGAATGCTGTAAAAACAACTTGCAAGGGACCATAAACTGATATGAAGTATTCTGTTAGCAAACACCAAGGCAGCATTTATGGTAAACCAGAGGCTTGATTTGTGACAGGTGTCAAAACAACTGAATGCCAAAAAACAGTACACTCTATTTACTATTATGTGGATTTCTTATCTTTACTTTTCAAAAACAAGACATTAAGTCCATCCAGCTGTCCAGCTGTTTGCATTAGACAGACACAGACACAGAAGTAAAAGAGATTTATCTGACAGTGTTTGCTTTTCATAAATTAAATCTCTTGTGCTATATTATGCAAATATTCAGTCAGCAGACTTTTTGTCATATCTGTGATTTACCGTATTTATTTATGCAACACCTGTGCACGCGAGTCTCAATAGAAGTAAATCTTAAATTTACGAGGACAGGTGTTCAATTTCTAATAAACTGTAAATTTTAATTTGTGCTTTTAAAGAACTAAACATTGTACTTGTCAAGCTGTTAAAGCAATTAACTTTGGAGTAGATTCAGTTCTCATGGGCGGAACATGGAGAGGTTAAAACATGAAGCAGTCCGACAAACTGCAGAGACACAAAAACTTGTCTGTTTGCCTGCGTTTCACGTAAACACAAGTTATGTTGACTTTAAAAGGAGCTAATTACATTATGCAATATATCCCAGGAGAACAGTTCAAATAGCACACATAACTTAAAATGTGAATCCATGGAGATTAAAACATTCTGCACGTTGGCCCGTTCACCTCAGCATTGATCAGTGGTTCTCCAGAGAGCCAGTCTTTTCAAAGAGTCCAGTCTGTTTCATTAGGTCACAGCTCTTTATATGGGGATGGAAACAATAGTTGGCAGCTCCCCAATAGGAGGCGGGTTGTACTTCTCGACCCTCATCAGTCGCCGCAGGATGTCGTCCCGGTCACGCGGCCATCCATAAATGTGCGTGTTCTGAAGCCAGTTGGGGACATGACACTGTGATCGAAAAAATGAAAATATCATTAGAGCAAAGGGAGGAGCATGATCATAAAGACACAGCAGAGAAAGACAAATGAGACTGCTGAGGTTTGTGGGTTTATTAATGACAGATAATATTGCGAAACCCTTTGCTGCTCATGTCTTTGTGGCATTTTTAATGTATGAGGCATGCACTAAATCGAAGTCACACAAAGCCTGACATATTGGAGCTTTCTTTTCTCTCATGTAATGTAAAAATTACCTTTTTTGCTCCAGGAAAAACAATAGGGATGAACCTGAAATTCTTGCTTCCATTCTGGATGAACTCATTCTGGAGCTTAACAACACAGACACAAAAAAATTAGTTCAATACAATAAAAAATAAATACATTTCAAAGTAAAGATATCAATCTTAATGTATAGTGGCTGCAAACCTGTTTATGTATGTAGACGGTGTTGAAGGTCCTCTCATCGTTCTCCAGGCCAACAGGGGAGGCTGTCACTGTCTCATAGTACTTGGGACTGATGATGATGATGATCAAGTACTCTTTCTGGGTAAGAGGACAACATAACTATAATTACTTTTTTTTGGTATATATTCTACACATTATTACTTGTTACATCCTGATTGTCTGTATTTTTCCTGATGTTAAATAAAGATTTGTATTGAAAAAAAAGAAAAAAGAAGAGGACAACATAACTATGAATGCTTGTCCATTGTTTTAAGGCATCTTCTTTTCATTCATTGTAATTAAATTCGAAAGATTTGGTCTTACCTCACTGAGGTACCGTTCCATGAAGTCTATCTTGCTTATACTCCTGAACTGCTGCTCAAAAATATCAATCTGAAACAAATTAAGACATCATTCATAAAGAGCAGCACCCAATAAATTACAACCAACATGCAGATAAAAACCAAAATGCTTAAACACATGTTTAGTTCAACTTAAGGTGAGATCAAAATCAGATTTTTTGACATTTATCTTTTTAATATAACATTTTTTATGTCATAGAAATTAATATATATTAAAGGAAAACATTTAAAAATAAAAACGAAATATGCTAAATATGCATCTACATAAAAAACTACAGCAGCTAACGCTAGCTAGCTACAAACGTTTGACTTCACAGCTAAAGCAGAGAGGCTAACGGTAAGTCCTCGAAGTTAGTTAGCTAGAGATAACCGCAGCTAGCCTTTACTATGCTAATTAAAGTACATCCATTTAAACAAATTAACATCTTATTAGCTTAATATTTTCCAACTGTTTTGTTCTCTCACATAAGTTAGGCAGAAGCTCAATCAAATTGTTAAAGGTGAAACAGGTAGCTAGCCAAACGTTAGCTTAGCAGACTAGCGGTAACCGCTGTGGCAGTTGACCGTTGAATCAATTTGGCAAGTTTGCTTTTGACTTGTGTAATTCAGGTTTAAGGTGTGAATTATTTCACTGTATTACTATAAGATAATTATTTTTATTGTAAAAGATGTAACTATGAAGCTAAAAAAAAATGTTTGTTGATACTATGTTTACCCTCCAGACTTCCTTCTGTTGTAAGTGTTCAAAAAAGAGGAGATAAAGGAGTTACATCCTCTATTCACCCGTTTCAGTTTACATTTTGACAGTTTCAATCTTCTATTTTTACTCAGCTTTTCGGTTTTCTGCCTGTAGGTCAGTATAGTCTCAATTAAACAGTTCCTGTACATACATGTGTGTCGAAGCCGTTGTGTCGCAGCAGAGCCACAAATTTGATGATCTCGTTGACGTGCTTGTCGTTGTCCGCCTCGTAAGTGACAAAGACCTTCCCTGCATTCAAGAGCGGTAAACAAACAATGAAAAAAATGCACAGCAGCTCGGTTAGTAATCGGATTACCTGCAGACGTGCTGGTAAACACTTACGTTGCTCCAGAGACAGCGGTGTGCTGTGAGGGTGCTTCTCTTTAGCCGGAGCATTGTGGCCGCTGCATAGAGTTATACATTGTTTTTTAAAAAATCACGGTTAGAAACATGCAACATGACTTAAAAAATGGCTCAAATCTGTATATAAACTCACGTTTGCGTGTAGCCAGCTCCAGGAAGTCTGCAGTCACCAGGATCTAAAACAATCAACACATAATAAAGAATGATGTCATTGTTAGGCTCACAGCTTTTATACTTTATCAGGCACTGATAGTACACAGTACACAGTATGTACATGTATCAGGCTGATAAAACAGTAGTAGACTTACAGTAAGGGCCATAAGTTGGGTGGCACTGAGGCCAGAGGGGTTTGTTGACCATGGGGCCCCTGTTGAAGGCGTCCACGGGGCACTGAGCACAGCAGGCAGCTCCCTGTGGTGAGCAGGAGTATGGAGGCAACGTATGGTGATACAGGTTGGCTGTAGGTGGGTTGGAGCACAGGGAGAACGGCTGCTCCAGGCTACCCATGCTGAGGCTTTGTCTGCTGGGGAGGGACAGGGACTTGCAGCCTGAGAGGCAGCTTTCTCCAGTGCAACTAGAGAAATCTTTCTGGCTCAGAGAGGCAGGCAGGCTGTTGGGATACCCTGACCAGCTGCTGGCAAAGCTCGGGTGGAGCCAGGAGCCATTGACCTGGCTTGGGAATGGCGTTGGCTGGTTGTGCCCGGCAGGTAGGCTGCTGGGAGGCTGGTACGAGAAGAAGCTCGGGCATGGTTGAGGGAGCGTGTGGTTGTGTTTGTGCTCTCTGTTCGGCCTCTGTTGGCTGACCAGGGAGTCATCAGTGAAGGTGGTGTGCTCTGGGAGCGGTTGGTGGCCTTCTGGGTTATGGGTCGAGGCTGGTTTGTGGACAACACGGGATTCTCGCTCCTCTGCACTCATGGTCTCATCGTCCTCCTCAGGTGTGTTGTGGTGGCTGTAAAGGTACCTGCTCAGTTGGCTAATGTGACTGTAGGTGAGTAAAAAGATTTATCAACATTAATTTGGAGTAATATTTATTAAGACAAAGATCTGGTGTACGTGCCTTTTCACCCTGTGAAACATTTAAGGGGACTTTTGTCTTCTTTCTCACCTATTTGGTGCTGGAGCTGAGTAGATAAAAGTGGGCATCATCATTGGGCCTCCTCCTGACATCCATGTGTGTCTGATTTAAACTGCACCTAAAATTCTGTTCATTTGAAACCAAAACCAAAAATGTGATTAAGTACATCAACTTTATTTTTGCATATTCACACACATACTTCTATCAGCGTTTAAAAGATTAATTAAACACACTTCTATGCCAGCCCACGCTTCTGCTGGTGTCTTTTGATTTACATAAGAACATATTATAGTGTGTGACGAAGAAGTGTCGCCCACACGGGACTTTTCTCTAAAACGTTGGGTGGTTAAAACTCAGGAGACAAATGAACTCACATGTGGGAATAAGGAAATGAAGCCTCTCACTGACAGAAAACAGACTCAGATAGAAAATCAAACCACAAAACTTCCAAAAGATAAAAAAAATGTCTCTGGATTTCTAAGTAATGACACGTTTGATTCACAGCTGTCTCCCCTGTGTGCTGTTCAAAGCATTGTTAGTGACATGTCTGTCATTAACATAAAAAAACTATAAACACTGCAAAAAACTGAGGCCATACTGACGAGTAATGTTGTTAATTATCGACACTTAAAAGGTGAATTGCCTCAAGTGTCAGTTTAGACGGAAATGTTACATTCAAGGTCTTTAAAATATTTTGTTAACATACTTTCTACCCATACAACTCTGTATAACTCAAAGCCACTTTATATGAATTCAGGGCTGTAAAAGCTCAAATTAGGTGGGTTTATTCTCCAATACGCCCCTGATTGTTCCTGTAAATGTAAATACTGACTCTTTAAAGCGTCTTTGTGGTCGCACACGTATTGTTTGCACTTTCCATTTAAGCTGACCCAGATATGACTCTGTCTACTTTTAATATCGGGTCAGCTTCATGCACTTTGAATCACATTTGTAAAATCATCCAATCATCTATACACATTTTGAGACTTTTAAATGTGGTCTTATAAACCGTAATATTAGCGTTAATTAGTGAGCGGCATCTTTTCAGCTCATTTTACATGAATCTGAATTTAAATGTTATAATTTCTCAATAAAGTGCTCCGAAATAATAGTTAAATGCGGAGTTTTACTTACATATTCACTTGTTTTGTTAAAAGAGTAACAAAAAGCAAACATAGACCTCAGAGTGTGTACTTAACACAGGTTACAGCGTTATTAGTCAAAGTACATAAACAGATAACATGTTGTGAAAGTCAAATGTAACTTGAAGCGCGTAAACTCACCGCCGCTGCTTCAGGTTCACGAGCCTCCCGCAGGTGACTTAGCCTCCTCCACGTCGATACGTTTACCGTCAAAAGTTAAATCTTCAACGAGTAAAAAAAAACTCTAGACGACCTTGAGTGAAATACTGGTGTAAATTTGTCGTTTTATGTCGTCTCTCCAGCACAGATGAAATATTGACGCTCAGGATGAATCGCCTCTGTACTTTGCCGCTGAGCAGCACCGCCCAGCTGATAGACTCCACCTTTTTACCTACCGCGTGTGTGTGTGTGTGTGTGTGTGTGTGTGTGTGTGTGTGTGTGTGTGTGTGTGTGTGTGTGTGTGTGTGTGTGT
>JAQMCX010000046.1:8806432-8846593 GCA_029814765.1 Acanthurus leucopareius
TGTGTGTGTGTGTGTGTGTGTGTGTGTGTGTGTGTGTGTGTGTGTGTGTGTGTGTGTGTGTGTGTGTGTGTAAGAGAGAGTGTGCTGTACTTCCTCCACACACGCAGACAGAAAAAGATTTATTGCCCTGGATTTATAACACAAACCCTGATGTATCCACAAAGGCAAGCTATAACTCAGCACCGGTGTCAAAATACAACTCCAACACAGCAGGACAGAGAGGTGTTTATTTACTCCTTAGGTCACTTATAAATCAACATATGCAAACTGCTTTCAAGTTATTATACAATTTAGTGCATTGTCAAGCAGCCATGTTCATACGAAAGTATAATTAAAAGCAAAGAGATTAAAAAACGATAAACCACCTTGTTGTCAGAGCTGATGCAGGAACAGTGAGGTGTTGACTTTGCGTTGTTTGGAGAAGCAGGACTCGAGCCAGTCTTTCTGCACGAGGACAGCCTGAGTGTACTGATGCACCAGATCCTGGAGTTCCTGTTCACAGAAAATCAAAATGACACAATTAAAAGATGAAATACTGCTGTCAGGGCTGTTTATTCATGATGTTTTATTATCCTCAGCCCCTGTTTTTAGATAAAACTTAAGAGATTTGACAGCCTGTAAATCTATTACAGTTTAAACTTCCTTTAACACATATGCTGTCCAACCCTGAAAAAAAAGTGTTTATTAGGGGGAGTTCTGCTGTAAGTCAAAGTCTGATTTTTGCCAGTAAGCTTAAGTGTATCATTAACCTGTGTGTGGATGCTGTTCTCCACCTCTGCAACTATGTGGGTGACCTCAGGACTCATGATCTCCTCCTCATCTCCATCATAAGTGCACTGCAGCTAAGGAGGGTTGGCATTTTGACACGCTTTGATCAAAACACATTTGTAATTCACTGTACTGGTTTTTAACCCTTTGTGCAACCTGCTACAGGTGTTCAGGCGGTAATGACTGTTAGATGGTAATAACTGAATGATTCATCGCCACAATGACAAAAAAGCCTTCAGGCTTCAATTTGTTTTTATCCTCAGTTAATTTTAAATGAATGTACTGACTGCAGAGCAGCATTAAATGTGTTTTTTTAAATCATCGAATGCATTTACTCACATACCACATGTCAACAAGATGTCTGAAAATTTAAAAAAAACACATGCTCTGACATGAACTGTATACCATAAATAATGTATAAGAAAAAAAAGGGCTAATTGTAGTTTAACAGCATAACACTGATAAAGACACCAAGTGTGAAAGGATATGTGATAAGGTAGCGAGCCAGCCTCTTCCTCTCTGATGCAGGCAGATTGTAGAAAAACACACAGACTCCGCTCATGAAACTGGGGAGCTCTGAGGGCCCGGGGCTCTGAGGAGGATCCGAGGGTCCGGGGCTTTCTGCTCCTGTCTCATCAGACGGTCTGTTTGAGCTTTGCAGCTGTGGCTGAGGGGAGGAGGATGTGGATATTGCAGAGGTAGATGCCTGAGGTGGCACTTTGCTCTTTGTTGCTCTGCTGTGATAGTATCTGTCAGTCAGGTTAAGGGAGCATACTCTGACCTTTCACATGAGCAGATGCTTAAAGAAATATCAGATTTTAAACTTTATCTGCTGGAATTTTTAAAGATACATGAATGTGGGGATGCCTCTGGAAGCCAGGTGTTTCCTTATGAGCCTCTCTGTGCCGTACCAGTTGAAGCCTTTGGTGGAGTGTCCAATGCGAGGGAGGTGTACACTCGCTTAGTGGGGAAAACACACAGTTCAGAGAAAATGTCAGTGAGGGTTAGTATGACTGCATCATTTCCTATGTTTACTATCTACTCGAGTAGAACTGAAGGAGGAGCAACTGTGACTTGTGTTAAAGAAAATTTTTGAAGCTTACATGACCGACATGAATCATGCGAGGTGAACAAAAGCCAAAGGTATATTTCTATTTTACCTCCAGATGTTCTTATCAGTTTTTCTCTACTGGGCAGAGAAACCTAGAGTAAATTCAGGTCTTCTCATGTATTGTTCTAGTAATTGTTTACAAGAATTTGTCTGTGTGCTCACATAACACAGGGCAAACAAAATACAGCATGTCCTGCATATCTTGTCAGTCAAGTCAAACAATAACCGCACACACATTATGCCTCTCCTTTCTCTCTGTCCTTACATAGTCTTAAAGGTGGGGTTAGAGATTCTTGAGAAAGGAGAGTCACATGAAACTCCACATTGTAAATAATAAACTACAAAGTGCAATCAGAAAGTTCTGAGACTTTTCTTTTGCAAACAAACAGAGCGCTGCACAGTTATGAGCATGTAGCAGGTGCTTTTGAGAGAAAATGTTTTAAGGTACATCAGTTAATCATCATTAGTATCTGAGTTACATACTTTTCGGGGACCACTGGTACATGTATGTTTGCGATTTCCTGACTTCTGCACAGATGCAGACTACTGAATCAGAGCTGCACAGATCTCCATCAACAGGCTCAGGACGATCAAAACTTAATGTGAAGGATCATCACCAGATATTAGAGGTGTGTTTATGGCTATGACCCTCAAACAGCAGTCTATAGAGTAGAAGAGGTCACAGTGTCCAAGACTGAAGAGGGCAAGAGAGCATGCTGGTTGTTCACAGGGTTTTGTACTGTGATACCCTCAGAGTCAGACTGTAAAAGTTCAGCTCAACTGTGATGTTCTGAGGGGAACATTATGTGCAAATGACTTTAAGTGTAGCTGATGGCAACTCAACTACGTTCTCAAACCTGACCTTTCGCTCTCTAAGAGTGAGTTTCATGCCCACAAAAACATGGTTGCCTGTCCCACCCACACGAACTTGCTGAATTCTGAACCAATAATTTTGTTCTGTTCATAAAAATGAAGTCAAAGCTGAAGGGTTGCCATCTTGGAAATGTGGGGGAAATCGAAGAACTGCAGATGGTGCTTGATGTTCTTGCAGAACAAGACTTCCAAGAACTGAAGGAGAGTGTCAGGAAAGCTGGGGGTGGTGCACTCTGCACAAGGAGACTATTCTAAAGGGAATGGTGATCAGATTTAAAAATCAGGCACAATTTTTGAAGAAGTGTCTGAAGTATCTGATCGCACCACACATCCATCTCCAGAATTGCTCACCCCACCTTTAATTATTAGCATGTTTTTGTCATTACAGCACAGATGACTTGATTAAAAAATGTATTGATTTTACAAATTCTCTGTAAACAGACAACATTGAAAACAATTAAGCTTCTTTTTTGCAAATAACTTGAATATTCAGTGTTTGACTGACCCTTGTTTCTTCTGGCTGCTCTGTAAATCTTCTTCAAACCTTCGTCCAGAGCTGTTAGAAAGATCCCGGACAAGTTGTTGGCTTTGTCTCTTTGCTGTGCAACTATGAGGGCCAACTGGGGTGACAGGAAATGGATATATGAGGTAAAGACATATATTATCACTGTTGCAATCTTATCAGTTGCCACTCTGCCACAACTTCACAATTCTGTCACCACACAGAAACCAACACCGAAATTATCACACTGCCTATCACTACTACTGCAAAACAGCTGCACATACAGTGGAACGAGCATGTATTTCCAGAAAGCAGAGCATCTCTATGCAACGTGTGTTTTTCATTTTAACTGAACCTACTTGATCCTGGCCATCTAATCTGGACTGTTTGTCATCTATGGGGAAGAGCAGCACATTTCCAAGGTCCAAATCTGAAAGAAATAATATTGTCACACTATATGGGGCTTTATTCTCAACTAGACTTTACAGATTAAGATGTGTAATGGATGAGTAATTATTTTCTTTGTAAGCACAGTTTATCTTACCTTTCATCTTGCCAGCAAACTCATACTGCTTCCTTGGTTCATCTGATCTTACCTCCAGAGCTGTAAACAAGCCTCCCCTGCCCCAACGGCCTGAGTCATCTACACCGAGTCAAATGTAAAGGAAGTGCTGAGGGGGGACCATTTTTCTCCTTATCACAATATCACATTTTATGATTTGCTGCCATGGTAACATCAAGGGAATACAGTTTCTTACCAACACAGTGAACGATGATGGCGTTTCCCTGAGCGGCGTGAGGACGAGTTACATCCCCCAGAACATAGTTGATGGCCGTGCTGTCAGAGTCAGTGGAGGTTATGCTGCTGTCATCCTCCTCTTCTTCATCCTCTCCGCTGTCTGCAGATGGCAGGCAACGTGATCTGTAGCCGCATGATTCCCACCATGCCATCCTGCATGAAGACAACATGCCTTTTATGAAGGGTCTACTCAACCTTGTGTCTAAGTGACAAATGTGAACAACCAGTTTTGAAACTGTTGCAGTACTGTGCGACAGTGTAAAATCAGCTGCAATGTGATCCTTCAGGGCAATTTTGCTTGCTAAGGTATGCCAAATTAAAGTGTCTGTTCTGGCCATTGACAGGCTCAGACTGTTTTAAGTTAACAACAGCATGAAAGAAAGAATCCCTTCAGAGATAAAGTAAGATCCTTTTGTTTAACCAGAAACAGCTGCTATGTCTCCCTCTCATCAAAGCCACCAGACTCCATTCACAGAAACAGTAATTTTATCCTCTTAAAACAGACTTCATTCAAACACCACAGACACAAATAAACTAGCAAAACAATCACAAACTCCCTTTTGGTTGAACTAAACTCTTATATACCAACTTAGACAAGACAATATTCATGCTCTCTAATTCAGATGAATCCACATTTTTGCTGGTCTTCACATATTCTTACATCTAACTCAATTTTATTTCAACCAATCCAGCATTAGTGATTGTTTGGAACAGTAGAGTATACAAGACTGATGAGTTTTATTTTGTTTCTGTTGAGTATTACCGTAATAAAATTGTTGTTTCTGTAAATGGTGTCTGATGGCTTTGGCAAGAGTGATACAGCAGCTGTTTCTGGTTTAACAAAAAGGATCTTATTCTTCAAAAATGAAGGTCTGTCTCAACAGGAATTCTTTCTATTGAGACTTTTAACAACCTGAGTCTATCAGTGACACATAAACAACAAAAGCTCCAAGTTAAATAATACCAAAGTTAGCCTGTAAAATGTGATGTCGGTAAGTGTTTTTTTAAAAAATGAACTGATTGGCAAATCTGTACTTTTTCTTGTATTTCTGCTCTTGTTGCTTCTTCTTCATGTCTTCCTGAAGTTTGGCTCGTTTGGCTGCAGCTTCCTCCCGTTTCTGGCGTCTTAGCTCCAGCTCAGCCTCAGTCAGAGGTTTCCTCTTCCTTGTTGGAACCCCAAGAGAAACAGATAGTGAAACCTGGGAGCATACATTAAAAAAAAACAGTTAGCCACATGGTTAAATATGTACATTCACCATAATGGCGATTACAAGAAAGTGACTGTTTTGCGGTAGTTCTTACTTGTCAAGTGTGGACAGAAGTCTAAGTTCTTTGTTTGCAAAGTTATGTTAAATGAAAAAAGTTATGGTCCCTTGCACACTTGTTTGCATAACATACCCACATGTAACAAGAAAGTGAACCATAAACACCCCAGAACAAAAACGAAACAATGCACCAAAGTGTGTAACAATGGAACCAAACTATGGGTACGAGGTGTGACCTAATTCAGTGGCATTTACTCGACCATTGTGTCCTATATCAAAGGCCAGTGTCTATAGGTTTGCAGGCTGAGATCAGTGAGATAAAATCTGTTACAGATGTGAAAAAACAAAAGTGCCCTACATACAATGTACAATGTGCACATTAAACTGTGTGCACATACGTTTTGAATGATTTAAAGAACTGTTCTCAGAATGTAACTAACCTACAGCCCTATAAGCACCCTGGCTTTTAACAAATAAATTCAATCTTGTCAAATTAAAAAATAAAATAAAAACAGGTTCCCATCAGCTGGAAGTGAAAGAGATGCAATCTTACTCCAGCTTTGTGTCGCAGAGCTCGTCCCTCTCCTGCAGCTCTCTGAAACTCATCCAGCTGCTCCTGCAGCAAACAGTCAAAGCTCGTCTGGTCCTCAGAGCTGGGGTCCTTACTGTAGTCTTTCCCCTCAAAGTAGTACATGTGGTCTGAAGGATGGGACAGCATGATGGTGAGTAACAAGAGTGAGTTCTACTTATATTTGGAGACAAAGATATGAATCCTGACATTAAAATCTGGGGTGTATTTTGATGTTTGGTCAAGTTTTCATGTTTAAAACTAAAGTAAAACTGATATGTTTACAACATGTTTAAAACAAAAAACATACTCTGCCCGTCGGATGCAGAGTTGCTCTCTGCCTCCTCTCCCTCCTCTCTTAATGAGGTCAAGTCTTCATCATCCACCCACTGACCATCACGTGATGGACCCAAAATCTTCTCCAGTTTCACATCCTGTACAGAGCTCTCCTCTGATGACAAAAGCTTATCTACCCCAAACTTCAAGATCTCACTTAGCTGAAGGGGGAAATGAAACATGAGGAGTGACCAGAAACAGTGAAAACAAAGACAACTGGCAAGATTCAATTGTAGACTATGGTTTTGTGCTTTAGCATCAGTTCACAAACCTGCAGCCCTGCAGCTGCTGACTGAGCTTGATCCAGCAGAGAGAAGCGTCCTTCCTCAATAACTGTGTTCGTGAGGTGCAGCTTGGACACAGCACGGGAGTACATGATTTCCTCCACAGTGTCTCGTGCCAGTAGACGGACCACTTTCACAGGCCTGGGACAAGTCACAGACAATCAAAGTCTAAAGAAGTTCTCCAGTTATTTAGCACTGCACTTCTATATTGAGAGACGGATTTTCCATAGTGAGTCCATTAATGTTATAGAAATGTGCTGCTAAATTGGTGGATTACTCTGGATCTTAAATACAGATGAGATTGCAATACTGCAATGTAGCCTGGTTAGAATAAATAATCATACATGTCACCTGTTCTGACCAATCCGATGGCAGCGTGCAGCCGCCTGCAGGTCATTTTGAGGGTTGAAGTCACTGTCCATGAAAATGACCGTGTCAGCGGCTGTAAGGTTCAAGCCCACTCCCCCTGCAAAGACAGCTTGTTAGGAGGTGCACAAAGCACAAAGCCTGAAAACGACACACACATAATCTGTATAGTTATTATTTACATTCTTATTTACTCATATAGCCTCAACAATTAAACACAGAGAGACAATGTGTGGCAGGAAATTAAGGTGTTTCACGGCTGAGTTTCACATTATGTAGAAAATGTGGCAGAAGTCAATGGCCTCCTTTAACCAAGTGTGTCATCCTGCCACAGCTCTTATCTCTGTGGCATCAGTCCCCTTTCCTCTCTCAGCTACTTGCATTAACATGCTGTAGGTTTAGATGTGCAGGAAAGCTTGTGAGTGCAGCTCAGTCACTGTTGACTTATACTAAGTTACTTTATTCAAACACTTGTTGCAAGGCTTTTTAGAGGCCGCAATTAATATTTAGAACATCTTTAAGAATTATTTTTACTTTCCTTACAACAGCTACTCAGTGTCTATGAGTAATTTATGTAACAAAAGAGACTACAATATTCAAGAAAACTGTGATTTGTAGGAAAACTCACAATAAATTAAGTCTAAATAAATACAGTCGACAACAATAATACAAATAGTAAAAATATTGTTTCCAATATTCTGCATTCCTAATTCTTTAAAAGCACAATATGAACATATTTGATATCTGTTTATCTTCAGTATAATCCAACACATGACAAAGACACAGAAGCCTTCCTGTTCAGAGTTTAGGGTTTCAGTCACCTGCTTTTGTGCTGAGCAGAAATACAAAGATGTCTTTGCTGCTGAAGTTTTTCACTGCTAGATTTCGTTCCTCCCCCCGAACGGACCCATCCAGGCGTTCATAGCTATAACCTGAACAGAAAAGCTCCATTCAGCACTTATTTGTTAAGAAATATTCAAAAACATGCAGTTATTCTGTTTTTCATTAAAGGTAAAATTGCCTCTATGAGCTTGGAAGCACAATTAAAAGTGCATTAGCATTTCTTTGTGATACTAACAACAACAGAATCTGTAAAAGGCTGTTAAAAGGATTAAAATAAGACTTTTAAATATTGGTAAAACTGACTGAAATGTTCTAAAAGTCACTGAAACCGAAGACAGTCAGAGTTAATGAGAGAAAGGGTCACGATTGTTTCAAGGCCAGAGAATCTCTGATCACCTCTGTACTCCATGTAATCCTGCAGAATGTCAAGCATCCTGGTCATCTGAGAGAACAGCAGAACCCGATGGCCCCTTTACCACAAACATGAAGAGAGAAACACAGTAAGGCACTTTTAATGGAGGAATAACTGTCTTTTTTTTTTTTAAAAAAAAAGGCGCTAAAATGATGAAGCAACAGTCAGAGTGAGTCTTGACTGCCACTAGATGGAGCCCCATTACAAGTATACTGACTAACCCCTTGTGGAGGTAAGTCAACATGCTGTCCAGAAGGCAAAGCTTCCCACTGGCTTCAATGAGATGCTCTCCAATCTCAAAAGGCTCTGGTTCCACTCCTGCACAAAAAAACAACATTTAATTAAGATAAATGCTTCTGTAATTCAGTTTATAAATACTAAGATCAGTCTTTTTCAGCATTTGATAATTTGTCTCACCATCAAACAGGTATGGATGGTCAACACACTTTCTCAGGTTCATCAAGATGTTGAGCAGCCGGTTCTTGTTGCCCTGCTCATTTCCAAAAGCCTCTGAAAACAAATTCATGACAAGTAACTCTATGATTAACACAACAACAAGTTTACAACGATTCAACATATTTTCATAGAGCTACATTGATAATTTTGCAAAACTTCCATATTAAATTTTATTAGCTTATTATATGGAAGTTTTGTGAAAGAAGGACATTTGAGGGAGGAAAAGGAGGGATGCCATCCCTCTTGTTAACCTGCTATTCCTCAGCATTCCCTTTGATATCACTAACAGGCAGAGGGGAAAAGCTGTCTTATCTAAAAGAGTCCTATAATCAATAAATCATTGAGCATTCCTGTCTTAACAGTTGTAGTATTTCTAGCCTTATCTATTACCTAACATGATGCTATGCAGCCAATAAATTCTCTGTCTCATATATTAAAAGTGGCACTGTGAGGGGCAAAAATCCATTAACGGTCCGGCTGAACACCACAGTTTAGAGTTCTCACCCAAATCCTTCACCAGAAGGGCTTTGTAGTATTTTTTCTGCAGCGCTGATATGCCGTGGTACATCACCAGCTCCGTCTTCTTCGGCAAATCAACAGCCACTTCTGACTTGACTCTGCGAAGCAGGAAGGGCTCCAGGACGCTCTGCAGCTCAGCAGCTGGACACAGATCCACAGCATGAGGGAAACAGTATACAAGTGTTCATTTACTGAAGAGTTACAAGGGCCTTTTTGCTTAAAAAATACAGTGCATCAAGTACACACATTATATTTTATTAACATATACAGCAACAATAATAATGCCTGTCATACCAAGAGCAGGTTGACTCTGTACATTGGAGTAAGAGTCGACAAAGTCTTCTGCCTCATCAGCTGTAAAGATGTCGGGCTGAATGAAGCTCAGCAGGGAGTAGAGCTCCTGCAGGTTGTTCTGGATGGGCGTCCCTGTCAGCAAGACTCTGAAGCAAACTGAGAACTACACAAGACACAGACAGAGGAAAGTTAAAAAACAAAAATATAATACTTTAAGAGATGAAGAAACAAATACTTTAAAACTCAAACCAGGTGCAGCTCAGCACCTGTGTCAAGGTTTTGTGCAAAAGCGAATTTTGATTCTTTAGCCTGTGAGCTTCATCAACCACGAGCACGTTCCACTTCCACCTGTGAAGCGGAGCGAAGAGATACTGATTTAATTACATGGAAACAGTGAAATAACACGTTAACTGCTAACTATAGCTTTGTATATAATTTTGATTTGATGGGATAACTTCTTCTCAGAAGCTCACCGTTTCAAGAAAGAAGCATCTTTGAGACAGAGCTGTAAATGAAAGTTAAAAAAAAAACATGTCAGCTTCAACATGAAAGAAACTTTAGGTCATTTGTTTTCACAGAGTCGCCACAGACCTCATATGTAGTGAGCAGGACATGAAAGTCCTGTGTGTCTGTTTCCCTCTGAAGCTCAGCCCGTCTCTCTTTGTCTCCCTTATAACACAGCACAGTCAGAGAGGGTGCGAAGCTGTAACCGAGTAAAACACAAGTTTAGGGCTTTAAACATGTAATTTCTCGGTAGAACTTCAGAGAAAATGGATGTAGATTCATAAATGAGTCTGTCTGTACCTTTCTAACTCCCTTCTCCAGTTCTCCATGACAGAGAGAGGGCTCAGCACCAAGAACGGACCTTTCTTCCCGAGAGCTCCTGATGTGTACACCAGCAGAGAGATTGTCTGAAGGAACAAATTATGATGATGAATTCCTGGCATATAATGTCTTTAATTTGCAGTCGTAAAACCTTACACAGCACATCATTTGCTCGAGGGTTTGTTACTGGTATGTGGTATAAACCTATTTAAAATTAAGGCCAAAGTTTCTTGTTCAGTCTCATCATTCTGAGAAGTTATTTCCAACTCTATTGAGTGTGCCAGTATGTTAGTAGGCAAACATGACTAGGCTCATTTCAGCTCTAAAATAGTTTAATTATATTTAATAATATAAATCAGAACAGGTGGTTAAATCCCATTTCACCATGCATATTTTGTACGGTTACAGCAGAAGCAGCTCAGGTGTTGATAACAAAATCTCAATTCCATTTCTATAATACATTTAGTTATATTTAATTTTTATTCCTGACATATTATTTCCACAATATAACTAAACTGGCGAAGACTGGTAAGAAAAAGACACGCAGAGCCATTCTAATGAAGTATCAATATCTGTATGAACCAAAATGGCCAACTACAGATTTGTGTTTTAAAAGTGCACTATGCAACTTTTTTACAAACCTATAAATAAAAAACAAGATTGGGAAAGTAAAGGCAGTTTGCAAGAGCTAACATAACTCTAAGATGTACTTGGCATTCATAGTGCACCTTTGAAAAACATACAGACATGCAAAACTATAGCTAGTTATTAGAAAAGACTGACAGATTTCACACCTGACAGGTTTTTCCCAAACCCATCTCATCTCCTAAAATACATCCCTGCTGGTTCTTCAGGCACTCAGTTAACCACTGCACACCATCAAGCTGGTAAGCTCTCAGCTGGATCCCTGTGAGGAGATAAAGTTACAACTCGTCAATGCTGGGACTCATTTATTATCAAAAGGGCTGAAAACAACAGAAGGTCCAGTAGAAAATCCGCCAAAATTATGAGTCCTAAAGAACAAAACAAAGTCATTGTTAAGCTAAGTTAAACACTGTCTATAAGCACCAGGTAGCTAGTTCACGTTGTCTCAATAAATGAATGAGGACAACCCAAAGTTAGCTAGTTATCAACTTAAAGACTTCACGTTTCTTGACTAAGTTAACAATCCTTCATACCTCTTAAACCCCAGTTCTGTAAGTCGCTCTGGACAAAAGCCGTCTTCTTCTTCTCTGGTACCCTGTTTTTTATTCTTAACAAAATGTCTTTCATGATTACAGACAGACAGAGCTAACAAAAGCCCAAAACTTTGAGCGCAGACATGCACTGACAAGACTGAGTGTTGTCATGGAGTTCACTTCCTGACCGGGTCACGTGACGACAAGAAAAGGCGCGTCACAGAGCCGCGCGCCAGTTAAAATCACTATTATTATTATTATCAAGTTAAAAATACATCAAAATACGCAGAAAAAAGTTCTCGTGCATTTGCAGCATTTGAGACGATAAAGTTTATTAACTTTTTGATACTAAAAATACTGTTAAAAAGAACTAAGTAACTTAGTTACTTTTTGCAATGTTGGAATCGTCTGCAACAAGTTTAAATCCTAAGACAATTTAAACTACATTTTTTACTGTTATGTATCGTACTTTAAAGTATATTAGTCATTGTAGGACTTTATACAGTTACTTATATCATACTTTAAAAGTCCTACAGTCATATTATTTTTGTAATGAATTGGAAGTATGTAGCACATAATGGAAATAAAGTTTACTAATTATAATGCTTTGTCAAATGCTGTATACCTACCTATTTGCAAATACACTAAAACATTTATAAATCAAGCTTGACATTATGAACCAATTCATTTGGCTATTCATGTGAATTAAAAACTAATAACAGAATTAGCTTACTCTGCCCTCATATTCCCCTTCGGTGGTCTTTTTGGCTCAACTGTTCAGGCTGTGCTGCTTTTCAGTTTACTGCTCTAACGGAAATAATGACAGTGCTGTGGGATCATTTGTAAAAATCATAACACATTCTTTTTATTACAATATTTACACATAACACAAACAAAGCTGACAATCATTAAAACTGGAATAAGTAATCAGTCCCTAATAAAACTTGATTAGCTCAATATATAAAGTATAAAGAAGATAAAACGTGTATGTGCAGAGAGAAAAAGAGTCACGGACTCTCTGAAGCAGAACCACAAGGAGGCCTTTTCAGTAATTTCAGTAAGAGACCTGAAAGTCTCTAAAAAAAAAACACTTCATCCAGCCGGAGCCCGCAGAGAGGCCTCACCTCAAGGAGACTGCCGCCACCTTCAATATTGCCTCCCTGAAAAGTAATTCACATACATCACATATGCAGACAAAGTGCAAGTGAAACTTTAATTCTGAACATTTCTGCAGCTGATTTTAAAAAAAGGCATTTAAATTACAAACCTCACACACGGGATGTATGACAGACTGTACCTGTATAACAAAAACAAAGTGTTATTTCATAACTTAATATCGTTTCATTTCATATCCATTTCAGACTTAAATCCAAGAAAAGAAATAATGGCTCACCACGTAAATGACAAAACTTGCAAGATGCAAAACAGCAAAGCGAGTCCAAAGTTCTTCCACTGTAAGAAAAAAAATACTGCTGTTGGCTAAAAGAGATCAAACTTATTCACAACTGTATCATGTTTTAAGTTAGAAAGGATCATAATCCAAGATCACTCACCCAGAAGGCAGCGCAGAGAGTTAACACGAGGCACGTCTAAAGCAATGAAAGGGACAAATGTAAACAACAGCATGACTTTATTATCCTTCACCAGTGATGGCAGTATGAGTGAGATTTTGGATTTCAGGTTGTTTAAGCAGACACAGCATGCTAAATCCCATTTAAAGATATATTTAAGCAGCTTGACGAGATTTCCTTTGCATTTACATCGATGATTTTGTGATTGTGCTTGAGAAATAGGTACAAAGTCCTCGGTTTTCTAACCAGGTTAATGTCATAATTTTTAAACAACTATCCTGTATAAGTCTGTATATTTAAAGAAAAGTAGTCAAAACATGAAACAGAGCAAAAAGGAAAAAATCTACAATAAGTTTTGTGCACTCACAATCATAATCGTGGTGGCCAGTGCTCTTGTTTTGTCACACATCCTCTTCAGCTGCTTCAGTGGCCCCATCAGAAACATGGTGCTGTTGGACAGGATAATAGAATAAAAAGACGTGAATCATTTCAAAAGACTGTTTCAACAAGCCAACAACAACAGTAAACTCTACTGGTCATATAATAAAAATGATCCCTTATAATTACACCTTCAGTTTTCACCATCAGCTGCTTGAGTCTGATTTATTCTTTACCTGCAAAGAGCACAAATGTTACCAAAGGTGTAAAACACAATGAAGAGAATGAGGCCAATCCTGGGGAGAAAGAGCACGCACACTCCCTGTAAGACACACATTAAAGGGGCAGGTGATTCGTGGCTTCTTTGACACACAAACTGCAAGTTTTTAATCATAAAGCTGTAGCTGACTCTTAAAGGCAGTGCTGATTCATGCTGCCAAACTAATGAACATCACATCTACAACATTCCTCAGGGCAAGAAGAACCAGTAAGGCAACATCAGCTCTCCCTGCGCTCTTCCTTGTGACTCAAAGCACGATGGAAAAAAAACAAATTATTACAGATTTTAACTATAGATTCTTACCAAAATTGTGCACGCGGCACCGATCACAAAACAGGCGACGAACCCCTTCAGGCGCGTGCCCCAGCCCAAAGTGGAGGCTTCATTCACAGTCTGCATCAACAGAGTTTTATCAATTAAGAAACTTAGTTAAGAGCACAGTTTGAACGTCGTAGGTTTGCGTTGTTGCTCAGTGTTTACCTCTAAAATGGTTCTGTCTTCTCTGCGCGCCTCCTCACCGCTTAAAACCGATTTTAATTTGTCCATAGCTGGAAATCCCTGATGAGTCGGCTGGATTTGTAAAGGAGTCAGTGCGTTTCCTCAAGCTGGAGAGAGATAAAGTTGCGGGTTTCCTCAAATCTGTTAGGATGGACGACACCGTCACGTGGTTTCGAGCTGTCAGGGAGTTTACCTGGCCAGGTGGATGACTTCTCGTGATGTTATTTCCTGCTTTTTTTTTTAAGTGAGTCAGATCATTGGGCTCGGCTCAGCAATAAGAGCTAACTCTTTTGGCTCCAAAGTGGATCTTCATTTATTACCAACTCTGGCTTTTATAATTCAGATTCAGTTGATTTTTGACCTACTTGTTCATAGATGACTTTAGTAATTCAGCTTGGGTTAATTATACTGAACCTTAAACTGCCAAAATACCATAATTTACATTATGTTTGATATAAAACATTTTATTGAGTACAAAACAAACAGTATTACACATAAATATGGAATATTTGACCTATTTATGTATGTTGGTCATCTGTTCTACGCATGCTTGGCTCTCAGTATAAAATGTTTACATATCATATTTAATGTATACTATATGGGATCATCCTACTACTGTTTTTAAAATAAAAAAGAAAGGAATCTGCCTCTCTTTCTTCACCTGAAGAAGCCGCTTCATAGAGGCGACTCATTCATGAACCACACATCATGACTTCAGGTTGGTCATGAACTGCAGCAGAGAGCTTTCACTCAAGTTAGGCAACTATTGGCCAAATTATGAAAAGTAACAAAAAATTTTATGTAAATTAAAGATTTGAACCCTTTACATTAAGGCCCTAAATTTATTTTACATAGATATTTTTACATTTGATTATTTTTTTCTTTTGTTGCTCCTCCATTCCCATTGAATATTGTAACTATTGGGATGTGAAACAGGAGCACATAAAGACTTTTTACAGACAAATTAATCAGCATTATTGACATAATGTTAAAGAACAGTTTGAGGATTTTAGAAAAAATTACAACTATGTCAACAGGGTTGTTCTAAATAAAACATTATCAGTGGTGTTCTGGCCATCTGTCATAGACTGAGGCAGACATAAACAATATAACCATAATATAATCTGTAATATCAAACAAAAATTTTAAGTATTCAAACAATTTTAATTAAATTTATTTTTGGTAGTTGTGCTTGAACTCACGTGTGACTCAACCACTGGACATTTAAAAAAAAATACAAAACCAGAAGAAGCTGTGGAAAATATTTGGACAGCCAGTGCTGTACTGACAATAATTGCTTTCACCACAAGATGGCAGTAAAAACATAAAATCCATAATAAATCTTTCCTCCATGATTTTATGTTCATTTATACCATGAATGCAAATAAATAATAAAAAAAACAAAAATAACAGAGTACATGAAGAGTTTAAGACAACACCAAAAAAGGGGATTAACAATGAGAGTAAAGTTAGTAAAGTAAAAGTAGATTAAACAAGGCAGAGGCAGAGATATGTCCTACGCACACAAGCAGAATCAAATCTTTAGGCACACTTCCAAAGCATCTTGAGGCCTCCTTTAATCAGCCTCCATTACAATGCAATAACAGTTATTTTTGTTTTGTTTTGTTTTTTTCAAGCTTTCTTGCTGCAAGAAATTGAGTCAACTGACAGTTGAGAATTTCTTGTTTTCTTAACCTCCTATGACAACTGGACACACATGCTTGTGTGACAGATTTGTCACACTATATTGCATTTGTGGCTTCGATCCTACTCCTCTGACCTATTAAAGCTGTGATGAAACCATCAAACAGAGGACAGATCATATTTAGCAGAAATATCAGCCCTCTAACACCAAACCTCCTCATCACACAAACCTTTCTGATTGTTATATAAAATAAAACACCTGCAGTCGTAATGAGATCTGATCCATATTAATTCCAACATTATTTGGGTCGGTCACTTTGGCTGCACCTGACGATGGTGGCTCATCATTAAAGGGGACATCATAAGACGCACAAACAAAACCCAAGTAACATTTATTTGCACGTACATAAAGTTTCAACATATCTGATAAATCCAATGTGCAGTGGAGAGGGAAACAGAGATTGTTAAAACCCCTAACAAATCAACTCTCACTGTGTCTCCTATTTCGGCTGTGGTTTGACTGTTTTTAGCTCCAGTCTCAGGAGACTTTGATAAACGCTGACTCGAAGCTCCTCAGGGCTTTAATGGTTCCAGCAGTTTGATAAGGAACAGAAAAATGACTGCAAGATCAGAAATGTTGTGTTTCAGTTCTGTGTGTAAGAACCATGGGGGATTTTATCTCATCTCGCTGGGAAACTCTGTGCAGGAGGATAAAGCTCTGCAGATACCATGCCAACTCCATTGAGGAGGTACATTTGCTTTCACCTTGTAGCAAATATGAGGACCTGAACTTTACATCTTTCACAGAGAGAACCAAACTCTGTCTTTGGATTAAGGAACGGGGCTGCAAGACCTATAGAGGACGACCAAAAGCCGTGTTGAAGGCTAACTTTTGACTGTCTGAAGCCAATTTATAAATTTAGGACCTGCTGTCACAGATCATGCATGCATGACACTGACAGAGACCTTTTTCACTGCAAATTTCCAGTGATCTCTGGTTTCCATTGAGAATTCACACTGGATGCAGAAAGCTAAGGAACCAACTTTAAATTCAGAATTCACAATGTAGCCTACATTAATTAACATGCCATGTTTAATTAATATCATATGAGGAATGTGAAGTTTTAGTTTGCCATGTTGATTTTGATGCTGTGACAATAGAAGCTGCACTAATGGAAAACGTTTTACTCTTTGGAAAAGATGCTGTGTGTTCAGACACTTAATAAGGCAAAAAAAGTAAAAATGTACATGTCTTGTGTCCCATGTAAACCCGGTTAGCAGTGTGTTTTATTTACTTTTTACTGTGTAAATATTATCCTGTTTATTTATAAAAGACCTTTCAGTAACTGAGGAGGCCAAGCTCTTGAATGTGGAAGTATTGGACATGAGTAAACTTAAATAATTCTTTAGAAAAGACATTGAAACAAAGATAGATTGAGTGTTGCAGTGGGAAAGTTGCTTTTCTTGGCCCTTTTGGACTTGTGCCTCGTCGCTCTGGCCCGTCTCTTGAGATTAGCTGAGCCATCGAGTCCACAGAACAGAACAACAACATCCTGGCAACCCTGATAAGAAGAAACCCTCTGCGAATAACCAGCTCATTTCTGTGTGCTAACACAACAAAAGTTAAACCTGGAACAAACTCACCGGTCTGCTATCACATGAGAGAATGATAGAGAAATATCAGCTGTTTAAATTCCAGCATATGGCCAAGCTCATCTGAGCCTGACAGCAACACACACTGCTGTTTCTCCTCACTTCAGACGCCTTAGTTCATATGCAAAAGCCCACATCAATCTTGTATTTGTATATAATTGTTAAAAGTATTTCATTTGTGCTTCCTAACTACTTCTCAGCTGCTGAATGATGCATGAACGTGGTTTCACTTATGGCAAAGTTTACATCAGTGTAGTGGTTTCCTGTGTTACAACACACACTGGTCCTCTTCACTCACTAATCGTGTTTCCCCGTATTAATGCATTCATTATTTGTTCATCACTGTGTTCAGTCACTCCATTCCTTCGTGGTTGCATTAGTTCACTCATTTGTATGTTTAGTAGTTATGAGTTGTGAGTTTGTATGATGTATAAAAGCCACAGTGCACGAGTCAAGAACAACTGAACTAAGTATTTGGTTTTGGGTTTCTTTTCCTTCTTTAAAGGATGGTGTCCCGAGGTAAATTAAAAGCAAGTTAAATTCTGTTATTTAATATAAATATTGATAGTTTATGATAGTCATACTGCTGCTGGAACTGCAAACATCTTATATCCCTGATAATAAACTGTGATCTGCATGAGTCACAATGTTGGTGAACAACAGTCCTACTCATAAAATCTCATCCTCCGAGTCTGGATCCCTCTCTCTGGGCTTCAGAAGTCCCATTTCCATCGGAGGAGTCCTCTTCAATCTGGAGCGAACCACACTACAGAGAAAGCACAGCAAACATCAGAGTCACACATCACGGCTTGATTTGTGCTACAGCAGCCTCCGAACCTTTCAAATGGGACCAGCTCTGATTTGACGGCATCTAGCTGGACCTCTTTATGTTAACTGTCTTGTCACTTTTATTTTCACCTTTGAAATTATTCATAAATCACTTGTTTGCCTATTTTACACAGTTCTGCTATCACAGGCTTATCACAGATGTATTGTATCAGCATATATACATTTTCCGGTATGCGTGGATATTAAAAACTTATTTTCAGAAAAATGGTCACGTATAACAATGTTAAATATTTTTAATAAAGTAGAGTAAGTTATTTGTTTACCAAAATAGCCTTCAGAATACCTTTACATAGACATATTGGTACAAAATTGGTGCACAATGAACACAAAAGGGGTCTATTTCAGTCCTGCACAAAAGTTCACTTTATTGGTTTACATATTTGTCATCAGGGATTTTTTTGGTTTTAAAATCAGTGTTGACATCAGGCTTAAAAATCCCATATCAGTCGGGCCCTTGTGTTTGTGCTGTGATATGGCTACATGAGCATGGATCAGTTAGGAGGTGTGTGTGTTTGTATGTGTGGCACTGCTTTTAGTACTGAAACAGAGCCAATGAGGATGATAAACACAGACAAACAGAAATATTATGGCACTTAGATTCCAAGACTGTTTTTTTTTAATTATAAATACATATTTTGGCCCAAATCTCACTTTTCCTCCATTGTGGGAGTCCATGGACAGAAGAGAAACAACAGGAAAGTGAAGGGTCAGTGGAAGAGAGGGACAGCTGTTAAATCACTTCCTTCAGCAGATGTTGAGTGAATACATACCAAAAGACTTTGTTTTTGATCACATTTTACTAAGTGTTGTTTACTTTTAACAGTAAGCACCTAGGCTTTATCAAGGCATTGTAGATTTTTTGATGCTTTTTGCAACTTTTTCTCTCCCTCTGGCCTGCTGAACAGCTCCCCCTCTGTGTTTTCTGAGATTTCATGATTTACATATTAAGCTCTGCATAAAATGTTTTCATAGTGTCCCATTACAAGACTTCTGCAAGACTTCCAGGAAAAGAAAACAAGCAGAGCTTACTGGCTGTCTGGTGTGATGCAGGTTCTTACCAGCTGACAGTGCAATAGAGCACACCCACGACGAGCATGGCGAAGGCGAGGTGCCAGGAGTAACACATGGTGACGAACATCATGTTGTCATGATCCTTCAGGTCCCACTCAGGCCCATGAGGAGGATACAGCACAAAACCAATCTTTGGCCAAAGAGAAAGAAATGTCAGGAGTTATGAAGCACTGCTAAACCTCTGCTCATACATGCAGACGTTCAGAAGTACCTGCCAGAACCAGCTTCCCTGCAGGAGGGTGAGGGTGCAGCGCAGCAGCTCCAGGAGGATGTTACCTCGGTGGAAAACCTCCAGGAAGGCAACAAGAGCGTCACCAAAGACGGCGTAGAGGAGGAGCTGATGCACAGTGACGTCCAGCATACTTCTGCCATGGAGGTGATAGAGGAAAAGAAATCCTGCCAAAAAAAAAGAAACAATCATCAACTGGAAAAAAACACTGGATTTTATCAATTTTTCCAACTGTAACATGCACACATTTTTAGTTTTTTATCCACGTATAATTATGCATCCCTGCAACATTTTGGGCGACTAGTTTTTCTGATCTACCAAAAAGTTAGTGTGGGATAAACCAGGGCCTCAATCACTGAGTCCCAACCAGGGTTCATGTACAGTTCTGCAGTGAGGGGGAATGTTGTTGTGTTGCTTAAATAATTTAGAAAAATTTAATTATTGACTTGATTAATACATAAATATCCATACATTGTGTTTTCTGTACCCTGGACATTATGTTTCATTTAACTGCGTGTGACAAGGCAAATGAGCCAAGAAATCTTAACAGATTAGTACGTGTGGTTCAAACAGTGAAAAAGGTAGCTAAAAAAAATAAACCATAAATGCAGTAATAGTTAAAAAAAAACTAAAGTAATTGATAAACAGTTAAAATATTTAGCTAAAAATTGATAATTAGGAATAGTTGAAATAGATAAAAATAACTGATAAATAGTTGGAATATTTCTCTAAAAGTAACAAACAAATACTGTATTAAATAAACTGATTGATAAACAGTTGAACTAATTGATGTTAGCAAAGAATTAATAGACTTCATCTTTTTTAATAAACCTTATTAAACCAACAAATAGAGGTCTGATTTGGCTGTGGGGTTTATTTTTAAGAAGCTGGAAACTAATTGAATAAACAACGTCAGAAGGGAAGGTTAAACGATTCAAATCTTACCCTCATTAAAGAAAGCAACAGCCAGCATCAACCTGTCCAGCGCCAGCGGAGCTGCCTCTGTGGTATGGATGATCAGAGACACAGTTGCCGACAGGCCGAAGAACAGATACATGGTCGTGTGCTGCCAATTCATCAGATCTTTCCAGTTTTTCTCTGCAGGGTCATACAACTGGAACTTTGGTCCATTGGCTGCAAACTGCTCCAACAGCATCCCTGAGGAGCAAAACGGAGAAAACACTCAGATCTCCTTTATTAGAATAAATTTACTCATGCACAGTCATATTTATAAATTTAATTCTGCTTTGGTGTGTGAAAGATCTATGCAAATGATCCTCTATCAGTGATTTCTTTTTATTTTTTTACAAGTTCATATCAAAAAGTTTTTCTCCTTTTCTTGTTAATGTTTTGTGAGTGAATAGAAAAATCTACCCACCAACAAAAGAGAAGAAGAGTATGACACAGTTCTCGATGATCTCCAGACGGCGCTGTGACGCTCTGCTGGACAGTCGGGTGGAACCTATACTCTTGTTTCTGCGGGTTGCGTGCCAGAGCGAGTGTTTCCCCGTCCACCAGATCGCTGCAACCAGAAAGAAGCTTCCAGGCAGCGCGTGGCCCTTGAAGCTTCCCATGATTCACAGCACCTGGACCGTAAGAGGCAACAAATCTATCAGCACATGTGAAGAGTATTTGCATTTTTGCAGAGAAATAACTGAGGAAAATTACAGTATCTGTCATCTCAATGACCATCACTTACAAAGATTTATTCCTTCTTTATAAAAGAAAAAATAAACTTCCTCTCAGCATGAATCAGACTTTTATTCTCAACACTGCCTCCATATTTCATCAGCAAGTTAAATATCTTTGTTCCCTTTTTACAGAATGTATCAACAGGATATATTTGGATTATATTTTAAACAGAGTGTTCTTCCAGCGTGAGTTAAAGGCCACAGTATTTGAGAACAGCTGGCAAAAGTGAAGGAATAAGAAATGTGTAGGAAAAAAGTGGAGGAGTGCCGGCAATTTAGCTCAACAGCATAATCAGACATAATTAGTGTGTGTGCAGGCAACTGCCCTTCAGTTTACCTCAGGAGAAGTGTGTCTAGACAGGGAAAGAAACCTGCACAAGACTCACACTTTTACCTTCCTTGCTGCATTATACAAAAGGGCATTTTTTATAAATGAGTTATAGAAATACTGTGAGCTGACACTGACTGTCCTTTTCCTTCATTACAATTAGTCCTTAATTCTTTTATAATTAAACCTAAGCTTGATTGATGTGCTCTGGTGTCTTTGGGTTGCAGGTCAGGCTGTCATCATCTGTTATCTGTGACTTATTACTTCTCTTAAGGGAAGAAAATGCATGCCCATTAAAAGAAAAAATGCTCAAAACAGACACTTTAAGTCAGTTTTGATGTGCTTTTTTGATCCACAGTGTGCCTCTTCATGTTTTCGTTGCAAATATGAGATTACATGTTTATAAAAAAGCTTCACAAACCTGCCAACATCAATAGTGAGAGTAAGAAAAAGGTGCATGGCTGCGCTCTCCTTTGTGATGGAGATGCCAATATTCTGCCCTGCAACAAAGGGAACCTTTTGAAGGGGGGATGTTGAATTAAAAATAGATTGTTTGAGATGTTAAAGCGAGCTCATCTGCCACGGAAGACCCTTTGTCTGAGCAACCTCTCCAGACTGAGG
Source organism: Acanthurus leucopareius (assembly GCA_029814765.1). Lineage (NCBI taxonomy): Eukaryota > Metazoa > Chordata > Actinopteri > Acanthuriformes > Acanthuridae > Acanthurus > Acanthurus leucopareius. The sequence continues at coordinate 8,828,645 of JAQMCX010000046.1, forward strand.
AAAAACACTTCAGTCGCCATGGCAATCACTTCTTTGTGTCACTCCGGTGCTGCTGGAAGACTCTTCAGACACTTCAGGCCTATTTACTCGAAATATCAACAACAACATCTGTGCAGCCCTGCTCCCACACTTCTTCATGTCAGGGATTTCAGGGAGTAAATAAACACACATATAGGCCTTTATTTAAGGTGGAAAATAAGAAAGGGCTGCTTGAATAGAGCTTTTAGGTTTTGGGGGAGGTTTTCTTGGCTACTTTGCTTTCTTCGCTTGCATAGTTTATCATCAGGATACTTACAAAGATACTTCCACCTCATTCAGTTTCAGAGGTAAAATTTTTAACTTATTCCTTGAATAATCTTTAATGGTCAGTTACATCTAAATTTTCTGGCTTAAGGGCACTTTGACATGTGAAAGGGAGGAGTTGTAGAAGCAACCATTTTGGAAGACTTCATTACTTACTTGTAATTACATTGTGTGTGATTGTTATTTTAACTTGAGCAAACTGAGACGCACAACATCCTCTAACAATAGCTTTACTTAATAGTTTTATTTAATAGCGAATTACAAAACCACCTTTTCCTATATTAAAGCCATTATCACGTTTTAACTGCATACAAAGTTCACATAAACAGCATATAGGGAGTAATTCTTAAGGCAAGTTGTGATTTTTATTTATTGGTGACACCTTGGAAATCCTTCATGAAGGTAGGATATTCTAGTTTAGGAGCCACTGGCTAAGATAATGTGCCAAAATGGGCCACAATTTCAGAGTTTGGAAAAATAAACAACAGTTACTGATAAAAAAAAATAAGGACTTTCTTGACCTGCTGAAAACTGCTTTTTTTTTTTTTTATTTTGTTTCCCACCCACGGAAAAGGGAGGCTGTAAAGCCTATAATTAGATACTGTAAAGCCTGCAAAAGCCTTTAAAAAACATAAGCAGCCATGAGTTAATTGAGGCAGTTTGAGATGATTATCATGAAAATGTGGTCAAATGAGTCTTAACTGCAGTTTTTAACACAAGGGCTTTTTGTCATAGGAATCTACAGTAAAATAAAGTGAATAAATGCTCTATAAAGCTACTCTATAGGATGTAGTGTCGGAAAATCCCTTCACAGTAGACGGAAAAAAGGGGGTCTTACCTAAAGAGGCCTATGTTTTTTCCTGGGGATGAAAAGTTTCCAAGTATTTTCAGTCAAAAAGAAGAGAAAAATCAAAACATCCTCACTTTCTCATCACTCAGTTCATTTTCCCCCCCGTGTAATAGCAGAGAGATTTTCCCTCTGTTCCTCTCTCAGACACGGAGTAAATACCAGCTGCCTCCTCCGAGTCCTTCCAACCTCCGATCCGGATCCGTTTCTCAGCCTTTTTTCCCAAATTTTTCCGAGTCTAAACACTTTAGGCCTTTTTTTAACCCCAAATAAACTCCCATTGGATAACAGAAATATGATCGCGTCATCAGACCGTGCTGTGATTGGCTGGACTTCACGTCGGTCTCAGGTGTCCACGTGTGCACTTTCACTCCGCCTGCTCGCGCTCGCGCTCGCGCTCGGCTCAGTCGTCTCAGCCGCGAGGAAACCGCTACTTTCCATCGTGCCAGATCCGGACCGAGACAAGACCTCCGGCACGTAGACTGCGACCGGAAGAGACTCACTCATCCTCAGACTGTTTGTCCTTCATTTCAGATTTTAAACTGCTAACAGTTTCCAAAGAAAGTTTATAAAGCGTCTCCGCACTGAACATGAGTTATTTAAAAGGAACTTTAAAGGTTTTACAAGGCAAATAACTTCCAAATAAATAGAAAATAAATCACCTAGGGCATCTTTTTCAGCTCCCTTTCACCTAAAACACATATTTTAACATTTTTTTCATTACTTTTAATGTGTGTTCACGTTTAGAAAAGTTTATTTGTGAATGCTAAAGCAGAGGGATAAAACAGTTGGCTATTATGAGTAAAAAAATTATTAATGTTTACTTGGCCCAGGGCTACAAAGCCAGTAAAGAAGCCACATCTTAAAAAATACTGTCCAAGTAACCAGGAATAACTGGGAATTAGATGAGCTCAATCACTCACAATAAACATTATAACAGAGACAATAGGTAGATCTATATTATTTAAACACTGGTGTAACTAATAACATTGACTACAAATACAATTGCAATTACTTCAAGTGACAGAGCTTTGATATTGTGCATGTGAACTAACCAGCACACTAAGACAGAATAGAGTCATCATTATTTAACTTTGCATGTGCTTTTGCTAAGTCAAAATGTCTGTGTTAAGAAAGATCTGCCATTGTTATTATGGGATTTGAATATTTTTGAATACTTGTTATCATTGCCCTTGTTTTCAGGCGGCTGTTTTATAATCTGCACAATGAAAACATGGTGAAATAACTACTGTAAATGACAAATTAAGACAAAGAAAAGTGCATGTTTGTTGAAAGAAAACCACATCAAGGGAGGGAATGTCACGTCAGTGTGTGTTTTGTCTTTTTGTTTTTTGTCTTTTAATGTCGGAGTGACCACATCGGTAGAAAACAGAGCTGAGTGTCATCAGTTTGTTGTCAGGGAAACATTGAAAATAGCAGCTTGAGGCTTGCTGTGTGTTGATCATACTGTAATTTTTAGCCTTTAAAGTCTTGGCTGTGTGAAGCTGGCAAACAGCTATTCTGTTTTTTTTTAGTCCTGAGTGAAAAACTTTTAAAATAAATGACAGAAATAAAATATTTAATGTCATTTATGCAGGACAATCCAAAAAAAAGAAAAGAAAGGACCATAAACAGTATAACTTAGATATATAAATTATTAGTAAATATATATACATATTTATAATAAGGATATATTTACATACACGCTGTCTGATTTTGCTGGATGTTTACACACACTGTAAACTCTCGTTTGGCAGTGCAAGAGACACAACAGCACAGAGATGACAGCAGATTGAACCTCACATGCAAAATTCGTCACATGCACAACAACTGCAAAGATAAGGCAGGAAGATGGAGCAGATGGAGAGTGAGGTACAGTAAGATAGTTTGAAAATCTCAGTTCAGCTTATATCAGCAAATCTATTCAGCATGAGGCTGCAAATTAATTAAAAGTCATCAGATTATTTCACCAGATTGAGTTGTCGTTATTATTAAAGTCTACAAAACACACACGCACACACAAACATAAAAACACTGGCCACAATTAGTTTGAATATGCAAATACCGCTATTGACTCTCTGAAGTTAGTATGTAAGATCGACTTTGCCCTCAGAGGAAAAACAGGGAAATTATATTGATGTTAAATTGTGATATTAGACTTGATATTGAGCAGATTTTGAAATTTTCCTTGTTTTAAAGTCGGCATTACAGCAAAGTGATGCAATTTTCTGGACTTACCACACTGTTTCAGCTCTTCTAATATTTGCCTTTACCTAATTTATCCACTATACTTTGCATTATCTATCACAAATCTCATTATGTAAATATTTTGTTCTAAGTGTCACCCTGTACACATATCTTGTGTAAAACCACTCAGCCTGAAAATACTGAGGTATGATTTTCAGTCAGTATTACTCATTCTGAGTTTAAGATTTGTTTTCTGTTTTTAAAAGGTAAACCTGCGATACCATGAGCTGTAGATCAAAGGTGGGAGAAGTAAAATATGACAGTCCGATATTTTGAAAAACATGCAAATTCCTTTCTTGTCAAGAGGAGGTTGAGACACAAAATATAAAGCTAAAGCCAGCAGCTGGTTACCATGTAGCTTAGCATGCAAACAGGAAGAAATAGGGAGACAGCAAGTCTATTTCTGTTGAATGATTATAAAATCTTTCTATAAGCACCTCTGAAGCCCAAACATAAATATTGCATTCCTTATTTATTTTACCCGTACAAAAATAAAAAGGAGCTTTTTCTTGATTTGGGCCAGTTTCCAAGCAACCAGTGGAGATTTCAGGAAGAACAGATTGTTTCCCATCTGTCTCTGTGATAAGCTAAGCTAAGCAGCTGTTGGTCATAGCCTCATATTTAACAATATCTATATATGTGAAAAATAAACATGAAGCAGCATTTACAGAACAATTTCTGAAACTTTCATTACTTTTTTTTTTACATGTGGCTCAACAGATGTGGTCAAATCTGCTGTCAATCATTTGACCCAAACTTAATTGATGGGTCACAGTATAAAGTGCAGTTTTTTTTAAAATACAGTACCATATGGTGCAGTGGTATGAATTCCTGGTTTTTACCCAGACAGCCCAAATTTAACCCCCACATTCATTATGCTACCCACACTTGTAGACAGTAAACAACACTAATATGACCTTTATGTGGGAGGAGTACTGCAGCTGGAGCACTGCTGCAGCACCTTTAAACGAGATGTGCAAAAATGCTAAATAAAAAAAAGCAAAAAAACAACTTGTGGAGAAGTTGATAACTAGAATAATATAAAAATTTTGAGGAAAATTTGCTACAAACAACTGCAGTTTTAGCGCCATTTTTTAAAAGTCTGGAAAGTTTTTGTTAACAAAATATGAACAAGGAGACAAAAAATCTTATAGTAGGATAATAATTAACTCAAAATATTTAAATCTCTCATAGATAAAAAGTGAAAGACCCCACAATTTTACAATGTTTGGTTCTTAATAAGGGGTCCTTCTCTCTTGTACAGTGTCCCTGTGACAGAAGATGAAGTAAAGTCTCCATCTTGAGCTTCAGTAAACCCTCACATGCTGATCAAGGAGAAGTGGTTGTTCATGCAGGGGGGTCTGAGGTGTTGTAGAGGTCTAGTGGGCGGGGTCAGTGGGTCACATGGGCATGCAGACATGGCAGGCGTAGGCATGGAGACCGTTACGGGACTTTGGTGCGGCTCGATGGCCAGTAGAGGGGCTTCAGCATGGACACATGGACACGGCATGTGGGACACAGCTGTTTCCTCCACAGCCACTCCTCCATGCACTGAAACACATTTAAAACAGATTACATGACATGTGTCGGATCTATTTTTCAGCCGGCCTCGATGTGTATGATTTCTGCAGGTATTGATCATTTCCCTCGCTGGTGCCAGGAGGTAATTTCCAACACGCTGACCTACAGTAAGAATACACACAATGCTGACCCTGACCCTGAGCTTTGAGGACACTGTGGTCACATGTTTTACTGTACATTCACTGTATCTTTAAAGGAGTGCAGTTATAAAAGAGTCCCAAGAGTTTCTCCACTTTAAACAGTTAAAAAAGCAGCTTAGATAACTTGAGAATTTGTTTCCTTTGTTATTTATTGACTTTTTTCTTGTCTGCTACAACACAAACACAAACACTGAAAACACATCATTTAAAACTTCATTAGATTCACTTCCAAGCATTTAAAATGACACAGGTTGTCCTACAAACTTTCAGACGCTACAGTATATAACATAAATGGAAACAATAAATATATAGAAAGACACTTAATCCACAGCAGCTGAGACAAACTAACTGCATCTGCATTGTTTGTATTATTTTTTATTTTGCTGAAAAGCTTTAGAAATATTGTAAATTGAAAATATTCTCTTTGTGATATTTAAAACCATACAAAAAAGTATCATTAAATGAAGTATGAACACATTAGACATGATTTATTATGCAGACATAATCTTAAACATCTCATATATAAAAATGGTGTTAAATAGAGGCACATATACTTTGCCAGTGTTAAAGTAAATATTTAAATACAACAGTTGGGAATTTCAGCTGGAAGCTTCAAGTTCTGGAAATATTTTGTGTCAAATAATTATGCTCAAGTTTTTTTTCTAATTAGAATTTCAGCTGCTCCAAAAAACTCAAAAAATAAACTTTTTTTTTTAAAATTTAGACTTTCAAAATGTTCTAAAACTATCAATTATTTATGTTTGCTCCTATATTTGGCTTTTGGCACTGAGGAGGAAGCATTGTAACATCTCCAGGTCAGGCACAGTCAAGGCCCTGAGATCTGAACACCTGAACGTCACACCGTGCTGAAGGCTGGTAAAAGTTCAGGAGATACTCCTGATGTTTGGTGAAAATCCTCCATTTTTTGTCCATCCTGATGAGTCACCTCCTTCCACAGAATGATATCAGCGATGTCTCCGCAGGGAAAGTTGACGCCGGGGTGTGTGCTGCTCCTTCTCCATGGAGATTGGACCGTCTGCAGACTTCCTCCTCTCATCCGAGAGCCTCCTCAGCTGACAACCCGCTGCTTCACTGCCACTGCGAGGCCGACACTGCTCTAACCTACGAGCTGCCTTCAGTGCCCACCAAACGGAGACATCATGGTCAGTAAGCGTTAAATCCTCAGGCCAGGAGGAGAAGCGGTTAGAGTGCTCCATGCTTCCACAATGATACAGTAGGTTTCAGATGAAAGCAGAGTGTTTTTTAATCCACTTCCCATCATGCATTCCCAGGAATGAGCCGCCTGCATGCACCTTTGATCTGATATCTGACATGCTGGGATGGGAGCGAACAAGTAAAAGCTCCTTTGCTATGCGGAGGTCAGGGCTGAGACAACACAGTTTGCAGGAGACGTGCAGTGAGTTATAACTTGTAAAAGGTGTTTTACCTCTTTATGGAAGCGGTGTGTGCAGTGCAGCTCTTGGACTCCCCCTCCACTCTTCCTCATGTCTTCATGACAGATCAGGCACAACTTGTCGTCATCATTCTGCAAAAAGAAAGATTCAAGTTTCTTTTAAAAGCTCAGCCTCTGACCAGAATGATGCATCTGGTATCTGTGTGTAGATGTTGTCTAAATCCACCGAAGGCCTTTGCTTTTTTGCATCAAACAACAATATGAATTTTTCTAATAGCATGTCATTAAAAGTTAATAAACATACAGTACATATATCTACAGTGTAGGTATACAGTCAATATTGCTTTGCTGAGCTGTCAGAACATAATGCAGTTTAATAAAGCTGTTATATCTAATCGCAGACAGCTTCAGAAACTAGAACGTAACAAATCCTGGTTTGATTTAAGCTTTGAGATTAACAAAGTTCAGAAAGTTAAAACAAAAGAACATCAGAAATTATATGAAAACAATCAAATTCATAATACAGACTCATGTTAGCCCTTTCATAGAATGTGAAACCTCTTATTCTGGTCCTCAAAGTATCAAAAAAGATGCTGTTTACAATTAGTAATGGGAGTTTTTTCTTCATGTCATGCAGGTCAAACCTGTAAAATCCTGTCAGCACATCAAATAATTTGCTGCAAATTTTAATACTCTTTTAGTACTATTTAATTTTTAAGAGCTTAATTATAGGTGCACCAAACTGGATGATCCACAACACACTTAGCTGGTGAAGAAAAAGTAGAAAAACTAGCTAAAATTTTCATTAACTTCATAAGACTTGTGCTCACCAGAGATATTGTCTTCTTGTCACGGAGACAAAGCCTCCTCTCGAATGACTCTGTGAGCTCTGGGATGGTGGTGATGCGGTTCTCCGGGATGGCCGTCTTTGGACGGCTGTTGTCATCCGAGGAGGAGCGACGAGCTCGTTGATGAGGCCTGATGTCTCCTTTCTCCTCTCTGCTCTTGATGTGACTCGGGGTGGGGGGCATTGTCGCCGTGTGGAGCCTGTTCAGCTTCATGGCATCTAGCTGTGACTGTGGAGAGCACACAGAAGGATAATATATGTTAATTACACAGTGTAAAACCTGTCCACATTGATTTAATTTCAGCTTAAAGTAAGAAAGTTTGATAATTCTCATAACAGCTGAGAAGGCTTAAAATTACACAAGACATATGAACATGCTGAGATTTTGTCTGTGAATGGGGTTAATCAGTCCTAATAATCTTAAGTAACACAAGCACCCAACTAATTATAGTTCAGTCTAATTTAAACAGCAGTTAATTAATTGTTTACACAACAACATTAATCAGATTATTACACTTGTAAATTGTAAACCGCTATGTTGAGGGTAAAGATAACATAAAGTGACTATTAGGGTTTTTTTGTTGGTGTGAGGGGAGTTTTTCATTATGATTCAGTTCACTCTTTTGTCTTTAACTGCTGAACTTAAGTACTGTTGGTGACAAGAGCAACAATTCAGAGTCATAACTGTGTTATAAGGCGAGGCGTTTCATTATAATATATTTATGTTGAAATTTATAGGAAGGCATTCTGACTTTTAGTCCTGAGTTCTGCTAAACTTTAGAAATGCTGGTTCCTACATTTCCTACAATAAAAAACAATGGCAGCTTTTGTTAGATCCTCTCTTCCTAATCAATACCAGCCATTTGTAAGACAGATTTTCTGAAATAACTTTAAAGTCATCAAGCTAAAGCTCAGGTGTGTAAAATGAGTGGGGAGCCTGTTTACTTACACCTAAATACAAGACCAAGCTCAGTTTTTTAGAGTGGATAGTTTAGTGTAAATGAGATCATCGACAGTGTTCAAACAGACAACATTTCATTACATATCTATCTACTTATGGATTAATAGCTGGGTCATCTGGCTTGTTTCCACTGTGGATCAAATGCTCAGGTCAATCTGTGTTGGCAGAGGCAGCACAGACTTTCACACCAAAAATTAATCTAATTCTTTGAGCCATCAGACACCAAGAAGAGGAAAATCAATGTGAGCACGTGTTGTCGTACTTTCTCATCAGCTGCCAGTCAACAACAAGGACTTTATTTTCTTGTCTAGTAATAAAACAAAAATCCTCCAAATCCTAACCAAATATCAGTGCAACTGTAGTCACAAGATAACATGAAAAAACAAGCAGAAAAGCACAAAACAAGTTAAGCTCTTGGGTCCCTTTTGCATATGCAGATTACACACCTACATGTTGGTAAATATCCACTCTGCTAAACTGCCCTCAGGCATCCAGAGTCCCTACTGCAGAGCCATAAACATGCTGCTGTGTGTCTGCATTGACCTCTGACCTCTGTGACTGGAGGCAATGAACAGTCAGTTCAGTCATAAAGCAGCGATCTGTTCCATACAGCACGTTTTCTGTTTACGTGAGAGCTGTGTAAAGCAACAGTAAGTAAAAAAACAATAGATGTATTTAAAAGAGAGTAAGATTTCCTGTAAGAGGCTTTTTTGCTTCAGTTGTTGTTAGATCAAGTTAATCGCTGTTAGTGACGTTAGTTCAACTTAATGATATTTTCTCTAAGAGGAAACAGATGAGAGAAAAAAAAACTTGTCTGCATCTATCTAAAAACATATCCTGACAAAACCTTGACTGTCAATCAGTCACTCAGTACATATCATATGACAGTTTTTGTCCGGAGAATCACAAGAAAAAGCTTTCAAATCCAAAAAATCTTTTTGTAATCAAACATTAAAAATATTGCACCTTTTTTAGCTTGCACAAATCAAATTTGTAGACCGTTTTGGAGGATCTGTTGCTACTATAAACTTCCTGCTTGAACTCAGTGATTATTTTTTCTCCCATCAGCTCTGCCTTAAGAAGAGACCTCATCTAAGAGCACATGTTTATCTGATGCACCTTCCATGAGTTAACAGTGTTGCTAATCTTTAAAAAAAGTGATATAATTTTATATCCAAAGAGATGAATCAGTCATGTGATCCTTGAAAATTTGAAAAGAATCTAATTGGCCTACATATTTTTCAAATGTGATGACTGTGCTGATTATGTATTTTTGTTATTAACTTATGCAACTTCAGTTGAGTGTAATCGGTAACTATCCAACCTCACAGTGATTTGAGTCTAGTGAAGACAGCAAATGGAAAGATAGTTCAATATGTGTTTGGATATGTTGAGTTTTAAACAACACATCAACGCTGCATGTCTGCATTTTTGTTTGTAAGTATGTGCCGGAGGAGTGTCAAATACCTGTGCATCAGCAAGAGTTATTAATGTGAAATATGAATGAGGCAAATCACAGGTCAGAACATCCTATTATTAAACATTTTGCAGACTTACAAAGTGTTTACATTAATAAATAAAATAGTTTTTTTCTAAATTTTTTGACTTTAATACATTTATACATTATTTTTGTCCCTTTTTTTACATTGGATTTTAAACGAACACAATATTTTGTTTTTTAATTCTGAAGCAAAGTAAGTTTACATCACATGAATAACCTCTCTTCATGATGTGGTCAGCTAGTTATGTTGTGTTGCTGCTGTACATGTGAATGCAAACAAAAATTGTGCACCAAGCAAAGTTACATGCATGCATCCATGAAATGCTGCTGGTCCTTACCACAGTTGGCAGTGATGCTCTTCGATCATCTTGCATTTTTGCAGGTCGTCTGAAACTGCGTTTCCTTTCTCTGGAGTGTCCAGATTCTGCTCCATGACCCCAGTAACTGCTCATCCATTTTGTGAAGTTTCCATCATCATCCTCATCGTTATCCGTGATAAAAGCAGGCAGCAGTCTGAGAGACATGATGGAGTTGTGCAGAGAGTCCCGGCGTGGCAGATGAAAGTGTAACTGCAGCTGAGTGGCACAGCGGGTAAAAAAAACGCTGAGCTGACCTACTGAGCCTCTAATTGGCTTGCTGCTCTACTACGCAGCTCTGTCCCACAAGGCAAAGGTAACTCACTTCAGTTAGATCCCTCTGGAGCCTCGAGCACTGCTGCTTTAGATGTATTCTTGGATGATCCAAAAATAAACTGCAGAGCTTTTGCTTAAGTCTTTAAATAAGTGAATCCCTTCTAATCTAGTTATCGTGGCTGGGAGAAAGTAAAAATGGAGTTGATGGGAAAAAAACGAGGAGGCGGGAGGCAGAGAGGAATGGTTAGCATTTTGGCACTGGGTGGGTGATGTGACCAGTGCTTTTAATCTTTCCATTACAGTCATGGGCCTCGGGGTGGACAAGTGAAACTCCAATTTCCCCATAGTTTCCACTCGCTGAGTACATCAAACCTGTCAATAATTATGGAGTGCAGGCCACCCTGTCTACCACTGTGTGCTGAGAGCCTGCAGCCTGCTTAATACAGGACAGAGGATGCATAACTTTATGTTAAACTGGACACTACTGTACAATAATTTTCTTTATTTTTCATCAAAAATATCAAGTACAATTCTGATATGATATAAAATAGAATTCAGCAAGTGAAAGAGCAACATAGCAACACTGTATATGAATATAACTGGGAAGAACTAACATAATTTATAACAATTTATTTATTTATTATACACCTTTTATTACTAACATGCTAACAGTTATAGAGGAATCTTATAGTACCTAGAACATCCAATACAGTCTTAATTGAGTGTGCAAACTAAATCCTGTTATGCTACTCCATTTACTTCTGGTCCTGCAGTTTTGTGAGTATATACCATGATGTGAATATATGCGAATATAAGTATTGTAACAATTTGTTTGCATATAGTGTGTAGAGACATTAAATAGAGAGCCTTTTAGTTTTTTTGCATCTAGTTTCCCACTTCACGTAGAGGAAATTTTAATTTGAAATTCAAATTTGAACAAAATCTTTTTTTACAAACTAGAAGGATCAAATTGTTTCAGAAAGCTGTGTCTCCAAAAGGAGGACTAATCTGGACAAACTCTGCTCTGAGACGTCTCCATGCTGCTTTGTCATGTAACCTGGGATCATGACTTAGGTTAAGATTACAGTAATCTGTTGTTTTTTTAAAAAGATGGGAGCTAATCAAGGTTACATCTGAACGCAAATAACCGAGAATAATGACAAAAACAATACATTCTCTTCATATATGCCAACATGATGTAGAAAATGCAAATAGCCCAATAATTTTTAATCACTGATGATTAATTTAGTAATAAGATTACACATCCAGGATGAGCCAAACTAAAATCTTTTGACATATATCAAATCTTTGGATTAGAGTGGAAATAAATGTAATAGACAGATTTTTTATGGTTTTATTTTTTATTCTAATAAAAATGAATTTTACTCTGAAATTAAAGTTGGGTAACATGGACAAACATAAAAGTCACAATATTCAGGACCAAATACCTCAGTACAGTATTGATATGACAACAAAATTGTAGGCATGACCCAGTTGGTGTTTTCACAAAATATTGACACAAGGAGATTTTTAATACTACTACTACTACTACTACTACTACTACTACTACTACTAATAATAATAATAATAATAATAATAAATGTGAAGAGAGCGACTAAGCTGAGAGAATTGCATCACTTAACTGTAATTTAAAAACCTTCAAAACCAGTCAAAGACACGGAGGCCATATCATTATATAAGGATATACAAAATCGAAGACCACATAAAGTCTCATAGCATGCTATTAATGTAACATGATATAAATAGATATAAACCAACCATACCTGAAATATAAAGGGACAAAAACACATAGAGGCCAATGTGTGCTCGTTTAAGAACTTTGGGATCAGATTTGGGAATGAAGAGACAGGAGGTTGTTGTTTAGCTCAGTATGTGTGTGTGTGTGTGTCACAAATCTGTTAAATAGTGTTACAAGATACTTCTTGGAAGACAAAAAACCCTGCCAAAAAACAAAGAGATCAACAACAGGCTGTATAAAAGTACCTGCAAGACTATCTGATGTTGATCTGATTAAATCGTCTAACTGGAAAATTCAGTGTATTTACACAACTGATTTGTAAGATCTACACTCAAAATCCCAGCACCTCATATCTAAACAATTCTTAACATTATTGGGGGGGAGTCTCATCTCTGTGGCCAAAGGTTTCTGAACATCTACTGGCAGCAGCAGCTAAAACTAAGCCAGGCTGTGCTAACAATAGCTGACACATTTAACTACAGAGCTGGGAATAACTAGAAGATCAGACATTTTTACTTTAAGCATGGACAGTTGCACTTTTTACCTCTCTAAAGCAACAGTAGGTCCATCTGCTGGGTCATTGAAAAGGGACACAACACACACACACAACATACAAGGCTACTGTGTCTCATCACATGTTGAAGTTAAGTGGCAAAATTGATTTATGGCTTTTCAAAATACGCTACTGTGTCAGTGTACAATAGATTATTTTGAGGGCAGTGACATGTTTCAACTCAACCAGGACAGATTAAAATTTGCATTTATTTTATTCCACATTCAGTATAAATTACAAGTGGAAAACTCTTACCAAGTCCAGCATTTAAATTTTTAATTTGATGCACCAAACTATATGAACCAAACTCTGAGATTAGGTAACTAATCAGGAAGGTTGCTAGTCAGGGATTATAAAACACCTCATGTGAGAGCTACCCCATCAAAAGCATATGTTTCTGCAAGGACAGGGCTCTTCATTACACAGGCTTCCCACTAACCTGCTAAGTGCAGTTGACTTTGAAAACTGTTCAGTGCTGGTCACTGTTTGAGGACAGATGGCCCTGGGCACAAATTGAATGGGCAGGCTTCAGCAGCATCCAGACAAACCATCACAAAGCAATTAAATGGGACAAAGAGGAGACTGAACTTAATAAAGACACAAACACACACTCACACACATGTAACATTACAATAAATACTGCAATAATACTTTTTGATCAGAATAAAATGTAGAGTTTGGTGCAGAAAAACTTAGACAACTTGAGCCTATTGGAACTAGACACAGTAGTAGCATTGTGTATGTGTGACAACAATAAGCGTTTTAAGCTTATTTTATTGTATTTTTTTTTTTCTACAAAAAGGTGTACATGTAGAGATACAGCATCTTTAAATTCAAGTGGTTGTTTTCAGAGTGGGCACTACTGTGGTTATGAGACTCAGTTACACCGCCACCTGGTGGCATGCCGTGCTAATGCTTCTGTATTTTTTCAAGTTAAAAAATTCGTCATTTGGTAATTTTTTTGGTAATTTTTTAATTTAATTTTTTATAATTATCTATAATCCGTGTTTTCTGAAGAAAGTACATACAATATTTAATCACCTTAACGCAAACTAAATGGTAAATTTAGTAGCCAATATAGTTTATAAATAAGTGCAATTGACAAACACTAAACAAATTTTGCCATTGTCTGGAAACTATAACTTGAAAGCAGCGCATCTAGAAAAATTAACATAATTTCTGCAGGATCATGTAAAATAACTTCTTAGCTGATCGAGGACGATGTTTGGACTACAAAACGCTGCCGAATATTAACTACACTCAGCCCCCGTGAGTTGCCCGCCGGTATCCCATGATGCCTCGGTGTATGTGCGACCTCGCAGAACACGGGAAGAAGAAGCGGCGGTCGCTCACGCTGTTTGGTGGAGGAGGTACTGGCTGGCTAACTATTGCTCGCTTGTAGATCATGGCTGCTTCTAAGCCAGTCGAGCCGCAGTCCGGGACTGGACTTCCCCGCTGGCAGCTGGCACTGTTAGTCGGGACCCCCATCGTATTGGGAGTCGGGGCGGTTTACCTGTGGAATCGCAGCAGGACGAAGGAAAGGAAAGGGACCGGGGAGCGGAAAACACCAGAAGGCAGCGCCAGCCCCGTGCAGGGCCAGGACGGCGCAGCACGAGCCAACCGGGAGCAGGAGAACATGGTAACCGTTACCGTTGCTTGGAGACTCCTCAGCCGACATACTTCAAGCATTCCTCGCACTAACATAATTAGCCTTGATGCAGTGCCTACACTTTCCTGGCTGAACGTGCCGTTGCCGTTAAAGTAAAGTCAAGGACACTCACCGTTACTGACACTGTCGGTGACAGCTACCTTCACGAGAGCTAGGCCAATAGCAACCGGTTCGTCGCTGGTGGATTAGCCACCGTTAATGTCTAGCTAGCTGTATCGTAAGGTTAACTAGCTAGGCTAGGCTAACTAGCCTAGTAGCAAGTGTTTAACATCACACGTCAGTGAAGCAAGCATGGTCGACAGAACTTAACTGCGTAAACAAGGCTCATAAATTGTGCGCTGAAACGTATGTGGAAACAACGTGACATGACATGATTGTATCCGACAGCGTGGCTTTTCGTTTCGTTTTTAGCCATACAAGCCACCGTTATCTTCGTAGAGGGTCTGGTGGGGCGGGGATGGCTGTCATTTGAACAAGTGCCTTCATATAACAGCCTGTTACCCATTTCTTGCTGTATCACGTACGGGTAACGTGTATAAACACAGTTTGACCTGTAACGTAGCCAGTTTTACTTTCCGACCGTTCACTCACAATCTAGAAACCAGCTTCATACATTTTTTGAAGTGATTTTTAAAATTTTTAAATAGCTTAACTTTTTTTAAGATACAGATCATGGCTGTAGTATTCTGTATATGGTCGTTGTATCATAACTCGGAGAAATGTGGGAAATGTTATATAACACCCATTTTCATTGGGTAGATCAGTCGGGATTGATTTGAGGCCTTAGATTATAACAATATGAAGCCATTTATACTTTGTGCTCAAGTCTAATATAACTTACTTTAATATAAAGTTTAACTTAAGTTTTTTAGGTTATACACATCAGTACCTGTTTAGCAATTCACTTGTTATCTGTGAATAGGTGTCATTGTTGGTATAGTTGTTATAAACAATTTCCTAGCAATTTTGGCTTGTCATTTTAATGTCAATTAAATGGCATTCAATTCTTGATACATTCAGGCTGTTAACTTGCAAGCTTTAGTGCGTTGTAAGATGCTGAGGAATTCTTAATTATGTTGAAAAAACGGTCTATAGGCCCTTTAGCCCTCAAATCAGTACAGCAAGTCACAGGGGAGGCCACTTAATCAATAATTCTCTCCTTCTTCATTCTTTTTCAGAGCCCTTTGGATCGGGCCCAAGCAGCTAAGAACAAAGGCAACAAGTACTTCAAAGCTGGCAAGTATGAGAACGCCATCCAATGCTACACAGAGGCCATCGGTCTTTGCCCCACAGAGCAGAAGACCGATTTATCAACGTTTTACCAGAACAGAGCAGCAGCCTACGAACAGCAGGTTGGTAATGAAGTAAATAAAAAATACATTCTTATTTTATTTACCAAACAATGTAGCTTTTTTTAGATGAGCCTTTCCATTGTTTATGCGGTATGACACACCAGAGCCCCTATTACACAACATGATCTGATGATAAATATTGCGTAATATTGAACACTTCCTCTGCCTCACTATATAGTATTAAAGGTGGAATATGAAGGTAATATAAAAGTGGACGGGGGAAGGTGTGGCACTAGTAGTAGAAGTTTTTGGTTTTTGACCTCTGAGAGGGCAGCTGAGGTAGTAACAGTGATGAGTCAATGTTTTTGTAAAAAGCAAACAGGTTTGGGCATGGGGGTGGTGCCTTGATGCCATGTTAAATTTGTAACCCACCAACTGGAGACTTTTAAATAACAGCTAGCAGCAGCTGGAAGCTAACTTGAATAAGAAGTAGAGCAACCAAACGTGTCTGTAATTAGGGAGATGATGAGGTGTGGGAGCTCGTCACCCTCTGAGCAGAGGAGGTGCTCAACCTATCTTATAACAGGGGCAGTAAATGATTGTTTTGCCCATTGCAGTATTATATGGAAAGTGCTACTGACACATCAAAAATTTCACTGAACGCTAATGCTGATGTGCTGCATGTCTTGCTCATTAGGCCTCTTCAGGTATTGCTGAAATTACTCATTGGGCTGGCATCATGCTGGAGTTAAAAATAAATAAATGGTGGTATTGTGCAATCTCTCTGTAGACAGGTCTTTTGTCTCTGTCTAATCCATGTAGATAAATATTTGCTTTGAATTGAACTTAAAATATGCCTGTAAGGACCTCAGAGCAGGTTAAAGAGTCCTTCTTTTATTTTTCTTACAGCTTAAATCCAGAAGAGGTAGAATGTCTGTAAAAAACAGTGGTTGTCCTTTTTGGTTAATGTGTATTAGATTCTGTGCAATATATCAGCATTCTTAAGTCTTTCCACTTTCATGTTTGACTAAAGGTTTACTTCAAAAAAGTTAATGCAACATCATGAAGTCATCTGCTGACTCAAGCTTAAGGCTTAACCAGTCTCTGATTATTATTCCAGATGAAATGGACAGAAGTGGTTCAGGACTGCTCTCAGGCTGTGGAGTTGAATCCGCGCTACGTCAAGGCTCTGTTCAGGAGGGCCAAGGCTCTGGAAAAACTAGACAACAAGAAGGAGTGTCTAGAGGGTGACACACTTTTCTCCTCTAAAAATACTCTTTTACAAGTTTAACCTTAAATGGCAGACTTTTGTTTACAGTCAGTTTTGCTCCCTGTGTATCCTCCAGACGTCACAGCGGTGTGTATTCTTGAGGCCTTCCAGAATCAACAAAGCATGCTGCTAGCAGATAAGGTGCTGAAACAGCTGGGAAAAGAGAAGGCCAAAGAGAAATACAAGGTACTTTTCCAATTCCAGAGACATTTGTTTTAATTGTATTTCTCTGATTTAACACATTAAACTTATTTGTTTTTTTAACCTCCTCTTCTGTAGAACCGTGAACCGATGATGCCATCTCCTCAATTCATCAAATCCTACTTTAGCTCATTCACTGATGACATCATCTCACAGCCTCTGCTGAAGGGGGAGAAGAAAGATGAAGACAAGGACAAGGAGGGCGAGGCAGCTGAGGTCACTGGGAGGTCAGAGACTGTTCACTCAGTATTCATTTAACTGACCACAGGTTGAAGTGGGAGGGATGGAGGATCTAGTGTTGCATGGCAAGATACTAGGAATTTTTTTCACAGGGAGATTTGACCCTGTGTTGTTAACCTTAATGTTTATAAATGAATCTGGTTATCTTAAAGATCAGTTGTATGTGTGATTAGAAGTAAAGGGGGAGATAAATCTCTTGTTGACCCATGCAGAAAAATGCACTTCTGGCTTGTACAGCTGAGCCGCCACTCGCTGAAAATGGACTTATCACTTTGTTTCCTTCACCTGGCGTAACAATGCTGAACCAAAATAAAAAAAAAGGCATTTTCACCCTTAATTATTACTACTATAATGAGGAGAATGTTTAACTCAAATTTGGTGATGTGACAATTTGTAGGCTTTGTCAAGTCAAGTCAGTCAAGTCAAGTCAGCTTTATTTGTCAATTTCTTCACATGTACCTGACATACAAAGGAATCGAAATTACGTTTCTC